>QTSX02005711.1:0-552500 GCA_014839935.2 Entomophthora muscae
AAAAGTGATTCAAAATTTGGACCAAGGATTTGACAATCCCGCATTTTTACGTTTAGGTTCTGAATTTACAGTATAGTATCCCACTACCAGAATTTAATTCTAATAGTTGGAATTAAAATGACCAGGCATTAGAAGATTGAACAGGCAGGATGCCCTGGTTAAGGGCAGCAAAATGGCACAAGTGCAGGACAAGCGTTCATTAAATGGTTCTTTCAGAAGGGTAGCACAACCCTTCTTTTCTAGGTCAGCATTCCTGGGGGTGGCTTACTGATCAGCGCTTTCTTCAGGGATGGGGGTCTGATTGGTTACCCAGTCAGAAATTTGGCTCATCAGGCCAATGATGGGGGTCTCTTTGCCTCTATTAGGCAAATGATTATAATGATCAATATTTTTCATAATTGGTCATTTTTCACTAAGTTCTTTGCTTTCAAAGGCATCTGCGGGTCAAATATGGGGAGATTTAACCCAAAAAAATGTGAGCAGGTGGTTTCTTAATCCTCAAGATTGACTAACCACAGTCCAGCTTGGCCAGGGTTCAAATCTTTTTCCAAACATTGAGTTTTAAAAGGGGGAAATGGCATTCCTGACAATATGATCCAAAATAGAAAACATGATCAAGCCCTTATTGACCTGGTCTCAGGCTGCCAGTCTCAAGAACAAGACATCCATTTTTTTGGTTCAAGTTTTTTGCATTTAATTAAGCACTTTGCTGCTGATAAAAATTTGCTGTCAACCTGGAAAAGACACCATCAGGGTTACAGGAAGCCACTGCTCATATGCTGAGGTGGCATCCTCAATAACTGACCATTTAGTAGTGCCCTCAGAGGGGAAGTCTAATGAGATAATTTCTAAAGACTGCCACCTGCCCACCATTAGGAGGACTAATAGCTACTATAATGCTCCTGAGAATAGCGCTTGATAATAAAAAGGTTAAATCACCCTTTTCAGCAATCCATCTAATAAGAAATTTTACTACCCCAGTGCCATTTTTCTGCCCCAGTTCACAGGCAGCCCACCTGAAAATTTCCAAATACCTGACCCTTAAATACCCAGCCTATGAAAATAAAGCCTGGTATTGAAGGGTATATGAACCTAAAAATCCTGATCCAGGCTTTATTTTCATTTTTAATTAAAGGTTATAAACCATTAATTCCATCAGTTTATACCATATTTTATTCTTGAAATCTTTTTTAAACTCCTCTCCTTAAGGCTTAAACAATCACCCATTTTTCACCTTCTAGTTCATCTGCCTGCAGTTTTTAAGCCTCCTGATTCACTCTATGGAATACTGTACTTCACAGGATATCTTTTGAAGCCCAAGTATAAGGAATTTTCACTCAAAAATATCTTTATATCTAACCCCCTGGCCCACATCAGATAATACACCTGTTTCAACTGCAAACACCCCCGGTACACCACTGAGCCATGGCTATTTAAAGATAGACATTACCACCTTCTTAATTATCAAATAAAAATAGATCCCCTTTGTAAGGAATTCCATTCCTCCGACACCAAAAGTTTATAACAACAAGAACCAAGGATGCCTTAACATTAATTAAATCAGATGCCATGAGGATTTTGACAACAGAAGTGTTTAAAAATGTGTATTTATTGTTGATTTTTTAATGATTCATTAATAAACAAATCAGAAGTGGAAGCACTATACAGTTAAAATCCAAAGTCAGATCCAAAAATCTTGTTGAAAATATAAATTCTAGTTCAATTTCAAATCTGGATTTGATATACACACTTATTGTCAAAACTAATGATAATAATCAATCTTTAATTACTCTGGACTACAAAAACACCTTCATATTGTCTAAAACAACCAACCATAAAGAAAGAAAATGCACAACATATACCAACCAACTGCACAGAGACCTATCCAACCAATCAGATGCAATACCTCATAAAAACCTTGGAAATACTTTTTATCTAAGTAATCAAGCCTTGCCAAACCTTTTTAATCAAGTAACTTCATCCTGCCATATAACCAAAGCCCTAATTCCTTTCTTTCTTCTTTCAGGCTGCAGCCTGCTGCAAGCTTGCAAGGCCTTTCTTTATCACCACACTATGCATAATTTTTGGGTAAATACTACACTTCTCTTCTAAGCCCTCCTCAGTATTTAAGCCGAGATTTCCTTTGAGAGAAAATTTCTCCAACAATTTTATTTCCTTCTAAAATCACAATAAAATCTATATTCTCAAATTAACTGATTTGTAGATAATTATGTTTCCTCTTCAAAACATGACGTCTTTCCTTATTATGTGGGTTTTCTGTTTGTTTTTGGGATCTTACTGAGAAAATGTGATCTTTGAATCCCCTGAACTGACTCTAACCAACAAATATGAAGACTTCATTTGGTATCATTTTGGACCTTGTTGACGCCATGCTCCTTACGTTGAAACCACCTGCTTCCCTCCTATTGTACATCCTCAGGTACCTTGGTTAGTACTAGGCTATACCAGCGTTTAATACCTTTTAAATCACTTCACTCCCTTTCTGGGAAGATTCAGACTGCTTGGTCACCTCCTACACATGTTGATAATAGGAATTCCAGTAGGAACCACTTTGGTTAAATTTAACTTGGGTGCTCTCCTCTATGATATTGGGGAAAATCTCCCAAATGAGTGGATCCCTGACACCCTTCTATATCAAAGCCAATATATAACCCTGATTAAGACCTTCTGACTGATAACCCAGGAAAGCTTTTCAGGATCTTGTATATTACCCTCTACAGAGAAATTGATACTATGGTTCCAGCTGCCAGCCTGTGGTCTTATGCTGGTTATTTGACTTTTCCTTGTTCAAATTATCACCTGTCTTCTGATGGGCCTCACCCAAGATTCTGCAGCTTGCTCTATCCAGTTTCCAGCAGTCTGGCTACCCAAAGATGCTAACCTGAAACAGGTTTCCTAAAAGCTAATTCAAGAAAATAATCACCAAATAAAACCCCTTCCTAAAGGCTTAAAAGACTGTATATTGTCCTTAAATTACTCAGTACAAGCAAGTTCCTGTACTATTAGATACCTCTGAAGAAGCAACTAAGCTGGTTGAATTTTTCTTCCAAAATAGGGATGTTTTGCTAATTCTTCAAGCTTTATATAAGAAGTTTCATGCCCTTTAATATATGATAGCAAAGGGGAATAAGGAAAAAACTGAATCCCAGATGTCCCATATGTACTCCCCTTTTGGTTGTACTATCACTTTTGTGAAAGTATCTATTCAAAAAAGCTAAGATTAAAGCTATACTTAATAGTGGATCCCCTGTCAATATTGTGTACTATAAGCTGATCAAGAAGATCAGGCTAGCTTCTGATATCAACTACCACAAGTCTTATGATAATACTGGCATCTCCATGACCCAAGCTATTGGAGCTTACTTTGAACTACCTATGTGCTTTATTAAACTAATGATTGCTATTTCTTCTATGGTTTAGTAAAATGAGAGCTATGACCTGGTGGTTAGAACACAATTTTTCTGGAAATACAATAATATAAGTAACCTTCAGGATGTAGATTTTTTTGGTATATAAGATCCTTCTAATTTTTGAAGAGCCAACCGAGGCTCCCAGAAAATACCTCAAGGCTTTTGTACTTGATTATCCCTCTTTCATCTTCACCTTGAAGTACTAAACTAACTTTTTTAAAATGAAGTGTCCTACCTCCTCCTATTATTCTTCCTAGGGTATCCCTCTCTCAGCCACTGCTGCTGTTGCCATCTCTACCAGGTACCAAGCGGCAGTAGATTCTCATATATAATATAAATTTCCTGAACATACCTTTCTTGAATTATATTTCCCTCTTCTTTGTGAAAAAGCAATATCTGTTTACATAAAACTTAATAAACCTCACATGGAGCCTATTAAGCTGCTACTGACAAACCTTTCTAGAGTGGTGTAAATCATCTTCAAGTGGAAAGAAAATTAGTGGGGTATAGGCCCCACACCATCATCAAGACTGCTAAGAGGAAAGTACATTGTAATCTCAAACCTATAAATCTGCAGAGAGGGGGCACAAAAAAACAACATAAATGTGCACAGAAGCAGCAAAGAGTAAACACAGATGAGATACCAAAAAGCAATGGTTACTTGACAACAGGGATAAGGAAGCATGAGTTTTCATTGACGCCTTCCATAACCATGTCAAGAGCAGGTGGGAGTACAAAGTAATGGGGGAGACTGGCGCCCCATATACTTATCCATTTTGAACTATGTTTTATTTGAGTGAAGATAGTCTTTATTGAAGGTAAGTGAAAATATTTGAAAACAAGTTTCCAGTGTGAACTGTGGTGGAGTTTAGAGGGGGACCTCAATTTTGTGCTTGCCTCTGATTAGTTGGAGGCAAATTTTTCTTCTTTTCAGTTGTATTTTTGCCAGAATTTTTTATGATGTCATAATTCAATCCCTCTGGGCAAACAGCCAATTGACAGCTATTATGAAGGGGAGGTGTAAATACCATAATTTTGAAGCCTTAAACTTTTCTGGGGAGAAAATCAGGGTTTTGGGGTGGTTTACAAAAGGGGCTGCCAATACCCATTCTTGTCAATTGCTAAATTCAAATATTTGGCAACCTTCAAGGATTTAGTAATCCTTCTGTTTTTTTATCCCTTCTTAGGGCAATATATCACAAGAAAATATTTTACTACCATGACAAATCTAACCTCTGAACCTATGGTGGTTTCTTGAGGTTGGATTTTCATCCATAAATAGCTATTAAATGCACCTGAATTTCTGTTCCTTCATCCCTTTAGTGATTTTAACTTACCTGATGAACCCTAGGCTCTATCTCTTTTCACTGCTAAGGTTTGCCTTAACTTTTACCTGTCTAAAAAGAAGGAATAGAGTTATTATACCAGTTCTCTGATATCTTTGCCAAAAAAGTACTAGATATGTCTTGGCCAGGGGATTCATACATCATATTAAACTTTTGATGCTCCCCCTTCAGTACTAAGCCTTATTAATGCAGCTGGGTTAAAGATACAGGGCCTTTGTAATTCCCTTACTGAATTTTAGTGTGGGATGAAGTCTATTATTTATGACATGAAGTTGTCTGATATACTGTTATATTTAGATGACATAAAAGGGTTTATGAAAAATGTTGTGAATTCAAACTCTTTAGAGGGTTTATTGCCCTTGTGAATGATAGTTTGCAAAGTGACCTCTGCAAAAGCCTTCTGTTTGCTTTTCTCCTGAGGTGTTTACCTTATCCAAATATGGGTTGATATCAATACCTGATAAATCCATATCCTTATCAGCCTCTTGCCACTTGGATTATCTTTACTGAGGCTATTAGGATCAAACCTTTGGGTATAAAATTAAATACCCCCTTTTAAAACAAAACCAGGCTCATTTTTGCTCATTAATTTTTACATTGAATCTTCAGGGCTCCTCTTCCATTCTCTAGGAAGATCCAATTTTTACTCATATACAGATTTCACAGGCTTAAATCCAGAACCCCAAGTCTTACATACTTGAGAATTTTGCCTGAGTTCTTTGTTATGTCAAGTAGCAAAGTGCAACTTGACAAAAAACTTTACTGAACACTTAGCTCACCTCAAAGAAGGTTTATTGATATATGTAAAGCAAGGCTTAAGCTGCAAACCTCAAAATGTGCATCTTCTAAGGCTATTTAAAGTTCATTGGATATGAAGTGACTTAGACTAGTATATGCCCCATTATGAAGAAGGTAGAGGCCCCAGACAAGATTTGACCTCCTGCCAACCTTCAAGAAGCTCAGGTCTTTCTTGGAATGATGGGCTACTACTACCATATTATTCCTGATTTAAAATTTTAATTGGACCCCTTTTCAAGCTTCTCTGCAACATACCCTTCAAGTGGACAGCCATCCAGTAACAGGATTTTGAAAGTTTGAAACAAAAAACCTAAAGAACGCCTATCACTTCATACTATGGCTATAATAAAGAGCTGGGTATATACACCACTATTACAACTTGGCAGCTGGGACTGTCCTTGCTAAAATTTTCAACAAAGTTGTTGCTCATCAGGCTACCTATACTTCCCATATCTTGCCTAAGCATGAGAAGAACTGTAGCATTACCAAAAAGGAATATCTTGTCATATTTAACGCAGTAAAACAATTTTGTTGCTGTGTGTATAAAATAACTTTGCTGCTGTTTCCAATCATGCATTGTTCAAATGGTTGAAGCAGCTTAGGGATCCTGAGGGAGGATCTGACAGATGAGCACTGCAGCTCTACAATTTAACTTCCCCGTGCTACACCCACCTGGGATACATTACCAGAACACAGATGGCCTATCATGAATGCAGATCTTAGCTATCTATCATTCTGAATACAGCTGACTGTACATACTCATTGTAGACCTGTCTGCCTGAGTAGCCAAAGATGAGTTTATCTACCCAGGGTTGCAAAAGCTATATTAAACTATGCTTTTAAAAGGACAGCAATTGTTTAAAGGAAATCATTGATACTAGTTATACCAGTCTTCATATATCTCATTCTACAGGCTCATAAAGACAGCAGTAATGTAAGGTTACCAGGATTCATAGCTGACTGAAAAGACATCACTGCTGGGAAAGTCAATGGCTGCTTATATCAGATGTGACTGCCAGTTGTATTTGATATCAGCTTCAATCACTCACGCTTGCTCCCACAAGGTTAAATTTTCCACCTCAAATATCTTCCATAATGCTAGTATAGATGCAGTAGGTTCTCTGCTCTGTTAAAGATCTGGTTGATGGAGTTATTTGGATTGTGGTTGATTGTTTAAGCAAGTGGGTAGAAGCTAGGCCTACCAAAGACATCATTTATACAACTGCAGAAGTTTTCCTATTCCAAGATGTATTCTTTTGTCATGGCTGCATTTAGGTGTTGTTGCTTGTTAATGGCTCTAACTTCAATGCTTGTCTATTTATCTCTGCAGTAGAAGCCTTAGGAACACATAAATTTTTCCCAGCCCCCTAAAACCCTTCAACAGATGGGATAGTGTAGCACACCAACTCAACTCTAATGTCAATTATGGTGAAGCCAACCTACTCTGATTCTTCAAGTTGGGACCCTAAACTTCCTGAAACTCTGTTCATCTATCCCTTTTGTAAATGCAAATTCCCAAGATTATCTCCCTTTGCCTTGTTTTATGGGTATGAGGCTGTTAATACCTTGTTGCAACTGAACCAATGAGGGTCCAGTGCTTGGAATTGGGGAAGACAACAGTCCAATAGGAAAGGACAGAATAATAAGAATAAGGTATTGTTTATTGTAGGATATTGTGATTAATATACTAAATGGGGAAGCCACAAGGCCACAAGGGGGTGGCATAGTGGGGAGTTCCATGTAGGTTTTGGAGCCAAGGAATAACTTGTGCGGGGATCAGCAGGTCAAATTGGCAACACTCCTAATTAGGATGAAGTGCCTGCCATTCAAAATTGCCATCAGATTCATTCATAACGTTAGATAGTCAAAGGGCAACTCATTGAGCGCCTCCTGTGTATTGTAAGATACGTTAGCAGGCAAGGTTAAAATCTTGGTTGTAACACCCCCCTTGCTCCCTGCTTGTGTCAGGGATTACTTCCCTGACTACCTGAATTTTATTGACAAGCTTGGAAAGAAATAGTAACAATTCAACATCAGAACAAAGAGATTGAAGAAACTCAGTTTAATATCAACACAACAAAGTCAACAATACCAGTTAATGGTTTGGATATCTTTGACACCTGGATTCAAACCCAGGACTCTAGAAATGAAGAGTTAATGAAGACTGGGACATCACAAAGCTTTGTTTTACCTTTTTATATTCAGTTTATTGAATTGAATTTTGCTTTTGAAAAGCCTTTCAAATTCAAAAGCATTAATCAGTTAGTAGACGTCACTTACCGCTCAGCACATGATTGGCTGGATCCTGTCACCCGCTCAATTCTCAACCCGCTCTCAATGTTTAAGGATATGGCTCTGTATATGAAATTAACACATCTTCTGATGTTACACCGCTTAATTATCAAACACTTGCTTGCACATATGAGGCTGATCCTGGTTAAAACATATGAACTTCAAGAATAAGGTACTTCAAATCAAGTCAGGTATGCCACAAGTTACAAGCTTCATGTAAATCCTCTCAGATCCAAAGAAACTCCTCCCATATTATTTCAGCCATGATTTTAAGCCTATTTAAAGGCCCAAACTTATTCATTTCAAATTGTTCCAACAATAAAGATTATTACTCTTCTAGCTACTCATCCATTTTTGATAATGCTCCTTCTCTGAAGCCATGAGAGGAATTCTCTTCCTATCTTGGTTTCTAGCCTACTTCTTGTCCAAGGTGTTCACTTTGGAAAACCCAACTCCAACAACAGACTGGTATAACTCCTCCCCAGATGATTCCCACCAGAAGGAATCCCTTGCCAATGGATGGTTCAAATATCCTTCTGGACATTGGAGACATAAATTCCACTATGGCTGTTTGTTTGCTTCCCCACCCACTGAACCTACTCTGGTTAGACCTTACGCCTCATTTTACCTCTTGATGTATTTGGTGGGCTACTATCTACTAAGGCAATTCAGTTCTATGTTTGGAAGGTTTGCCTATCTAGGACAACTTGGACATCTTTTAATGGTCATGGTTCCTATTGGTTTGGTCATAGCAGGATTAAATGTAGGGGCCTTGGCCCATCAGCTGGGAAGTTTATTCCCTGCAAAGTGGGTCCCTGACAGCTTGTTGTCAGACACCAGGACTGGAGTCTGTGGAAGGTCTGGGAAGGTCTGCACAAACAACCTTTGTGTGGGGATGGCACGGCAGAGACGCAAGCAATTGTGGTGAAGTTTCTTGGTGTTTCCCTGGGCATCCTCAAGTTGGTAGGTGTGGTTGTCATAGACGGCAGCTACCTTGAAGGGCCCTAAGTGGTTGGGTTATAATTTGACAGAATTGGGATTGGGGGTGTAGACGGGGTCATCTATGGTGTATCTAGCTTTGAGGTGTTTTGTCCCCCCTGTGATCCGCTTGTGTTTGATCTCCTGGGCTTTGGCACGCCATTGGTCTAGGGAGGGAGTTGGCACTAAGGGAGGCTTATCAGGAACCTTGGACCATAGTTTCCCCTGTTCAACTCCTGTCAGACCGTCAGGTGTTCCAAAGGCCAGGGTGTTAGGGCTGAACCCAGTGCCCCTGTTGATTCTTGCTTGCAGGATCAGTAGGGTAGTGGGAAGATGTTCAGTCCACGCAGTGTTAGGATGCTCTTGTGAGAGCTTGGCAATCAGTTGAACCAGGGAGCTGTTTAACCGTTCCACGCGTCCGTTGGCTTGCGGATGGTAAGGGGTTGTGACTATATGTTGGAGTGTGTTCTTGATGCAGTATGCCTTCACGACGTGTCCAACAAGTTTGGGTCCGCCATCTATGATGAGACACTTGGGTTGCCTAAAGAAAGCCACAATTTCCTTGCCAATAAAGCGGGTAACGGTGGTGGCAGTGTGGTTGGTTGTGGCCCAGGCCACTGGCCAACGTGTGAAGTAGTCAATAGCGGTGATAATATACTTCTTACCCAGTCTGTCTTTGGGAAGCGGTCCCACAATGTTGAGGGCCCACTGTTTGAAGGGTTCCATAGCCTTGATGGGTAGGACAGACTTGGGAGGTGCAGGTTTGGACGTATTATTTTCACACAACACACACATCTCAAGGAGGTCCAACATTTCTTGGCGCATGTGCGGCCACCAGACCTTATGTTTCATGATCTCAAAGAGGTTACGCCCTCTGATGTGACCCAAGGTTTGGTGGTAGTGCAAGATGGTGTCTCCTTGTTGTGTGGTGGGAATATAAGGCGTCTTTTCACCTGTCTCTGCCCGGCGGCAGACGTTCCCAGGATTGATGGTGAACTGACTTTTTTTGTCCTTCAGCTTGGAGATGGTGACCAAGTTAAGGCCCTCGTAGCGGGTTGCCTCAGGGCGCAGGTAGAGTATGGGCCAGTCTGGGTCCAGACCGTTGTCCCCAGTGATGGACGCTACATAGAGTTGTGAAAGAGTGTCAGATGTGACAAGCTCCTTTCCAGGCTTATATTTGATGCGTAATTAATAGGAGGATAGACGTTCAACCCATCCTGCTTGGCAGCGTGTCAAATGGGACTGTGTGTTGAAGTACTGGAGTGACTTGTGGTCCATCAGAACGCAGGGTGGGAAGGTCGCACCTTTCAAGTAACAACACCACTTCTCAACATAGTGTACAATGGCTGCCAGCTCCTTGTTGTGGATGGGATAATGTTGTTCCAAGTCAGTGAGCTTCCTGGATTCATATGCTACGGGGAGAAAGACACCATCGTCAGTTTCTACGTTTAGCACGCCCCCTATGGCCCTGTCAGAGGCATCTGTCTCAAGTTTGTACTGTCAGTTTTGGTTGGGAAACTGCAGTACAGGTGATGTTGTGAGCCTTTGCTTCAACGTCTCAAAAGCTTGATCTCTGGCAGGGGTCCAATGGGAGTACTGTTTGGTATTGAGGAGCTCAGTAAGAGGTGCAATTAGTTCTCCGCAATTGGGGATGAACTTGCGTACATAGGCAACCATGCCCAAGAAGGTTTGCACTTGGCCCACATTGGTGGGGGGCAGCATGCTAGTGATTGCCTTGATTTTGGCAGGATTGGGCTTTATCCCTTGGGCAGAGATGGTGTGCCCAAGGAATAGTAACTCCAACTTGAGAAACTCACATTTGGAGGGTTTAGCTTTTAGTTGGTTTTCCCGAAGGGTGTTGAGGACAGCACAGAGGTGTTGGAGGTGTGTGGTTTGATCTTGACTGAAGACAATAATGTTGTCAAGGTACACCACCACACACTTTCCAATCAATTCATCAAAGGCTTTGTTCATCAACATGGCAAAGGTGGAGGGAGCATTGGTCATTCCAAAGTTCATGACACGACACTCAAACAACCCGTAGCGTGTGCAGAAGGCAGTTTTTGCCTCATCCCCTGGTCAATGCGGACCTGGTTGTACCCTGCAGTGAGATCAATCTTGCTAAAGACCTTTGCGCCTGCAAGTGTATCAAACAGGTCGTCAATCAGCAGCAGGGGGTATTTATTTTTAACTGTCACCTCATTTAGGGTGTGGTAGTCTGTGACCAGGCAAAGGGACACGTCCTTCTTGGCTACAAAGAAGACCGCCACCCCATATGGAGAGAAAAAGGGGTGAATGAATCCCTTATCAAGCGCGTCCACAAGGTGCTGGCGGAGGGTTTCATCTTCCTTTGGTGTAAGACAGTATAATGGTTGTGCTTTAGATAATAATCCTTGAAGTTGTACAGCATGCTGGATCTCCCGGGGTGGAGGTAGTTGTTTGAGTGTTTCACTGAATATGTCCTTGTACTCCTTAAGGAGTGCAGCTAGCTCTGGTGGTGGTGATGTTGACAAGGGAGGGACTGCAGATGGTTCTGCACGAATAACTTTGACTGAACATTGATTAAAGTCTAGTCTCCCCCCTTGAAATCATATGAGCCTGTTTCTGTTATTCTGACAAACACAGTGTCATGTAGTAGTTTGTTCATTTCCATGGGGTAAATCTGGAAACCCACCCCATTTCTATTGAGGGTGATGACAGAGGTATCCCAGTCAATGTAAGGGCGGTTATGCTGGAGCCAGTCAAGGCCAGCAATTACGTTATGGCTGAGGCCTGCCATGATTGGCCCAGAGAGCTTGACCTGGATGTTCCCCATTCTTAAAGAGAAGGGTACTGTCTCATGGGTGATGGCAACTCTGCAGGAGTCAGCTACACGTACTGCTTTGAATCTGCTGGGTACTCGGTCTAATTGCTGGGAGTCAGCAAATGCCTGATCTACCATGGTGTGATCAGCCCTGGTATCTACCAGTAACTTGTGGGTGTTCCCACGGAAACAGAAGGGATAGGACAATTGTGTTACTTTATTTGCAGAATGAGCTGCTTGCAACACAGGGTTGTTGCTATAGACCTGAAAGACGTCTAGGGTTTTGACCTCATGAAGATTGTAGTTGCGGGAGTTCTTTGCAAGCAAGGGCTGAGAGGGCGGGTTGGTCAGGGTTGTAAGGCCTCTTGTTGTTACAACCCCCAGGCTTTTCCCTGGTCCTCAATTAGCGCTAGCTGGAGCTCCCCCTTGCGGGGGCATTTAGCTGCACTTTCTTGTTGGCAAGGTTGGTAACAGCCCACTTGATCTTGGCCATTGTTAGGTGCAGGACGTGGTTGGGGCGGAGCATTTTTGATGCGGCAGAAGCCCATTAAAGCCTGGTTATTGGCCTCTACAATGGCTTTATAGCAGCCGTCAATAGAGGTGCAGCGGCCAATGGGAACCCACTTGCAAATATGGGGTTTTAACCCATTAACAATGAGAGTGAGCAACATGGCGTTCCCATCAGTCACTACTTCAGGGGCGGCAGCAAGGGCTTGTTGCCAAGCAGCGAGATACTCAGGGACAGAACCAGTCTGCTTGATGGCTAAGAGGGGAGTCCCCAAGACAATGGAAGAGAAGGTTTCACTATATCGGGACTTGGCGGCGTCTTGAAATGTTGCCTAGGTGACGCCAAACTCCTGGCTGGCCCAGTTGGTGAACCACACGACAGCAGGCCCTGTAAGGCGGCCAGATGCGGTGGCAACCCACATGGACTCAGGAACCTGACAGATACAAAGGCGCGTTTAGGTGGACTGGAGCCAACTGACAATGTCAGCTCCTTCAAAACCGCCAGTGAAGGACTCTAGTTGGAGGTTGAGCATACATTGCAATAGATCCGACTGTGGCGGGGTGACACTAGCGTCACGCTGCCCGAGGCGGAGCCAATTGTATACACTGGTAAGAACTAGCTGATCTTGATAGATGACATAACCTTTGGGAATGTCCCCCTCAGGGATTGGAAGGAACATCTCTTGTTGTGGAGTAGCCATGTGGCCCGTAATCCATCCTTTCTTGGGGGGAATTTTGTTTTTAAAATATGCCGTAACCTACTTATGCTACCACAGTTGCAACTGAACCAATGAGGGTCCAGTACTTGGAATTGGGGAAGACAACAGTCCAATAGGAAAGGACAGAATAATAAGAATAAGGTATCTTTTATTTTAGGATATTGTGATTAATATACTAAATGGGGAAGCCACAAGGCCACAAGGGGGTGGCATAGTGGGGAGTTCCATGTAGGGTTTGGAGCCAAGGAATAACTTGTGCGGGGATCAGCAGGTCGAATTGGCAACGCTCCTAATTAGGATTAAGTGCCTGCCATTCAAAATTGCCATCAGATTCATTCATAACATTAGATACATCAAGGGGTGACTCATCAAGCGCCCCCTGTATTGTAAGATACGTTAGCAGGTAAGGTTCAAATCTCGGTTGCAACAACCTCTTTTCTGGGTTATACCCCATAAGCTCTGATTATGCAGATGATATCCAAGGGGATATTAAGGGTATGGTTAATCACACCATGGATACTCAAGCCACCACTTATGTGGCTTCCTACAGGATCAAAAATTTAGAGCTCATACCAGATATTGATTCCTAAAGCTACTTTAAGAACTTAAATTAGGTGATTGTGAACCTCTTCACTGGCACTGGGTTGATGGTTATGGTTACAAGTTGTATTCCCTTTGGATTGGTCCTTTATAAGTAACTACAAATGAGGTTCCAAGTGACCACTAAGTTGCTTTCCAGTAGTTGACCCTTTGCTTGTGTTCATGCTAAAGTCCTCCCCAAGTAAAGGTCCCACAGGACCATCTAATAGGGGGCCATGCCATGAATGAGTAAATTCAGAAAGCTTTGATTTTGCCTGTGTTGGGTTTGGATCTTGAAGAGAAAAATATCCCTTTCTAGTTGCCTGATGCAGATCAATACTTCCTTAAAGGGATATCCCTGATCAAACCTCCTATCATTGGCCTTGCTTGTATTTGTTTCACATATCCAAGCGGGATCTGATCTTTCTGTATACCTAATTCTTTTGGGTTCCATGAAATGTTGTAAGCTCTATCAAAGCTTCCCAATAAAGTTGGTTATAGTACGCTACCCTTGCTTGGATATTTTCTGTAATCTGGCACACCCTGGGCATTATTGCCTAGAGAGGATTGGGTATATTCTGGATTACAGCGGCCTGGAGGTAAATCCCTTATTTGTCCCTGGGGGCTGATATCTGGACTAGTGTAAACTCAATTGTGAAGTTAGGATATTCCTGATGTGCCCTCTAGCTGAGCATAAAGGATCACACAGCACTCACTGATTTCACCTGCCATGGTAGGATGTTCCCAGCTATTTAGTATATTTGGTCCCTCCTGTTTTAAGTTGGAATTGAGGTAACCCTTAAATATCACTGGGGGCTTTATTGTGGGATGGTATTGATTTATTATCAAGTGCTGATTAGCCTAGTTACAAAGATAGATGGTTGATCAATCTGCAGACCTGTAGTGCTGAAGGGATGGTCTGTGGTTAAGGCAGATATCCCATACATGGTGCACAGATTTCCTGGCCTTGGGAAAGAGAAGGTAATTTACAGTGGCCGTGCCTAATCCTGAAGAGTGGGGAAGCTATCTTTTATGACCTGCTGCTGGGACAATGGTTTCTATTACGAGTTTGGAGTGATTGGTTGCTTAATATTTAATTTGATAACATCAGATTGATTCTTTGAGCAATAAACTTCTCTCCATCTTATTCTAAATTATAAAAGGTTTTTAACAACTTGAGAGGACCATATCCCATATAATGGTTTATTAAACCAATTGTGATGATTGCCTATACACTTTATAATTTCCCTATAAAGGTACATAGCTTTAAAGCTCATCTGTAAACAAAATCAATACATCTCAGAACCAGATAAGTCAACCCAAATAAATTGTAGATCAATATAAATCCATCGGGTTTTTAATTTTTGTATCTGAGTTCAGTTGGGATCGATTGCTATCACACTAGTCCAAAGCATACCTGTTTAAGTTTCAAGAATGATCAAAGGTCTTCATTAAGAAGGATGGCTGGAACGATGGATTGTGCTAGAATGTTCTAGAAGATACTGCTAGAGAAAATAGAATGCTCTCCAAAAGTACCCTACAGGAAAGGGGCGTCAAAAGAAGATGCATATATATTTTCATCCCACTCGTGTAGGACATATGATTTATTCTAGTACCAGTGTTGGTGCTATTTGTCTCATCAATTGCCGTATACTGAAGCAAGTCTCATGTGGTCTAATATAAATAACTTGGGCGCTCCCAGATGGATACCCCCCACCCGCCAATAAAAATTTTGGTTTTTTTAAAAAAAGTGGTCTAATATAAATAAGAAGGTTCCGAATTGAAATCCCCAGCTCAGCAAGGTTATTGGTAGAAGAAGATTATATAGCCAATAATAAATTTAGTAAACTATATAAATCATAGTTTTACTTTATAATAATTGATATAAATAATTATATATCACATGTCATTCTCCTTTTTGCGATTGGATCGATAGACCGCACTTAGTCAATTAGCTATTCGCTTTCAACCACAACTTATTTCTGAAATTTTAGTTGAAAAGTCAAAAATACCAAAAGAAAAAAAGAAATGTCTAGACAAAGAAATAAGCTACTAAGTCTGTAGCGTTTCAACTGTGGGCTAGCGTGAAAAACAATATTTATACTTAGCAGATGCCTTTCTATATTTTATTTGTTCACTTTGGTTATTTGGAGCCAAAGAGAGTTAGTTTCCAGCTCTTTAATTTGCCTTGTCCAGTCTTTGAGATGTCATTGATTTTTAGAAACCAGCGTCCAGTGGGTGGTTCGTCCCTGTTTAAATTAATACTTAGAAATACAATTTATATACCAATTCGCCACTGTCATCAACTGATAGCTTTGAAAGCCAAGCTTGGATCTGTCAGTTGGTCTGGAAGAAACAAGTTTCGAAGTGATGTTCTGAGGAGACGTGATATAAATCTCGATATCCGATCGGCGCGCGTGCTCTATGGTCACAGTGACTTGGACGTGTTCTACCTTCTTGAGCCCAGAACTTTTCAGGTTGAGGCTTGTGATGTTGCGTGAAACTAAAAGGCCATTGGTATCTTCGGGGATGACCTTGTCAATGGTGATGTTCCTGGTTTCAAAGAATGTTTGCTGGTTGACTTTTGTGAAAGACTTCGCTCTTTCAACAATCAACCCAGCATTGATTTTACCAAAGCCGTACTGTGGGCTATACTTTCGTCCAGAGTATGTTGTTTGCCAAGATTCATGCGTCAAGTCAACGGGCACGGCAGTTTGAACTATCAGATGTTGGATATCTCTCCAAGTAAGATCAGGTCTACACATTAGTTTTGATTAAATAGAAGTATACCTGACTTGAAGAACAAGCGCAATTGTGCCTGACACCAGGGGCGCAGCATACGATGTCCCTGATATGAATTCACATTTGTTTTCTTCTTTTGAAAAGGAATACTGAAAATTAATATGCTTCCTAAACCTTACCAAACTGCTTCCGTAGGCTGAAACCATGACTGATGTACAGGCTTCACTGAAAGATGACGCCTTGTCTTTATAATTTATGGATCCAACGTTGATTGTGTAGATGGAATTGCAGGCACCTTCAAAGGCACAGTTGTCCTGTTTATGGCGACCATTACCAGCCGACTTTACATAGATTGATCCAAGGCCACCCCGACCCAAGTTAACCCCTTCCTCAAAGACTCTATTGACGTTCTCGGATAGCGGAGAAATTGGATCGATTACATAACCCATTCCGTAAGACATGGAGTAAATATGGTTCTGTTGGTTTTTGTACGTAAATTCTTTCCCCCTGTTTCTGAAGGTGAATCCAGTAGTAACAAGGATGCCTACTTGATTAGACCATTGTAAATATAGATTTTACTTGAAAACTTAGCCCCATAAGCTATCCCGGCTCGACACTTGCTTGTGCGATTGGCGGCAATTAGCCCTGCAATGTGTGTGCCGTGGGTTGTAGTGTCGTTGAACGCCATACCATCGCTCCTTCTGTGATAAAAGTCATAAGATCCTTCTTTAAACTATAAAGTTAGTATTAATTTATGGTTGGCAAAGTACGTAATTGTCTTTGATATCCCAGAGGGTATAGTTGACACCTAAACCAATCAGCTTTAAACATATATTTCAATACCCCGGTCAATGATTGCCACAGTAACTCCAGTTCCATTGATTCCTGAAACTTTAGTTTATTTTCAAAGAGGTACCTCGCTTCCAAAGTCCAGTGACATTTAAATCGTGGCCATTCCGTTTGGGATCGCTCTACTCATCAGTAAATCTCATCAAGTGATGCTTACGAGATGCCAGGGCAGCGGAGTCTTGCGGCCCCAATTGACCTCTCCACGAGTTGGGTTGATTAAACTGGTTGCTACGAGATAAGCAGGATATAACTTCATATAAGCTACATGTACTTACACGATGATTATATATACCCTATCATCCATCAGTTTCTACTTCTTTCCGAGGAACGCGAAAACGTCCATTCTAGGAAGGTTGGAATGGGATCACTTTACGATCGAATTTAGAACCAAGAACAACACTATCGATTTTAGTTGCGCGAGTTGGTTTAAATTTAATGCATATAGGTTCGGATCAAAAAGCCTGGATCTCGATCCAAATTCAACCCGAATCCGAGCCATTAATTAAATTCACCCGCCAGGGCGGTAGATAAGTTCGGTGACAAGTCCGAAAGTCCCTGAACCATTTAGAATCCAGCTTGCTGTGAAAGTACCTCTTCACAGTATCGAGAATCTTCAGCAAATACTGGGGTTTGCTTTGTTGCTTCAAAGATCCGTTTACGGGGACGAAATTATTGGCGGGGTTTAAAGGCGGAGTAAATAAATACTATTCAGTTTTTTAAAAGGATACTGGAGGTGGCGCCTTTAAAAGCTAATCGAGGAGAAATCAAATAGATGGGTTTAGCGAACCAGCATACGCTGTCAAAACTATGGACCATGGTATTTTATCATTCACCAAGATGATACCCTAAGTATTCCAAAACTAGGAAAGTATAGGAGGACCTGTGACTTTGGTGTACCCTTTGTCCTGGAAGAATTTGTTGTAGCCATCAGAGGCAACAAGCCTGACAGAGCCTGCAGCTTAGAGGCAATGGGACATTTCTTCTTACTTCTGGATATAGGTTCATAAGTTATTGTCTCTATGTTTTACTATAGGAATTAATACTGTATGGCAACAGTATCATCTTTTGCTCTACTAATAAAGCCTAAGAGAGGATAACCTCAATAGAATAGGACTTGGATCAATCATCAAGTCAGTACAGAATCATCAGCCTTTTATTTTAATGGACTGGCTTTAAGGTGGCCTGCCTCCCTGTGCTTTTCTAAGTTAGTTTGAAGTGCTAAGTAGAGACTGAAGTAGATTTAGGACAGCACAACAAGGGGACTGACCTTTTATGAGTGGATTTTAGTGGAAGCTCCCTCAGCAACTTCCTTGGCTTTTGGTGTTTGTTGTAGAAACACCACACAACCAAATCCCTTAACCAAGAAGAATCATTTGTCTGCCTAGGCTACTACCCAGGGTTAGCTAGCCAGCAGGTAGCTAATAGCTCATTTAGATGATTGTTAACTTAATCAGAGCTGCTCTAATACAATAGGCTTGGAGCCTTTTATCTTAGAGTGTTTTTCCTGTTGGCCTAATCCATGGTGGGCTCCTCTAGATGTAATGCAGGTGACAGTCCTTATGTTAGCCCTCCTGTTCTAGGATATGATTAAAGCTTAGAATAGTAATCATTACAAGATGCATACTTGGGTGCCTGTTGAGGCAAACCAATTAGTTGCCCGGTATCTGCATGTTCCATTGATTGATTGGGAGCGGGGACCTTATCAATGCTGGGCTGTGATCCAGCCATTGCTCCGCTGATCTTGCAGCCTGGCCACCCAAGTTTTTTGACAAACCCAGTCTAAGGCTGCATGGTGCACCTTAAAATTGTTGGTCAGTCTGTTAATCAGCCCATACCCCAAAATACTGACAAGGGGTAAGAAGCCTGGGCCCTCACCTTGATAAAGGCAGCTCTAGCTCACAAAGGGAAAGGTGTCTTGGATGACTAAGCCCTATAGACTATCAGCTTGAGAACTGAACATAAATATGTTATCTGGGTATCCCTTTATTGGGAGATAGTTGGGCAGGAGAAACTGTTGCTATGCTCTGAAATGTATGCCTGAAGGATGGCCCTGTACGGTTCCTGGAATTGGCCTGGTCCAGGAAGTGAGAATTGGGGAGGGGTTATGGAGAAATAAACCCTAGCTCTCAACCACAATAAAAATTGCAGTTTCAGCAACAACCAAAAGGGGGCCATCAACAATTCCTGGGATGCCAAAGGGGGAGGAGTTAACTGAGCACCAAAAGCAACCAACAAAGCCAAATATTCCAATTCCACTAAAATTTTTCAAAATTTATAAGAGTAGAGAATGATGAAGCAAGGTCTTTTACAACTCCTGCATTCATTTAAAGGAAAAGGTGGAGTTCCAGTTGGATGTTGAATTTCAAACCTGATTGACCAATGATATGAGGGAATACAGAACATTTCTGGAGGCAGGAAATTTTTTGGACAAGTTCAAATGGACAAATCAAAGGGGAAACTGACTCAACCAAGATTGAGGAACCTGTCTTGGATGCAGTTACCACTGCTTCTGTCTGCTTTTGCCTATGATATTTAACCAGGGGGTCTCTTGGGTGGTTTAGATGAAGCATCTTTGGAATGATTCCACAAGTGTTAATTCAAGGGCTTTTCAGTAAATTTTTTGATAATTGTTCAAACAAAATTTGGTGGTGATCCCCAAGCATTTGGTAGGAATTGAAGTGGAGGCCTAGGGGGGCGTAACTTTACACCTATAGTGTGCTCTTCGGTATGTACCCACCAGGCAATGGAGGTGGCGCACAACCTCAACCACCACACTGTATACAGTGGATTTACCTTGATTAAAGCACTCCCGCCTGCTGGTAAAAGGGAGGATTGCTAGGTGTGAATGCAGGAGCAGCTTTTCTGGTGGGGCTGCAAACCTGTAAATACCAGCCAGGACAAGGGCATCATGGATAACATGATCCACCAAGTCATATCCTGGGGGACCTTCTTCCCATCCAGGAGATCCTGGCCTTATTAATCCCAAGAAGTACCCTGTCCAGGTCCTCTACAGACACGCCACCCTAAAGAAGAAAAGATATCTAAGGTAAACAACAAGATGAAGCCTTTTTCCAGCAAAGGCTTCAATAAAGTCACAGAGTTTATTGTAGACGTGTTGTGATCTGAGGCGCAGCACATAGTCACAACAGGGAACCCTAACCTTAGGATTGGATTTTTACCAAGTCTTGGTTAGAATGGCTGGGAAGGCTATGCAATTACCTTGTGGCCCTAATTGAATAATATCTGCTAGACGTGGCTAGAGAGGCATCAAAGTACGTGGAGACATAAAGACAAAAATGTGAATAGAACTTAAATTTTATTGGGGATAAAGATTGGGATTAATACTGTTTAGCTTTACCACCAAACAGTACATGGGCGGTAGGATCACTCGCCACAAGCATGAGTGGGGCAAGTGAGCTGCGCAGAATCAGGAAACCAAACAATTGAATTTCCCAATTGGGAGCCTGCCTCATTTTGAAGGGCAAAAGCAAAAGAGAGAGATTTTTCTTCAAAATAACTCATCAAAGGCAAAATCAAAACATGGTGAATGGCGGCATTCACAACATTGCCCCCCTCTAGATTGGCCTTAGGGGGGTGATACTTGCGGAGGAACTTAGCATGTACACAAGCAAACAGTTGACCACTAGAGAGGAGTTTTAAAGTATACTCTGATCCTTGTTTGAAGATCACTTCTAGAGGTTCAATCCACAACATATCTAGCTTGTAAGCGCGTCTTCCTACTCTATACTGATAGTAAAGAACATGGTCCCCAATGTTGAACTCAGGCAATGGAGATTGTCCAGAATTGTTGGGAGAGAGCTCAAGCATCTTGGTCTTATATGAAGACGTGTAGGCAGAGGCCTGAATATCAATGATTCTGTTGACTAGATCTTTGATATGGTTGTCAGGGTTCATGGCCTTATCAGAGAAGAGTAGGGCCCCCAAGAGCAACAGAGTGGTGGCTTCACAACCATACAACATAGAAAAAGGGGAGTACCCAGTGACATAATGTTTGCTAAGGCAATATGCAAAGAGAGCAGCGGGTAAGTATAGATCCCAGTTGGCAGCGTCAGAGTAAGTGAGCTTTCTCATGATTTACCAGAGTTGAATTTGCGGGCTCAACCACCCCATTGGTGGAAGGATTATAGGGGCAGAGAAAGACTGGTGAGACCCCAATACTTCAGCAACAGAGGTTAGTAGCTTGGCGTTGAAGTTAGTCCCATTGCCAGACAAAAACACTTGAGGACAACCGCGGCAAAAGAATACATCTTTCAGCAGAAAGGCGGCGGTTGTTTTGGCAGCAATGTCTTTAGTAGGACGAGCTTTTACCCACTTGCTAAAATGATCAACAGCAATTAGGATAAAGCGGCAACCAGAGCGGGAGCAAAGGAAAGGTCCTACAGTGTCAATGCTGACAGTGTGAAATGCATGTTGAGGGGGGACTAGCTTGAACTTGTGGGCGGCAGCTCAAGGTCATTTGAGCTGGCAATAATGGCAACTAGCTATGACGTCTGGAATCAGCATGCAGAGGTTTTACCAGAAATAATTTTTCTGGAGCCAGTCATAGGTCTTGGCAACACCTTCATGTCCTGTCTTCTTATGAGCTTGAAGCACCACCAAAAGGCAAAGACTGGGCATTAAATAGGGCAAGTAGTGGTCCTGTAATTTCTTGAAAAGCTGATTGTCACAAATGAGTGTCTCTTCAGATAATTTAGAAAGAGCAACTCAAAATTCTTCTGTCTTGCTCTCCAATGAAGAAGGATATCCAATTAGTTTGTACAGCCTGTCAGCCTCAGTAGGGTGTAGAGCAAGGATGGGCATTCTGGACAGCCCATGAGCATTCTGATGTTAAATCCCAGGGCAGTGCAACACAGTGAAGTCATACTCTTGTAAACAGAGAGCCCATCTAGGTAGTTGTCTTTCTGGTTCCTTAAGTCATTTTAACCATTTGAGAAAAGCATGGTCAGTAACCACAGTGAAATGGGTGCCATACACATAGTGGCAGAACTGATTGACGGCATGCAGCACAGCAAGGCACTCTTTCTCAGTTACACTGTAATTCTTCTCATGCTTATACAGGACACAAGAGGTATAAGCTACAGGGTGATCCACACCTTCATTATCCAATTGAGCCAAGATGGCTCCAATGGCCAGGTCACTAGAATCAGTATATAGTATGGATTCCCTATTGTAATCAGGATATAATAGGATAGGGGCCTCCTTAAGTTTTTGCTTAAGGGTCTCAAAGGCCTGTTGCTGGCTGGCGGTCCATTTGAAAGGGACATTACGTAGCAACTGGACCAAGGGTTTGCTAGTGTCAGCAAAATTGGGGATGCATTGCCTGTAGTATCCCATCATGTCCAGAAAGACTTGAACTTCTCACAGGTTGGTGGGCGGAAGCATTTTGTCAATGGCTTCAACTTTCTTAGTCATGGAGCAAATTCCTGTCTGAGTCACCTCATGACCCAAGAATTCAAGGCGTTCCTTGAAGAAGGCACACTTAGATGGCTTTAACTTAAGACCCGCTTCTCAAATCTTTATGAACACTTCCTTGAGATGAGTCAGGTGCTCAGTAAAAGTAGAACTAAAGACCTTTATATCATCTAAGTACACTAGGACACACAAGAGCTTCAAATCATGGAGGATGGAGTCCATGGCTCTTTGGAAAGTAGCTGGAGCATTGCAGAGTCCTTGCGGCATTCACGTAGGCTCAAACAACCCTTCAGAAGTGGTGAGCGCAGCCTTCTGTCTATCCTTGGGAGAGAGATCACCTTGCCAGTACCCAGAGGCTAGGTCCATAGCAGAGAAGAGCTTGGAACCCCCAAGGCGGCGGAGAGCATCATCAATGCATGGTAAGGGGTAGGAATTCTTTTTGGTTAAAGAGTTCAATTGTCAGTAGTCCATCACAATACAATGACCTCCATCCTTCTTTTTTAGTATGAGCAAGGGGGAGGACCATGGAATTTGGGAAGGAGCAAGTAGACCAGCGTCTATAAGTTGTTTGAGCTCTTTAGACACCTGAGCATTCTCCACACAACTGCAGCAATAAGGCTTAGCACAGAAGGGGGGAGCATCAATAGTATCAATCTGGTGATTGACGCCAATTGGCTAGACCATAATCTGTGCTATCTTTAGCAAAGATATCTGAAAACTGATCCAGTAGGTCAAACACCTCTTTCTGTTGAACCAGGGATAGTTGTAGGAAGTCTTGGGCGGAGAACAATGATAGGACTTGTGGCTCATCCTCAGGTAAGTTAAAGTCCTGGAACGTACCAAAAGGATGGAGAGATAGGACGTCAGGAGCATTCAACAACCTGCCATAGCCAACAACCTGCCCTCTAGACACCTGTATGGGGAGAGAAGTCAAGTTGGCAATCAGCAGTTGAAAAGGGTCTTTATGAGAGACATCCAAGATTCCTGGACAGAGATAGGATTTTTGCGCCCTAGCAAGGGAGGAGAGTACAACTCTAGGAATGTACGCTTGGGCAGCTCATATGATATTTGGGAGTCTAGGATAGTTTGAGATCCTGGCAAATAGTCACAGCAGAAGTGGCCAAGAGAAGAATCCCTTCTGAAGCAGGGCGAGCCATAGGAGGACACTTTATGTTGGAGGAATGGATTTGGTATTTTAAAGTGAAAACACCAGTGGGATACTCCAAGGCACATGTCTTGAGGCGCTTCCCGGAAACTTTAACTGGCTCTTCAAAAATCAAAGGGACTTCATACCCTAGGATGGAGAGGCAATCATCTTTCAAGTTGATAATCCCATTGTATTCCCTGAGGAATTGAGTACCAACTAGGATAAATAACTCTCATTCTCCAGGACAATGGCAGGCACTGCCAAGAGCAGCTTGCCAAATTGCATGGGCAGAGCAGAATAAGCCCCTATAGTGCAAGTCATGGACAGCCTAGCTGTGCCATACAATTGATGATAGTTAAGGTTGGGGGCAATTTTGAGTTTCTTGACCAGCTTCAAGGAGAAAACATTAACTGGAGACCCAGTGTCTAAGACAGCCTTAATTTTCACTTTTTGGATGGATATTTCAACAAGAGTGGTGGTTTGAACAAAGGGAGGGAGGTCAGCCAGAATGTCTTGGGCTTCTGTTAGTTCTTTGTCCCACTTTTCAATCATGCATCTGAGGCCTGGGAACTCTTTATAGACCGTCAGGAGAGGGAGCAGATGGAGACATTTTTGAACACAGCGTCAGCAACCTCAGCAGCTTCTTCAGAAGACTTGACAAGCACATGAGATCTCTTGGCTCTGGTGAGGTAAGGGCAAGAAACAACCTCCTTGGCTTCAGGCAGAGGCTTGGTGGTTGTAGTAGTCTTCCCAGAGAGTAGCTTATAAGGGACTACAATAGTTTCAGGGACGGCCAGGATGGAGTACCTATAGGCATCAGGATCTTCTACATCAGAATTGTCCATGTCAGAGTCATTAGATATGTTGTGGGATAGCAGCAGAATAGGAGGAGCCTCATTGTCAGCAGGCTCAGAGTCAGCAATGGAGGGGGAATTGGAGGAGACTGGGAAGAATTGTCAACCAAGAGTGTCTTTGCCTCTAGGCTGTGTGACAGATCCAGGAAATTCATGCTTGCTTCTTTGTTATCCCAGTCTGACTCTTTTACGGTTTGGCAGGGAATCCTTTATGTAAGCTTCAATGAGCTTGGATTCCAGGCAAGCAATCTTTGTGTTAAGCTTGTTGCCATCTGGTGATCACTTCCACATTTTTGCTTCCCATAGTCTTAGCTGCAGACCATCTCTTTCATTCCATGGTAGTCTTATTTCAGTTAAAAGCCAAAAACACAAAGCATAAAAAGATTGAGGGGAAAGCGACCATCCTCACACATAAGTATCATTTTTTATTAATTATTATCATGTTTCCATTATATACCAATCAGGGTACATTCAGCTGAAAACCCCTCCGGTTCCGGAATCACACCTGGATTCCTATCACATGGTTTATTACATAACGGCGTCATCCAATCCAGATCTTTACCAAAAAGATCTTCACACTCTTAACCTATAAGAATGTGCCATAATACATTCCAGAATCACCTGATTCTTCCTGTGAAAATGTATTTCTTTGGCTTGAAGTGTTCCGGACTTCCGGTGCCAAAACCCTATGGAATATATGTATTCCTGATCCAAGCTATCCTTGTTTCAACTGGGAACCAGCTGATCAATCCTGAATGCATAGACATCATTGTCTACCTTTAGTTATTTTTGTATTTAATGGTTTTTTGCGTTAAAAACCCATTAAAACGCTTTGAAACTCAAACCAGGCGCCCTAGCGCCTGAAAAATTTGATAGCGGCGCCTCGGCGCTTTGCAAATCCATTAGGCAGCGTTTTTAACCCAATGAATTTACCAACATGGCGCTTTTAAACTAAAATTCAGGGGTTTACTTTTGGCTATCCTTAACCAAACTTCTTGACACAGTCAAGGCAATTAAACAGTATAATTAAATCCTCATTAATTATATTCCAAGCATATATCAATTAACCTTCCCAGTTAATTAATCAGTTTAAGACACCTAGTCTTTACTTGACACATTCAAGTCCATTTTGGCCCTATGATTAAATCCCCTTCAATCATATTCCAGGGTATCAATTAACCTCCATGGTTAATTAGACAATTTGAGACACCTAATCTCATAATCTGAACTGTTCAGATTATTCATTACAGCCCTCAATTAGTACAGCCTAATTGATTCCTGGGTATCAATTAACCTCCATGGTTAATTAGACGGTTTGAGACACCTAGTCTTATAATCTGAATTGTTCAGATTATTCATTACGGCCCTCAATTAGTACAGCCTAATTGATTCCTGGGTATCATTGCTATACTGGAAAGTCTCTCCAAGGCCAATCCTATTGTTTTGAATTTCAACCTATGAAATTCATCACAATTCAACCTCTTTGTGAAACCACAGCCCAATGTGACTGTAGTACGGTCACAGGTTAACTGTTTTTTCCCCGCCTGTTCTTTGGGATCAGCTCCTTCAACTCAAGGGTTAGTGCAGACCCAGGAATGGTGACCTATTTGTCCACAGTTATGGCAACCCTGGCGTTGAGGAGGATTCTGAGAGTATATGGTGAGGATATATGGGCCACGTGAAGACAAACCAGAGTTAGAGGCAGCACAATTTTATCGCACAACAGCCCCAGAATGGGTAAGGTGCATATACTGTAACATTGTCTTTATGCTCTTCATAGAGAAAAGCGTGGCTTTATGAGCCTTAAAGTGAAGACACAGAAGCTGTTTAACCTTGAGGGCTTGAGCGCAAGCCATGTACGCTTCATGTGCAGTCAACTGGTGGCTTGTGATCAGTTGCTGTCTTTCCATGTAGAATCTATCTGCAAATTCAGCTAGGGTCTCCTTTGGTTTGAAGGCAATGTGCATGAAGGCGTCCTTCTTCACTTCCAAACTATGGTCACTGCTGAGCTCGTCAATCAGAAGCTGCTTCATATCCTCCCAGGTTTCAATGGTGGGCAGCTCTGGTACAAATACCTCTTGACAGGTCAGGTGCAGACAGGTTAGAATGTGTTCCTTCTTAACATCATCTGAGGCTCTTCTCATGGCAGTTTCATAGATAGCTAGGAAAACTGCAATGGTTGAGGTTCTGGGGTCAAAAACTTGCTTAAAGGTAGGCTTGAAATGTGCTTTTGGAGCTGGACCACCATTATTGCTATCAAGTACATTTATGTGCAGGGAGAATTCTGATTCAGATTTGGAGGGGGGCTGTCTGGCTCACAGCTGACAAACACTTTCCTCAAGAGTTGTCAGGGTCTCAGCAGTGCAGGTACCCATATTATTAGCTAGAGTGTTCTGTTGCTCAGTAACATCTAGGCATTGGCCCTGTGCAGTTACTACCAAGGACAGTTCAGACAGTTGAGAGGTAAGAGAAAGACCCACCAAAAGGCAAGGAGCAAACCTGTCATTCACTGAATCAATTAACTAACTAATTTCCTGTACGTCTTTATAAAGCTCAGAGCAGTCTGTTTTGTATGGTCCGCCTCATTAGCTAGAGCTATCAACTCTCTAGCACAGTGAATGCAGGGAGCTCCTGATAAGCCAGGGCAACAGCCATCTTTTTCAGTAACCCCAGTTGGACTAACAGCAGACGCCATCATCTCACGCAAGGTAGCAACCTCTTGTTGCAAGTCAGCAACTTGAGTTGTCAGAGCAAGCACTTGAGGATCTGGCTGAGGGGCTTCAGTAGGGCAATCCTGACTGAAGGTGGACGCTCTTAACTCTCAAATGGAATCTCATAGTCTCTGCTCTCTATTTGCCAAATCATCAGATGGAGGAGAAGGCGGGGCATCTGGTTTGGGTGTAGACAATCTATTTACTTGAGTCTGGAGTTTGGCAATGGTAGTGGTGGTAGCAGCCCTTTCTTGATACAATTCTTTGCCAAGTTTGCAGAGGCCTTTTACAGCAAGGGCTGATACTTGCTGTAACTGGTTGAAGGAGTAAGGACTGAAATTGTTGAGCTGCTGCAAAATTCATTCAAAATTGGTGAGATAGACGTTCAGAGTGGAGTCTACTTGGGTGCGCCAGGACTGTTCCAACTGGTGAAACTCATGTAGGCGCTCTCTGACGTACTCAGGGATAGACTGGCACATTTTTTTAATGGAATTGACCAAGCAGGGTTGGGAGGTGACAGAGTTGCGCTGATTGTCTGATACCAAGGAAAACAGGGAGTGGATCTACTGCTGGTAGGCTGCAAACTGATCTAAGTGATGAGTGATGGCGGCTTGTATAGATAAAATCTCCTGAACGTGGAGCCCTAACACCATTTGATGGTGATCTAAGGCGGTTTGTACAAAGGAGGACAATAAGTGTTTAGCAGAACCAGCTGCTCAAAGGAGATGATGTGAAAATTGTGGAGCTATAATCAAAGGGTAGTATTCTGCTTAGCTGAACTGAAGCTGAAGGCAAGGGATGACTCCATCACAGGCTAACTCAAGGGCTACTGCCATGACTTGTTCCAAGTCAGGGGTACCCAAAGGGTAGGCCACTAGGCAGGGACCATTACCAAGGTACAGCACAGTAGGGACAATAGGTGGGTTGGCAATGTCTTCCTCAATAGGAGGATCTGTGATTTCAGGCAAAGTTGGCTCTTGTATAGGTGGAGGCAAAGGTCCTAAAAACATAGTTGCAAAGGGGGTAACCAAGGGGCTTCAGCCCCTGTAGTGAGCACCATTTTTGTTGTGATCTGAGGCACAGCACAGAGTCACAACAGGAAATCCCAACCTTAGGATTGGATTTTTACTAAGACTTGGTTAGAATGGCAGGGAAGGCTATGCAATTACCTTGTGGCCCTGATTGAATAATATCTTCTAGACGTGTCTAGAGAGGCGCCAAAGTACGTGGAGACACAAAGACAAAAATGTGAATAGAACTTAAATTTTATTGGGGATAAAGATTGGGATTAATACTGTGTAGCTTTACCACAAAAAAGTACGTGGACGGTAGGATCACTCGCCACAAGCATGAGTGGGGCAAGTGAGCTGCGCAGAATCAGGAAACCAAACAATTGAATTTCCCAATTGGGAGCCTGCCTCATTTTGAAGGTCAAAAGCAAAAGAGAGAGATTTGTCCTCAAAATAACCCATCAAAGGCAAAATCAAAACATGTGAATGGCGGCATTCACAAAGACAGTACTAATCTTCTTCTCATGTTTTGTTTTAGCAAAGGTCAGCTCCTTGGCTGCAGGAACCCCTTGTCTCATCAGCTCTACAGGACAGCCCAAAGTCTGCCAGAAGAATTTTGATTTTTTTGACAGCTGTTGCATCTGCAACAGCCATGTGACGGATCCAGGCCTAACCAGTCCATCCTACCATTATCCTGCCCTTGACTCTTATTGCTGTTACCTTCCTGGGACAAAGCTTCAAGGATCTTTGCCTCCAGGGAGGCAATCTTCTTAGATAACACTTTATTGTCATCCTGCCAACAAGCCATGATTTCAACGCTTTTTCCCTCTTGTGCTCTCAATGCCTCAATTTCATGATTTGCCATCTCTTTTACTTGTTGCAAGATTTCATCTCATCCTATCAACAAGTTCCAAGCATCCCAAGCATAAATTTGGTTCCCTTAGATGGGAGTCCCTTCCTTTGCAAAGTAATCGGAATACAGCTCTTCAAACACAGCCTTTACTTCTACTAAAGATTCAGCAGGAACAGTCTTAGTGACCTCCAGGCTGGTCCAAGCTTCTTCCAATGTACTTGTAGGAACCTCCTTTCTTGTGGTAGCGGTTTCCACACAAAGGACCCCAAACTTGGCTCTCTTAAATTTTAACAAAGAAGGCATGATAATTGAAAAATAGGTGAGGGGAAAGCGTCAAAACTGACAATGAATATGAATATATTTTATTAATGTTTAACTGTTTTTGCTTATATACCATTTGGGGCATACACAGCTAAAAACCCCTCTGGTTCCTGAATCAACCAATGATTTGCGTCACATGGCCTATGACATTCAAGTCATCCAACAAAGATCTTTACCTGAAAGATCACCAACAATTCTCAACCTATGAGAATTGACCTACAATGGGCGGAAGTCACCTGACTCCATTCAACCCAATGTACCAATTTGACATGGAGTTTCCCTAGCTCCCAGCGCCAAAACCCTGTGGATTGCACATCCTAAACTCAGCTATCAGTGTTCCAACTGGGAACCAGCTGATCAAACCTGAATTCCTAGGCATCCTTGCCTTTATTTAGTTATTTTTGCATTTAATGATTTTTTGTCTTTAAAACCCATTAAACTGCTCTGAAACTTGAACCAGGCGCCACTGCGGCGCCCAGCAATTTTCCCAGGCGGCGCCTCTAACCCAATAAATTTGCCAACACAGTGCTTTTTAACCCAAATTCCGGGGGTTTTCCCATGGTTAACCTTAACCAAACTTCTTGACAAAGTCAAAGCCATTTTAATATAAATAAATCCTCATTAACTATATCCTGTATTTATTAAATAATCTTCTTGATTAACTAACCCATTTTGAGATGCCTAGTCTCCAAGATTGATTTGGCCAATCTTGCCTCAATTCTTTTAGTTAGCCTAACCTAACTAAACATCCATATTCTGTTCTTTTATTAAACATAGATATCCAGTTTCTAGGAAACTTTCCCTCAAGAATTCCAAACAAACCTATCTATATGTAATAAACAGCAAAAACAGAACATCTTTATATTTTGGAGCATTTATTTGGCTAAACGCTCAGCAGTGACTGTAGTACAGTCACAAGCCAATTTATTTACTGTGTGCCCAAAGTTCTCTAACAGATATGAGATGGTGTTTATAATTGTAAAGCAGCTGCATACACCGGCCCATCTACAGTATGTTCTTGAATGGGAGCGTCTCCAGGACGTCCCAAACAAGCTCAATGGAGTTTTCATAGCAATCTCCACTGAAGACTACCAGGTCAAGGCGGATCAACTGGGCATCCTTGTAGGCAGTAACTGCCCACTCAGATGCCCACTTGCTATGTGTCAGCACAGCTAATGCCTACTGCAACATTGGAAAGTTCCCGTTTATTTAGTCCTCCAGCTTGCAAAAAACAGGGGGCAACAGAGACAGCTGTTTGGTCATGTTAGTGTCATAGTTGGCGTATTTTTGCTGTTGATTTTTTCTAAAAAAACAGGCAATAATTTTTGAATTTTGTTAATTTTCTTGTTTAGATTACCTTCTTCTGTGATTTTCTTGCTGGTGGCTTCAGCAGGCTTGGTCATTCTTAGTGAAAGCACTTGAGATGGCAATTTGATGTCATCTGTTCTGGCTTGCTTTGCTGGCTTGAGATGTGCATAAATCTTGGGGTCATTGACCCAGACAGACAGTGCAGAGAGGGCAAATGACTTGAATTGAAGTCCTTCCACAACAGTCTTCTGTAATACCCAGATACTGTAGGTACCACTTGCAGAAGATTGGCAGAAGATTGGAGAATTGAAAACCAGTCAGGGTGGTGACAAACGGATATATGATCATCAACCAGCGGAAGACCTTGGCGTGGATGTTGTATCTCCCAAAGCTCCCTGCAAAGTAGGTCAGCACATAGTACAGGGAGGTGAACACCACAATGGACATGGTGGAGTGTGGAGACACTAGGAGAGGCCAGGAACCAGTATGGGAAGAGTTGAGTTGTCCAGGATCATAGTGGTAGTCATGAACTAGCCCTTCTGGTGAAGGTCCAAAGAACTCTGGTCCCTGTTGATAGCCCCCAATTACAAGGCAAGCTGTAAGCACAGCTGTGAAAATGAGGTGATTAATCTTCCTTGGATTGTAGGTGGTTGGTTGGGTAAACTAGTTAAGTTGGCTTAAAGGTGTTAAGTAGGATTAGCTTTATTGAGGGTATTAAACTCAATAATAGCACAAGCTATTGCTGAGGGTGGGTCCCTTATTTATAGTGCTTTCCACTGTGCAAAGTTTTGCAAGTGGGGATGAAAACAAGGGATTGGAGAACCCAAAAGTTTGGAAAATGGGATTAGGAATTGAGGTTTGAGAAGGTGGCCAAACTCTTGTTATTTGAAAATCTGTTGGGAGTTTGGCCATTTTTGACTAGAGCCAATGATCTCTTCTGGGCATGTGGTCAGGTGGTGGTGACAACTCATGGGATTTCCAAAATCTATTTTTGTCTTAAAAGGATTTTTTTGGTTGGGGCTTGGTCTTAACCATGTGACCTGGGGTTCAGGGTCACATTGGTTCTGTGTGGAATTGCTGCTCTCTTTTAGCACTTTGATTTTGGCCCTCTTCTGGTGGCCAGGAATTGTTTTCTAATTTTTGCCCTTTTCCCAGGGACTTATTTAAATGGCTGCATTGGGTGGGATTTTCTGATTGGCTGGAGCGTGGGAGCTGGGACCCAGGTGAGAGGCTGGCGGGAAGCCTGCTGGCAGCTAGCTGGGGGCTGGTAGAGGGTGCTGGCAGGCATGGCGCACGCCTGCCCAGATGATAAATTATTCCGGTGTTTATTAAGTTACGTTTTCCCCTCTGTTTGGTTTTATTTTCCCCAATTAAAGGGGGGAATCTTTATTGAATTGGGCATTTTCAACAGGAAATCCCTTTATTTTTTTCCAACATTGCACTCCAGTAAGAATCTGGTTTATATCAGGAATATTCCTGACATCTTCTGGACATTTAAAAGGTGCTCAATTGTCTTCTTAGATGTGTCTGGCTTCTTGGACATCAAGGCCTTTGCAGGCACCCTGTCAATTTTCTTGCCTGTTAGGACAGCAGACTTCAACTTTTCTTTGACCTTGCGGTCAATTTCCTTAATTTCAGCAATTGCTGAGTAAAGGTCCTTCAATAACTTCTTGAGTTCTCTCATTGATTTTTTACTAATCTTTTCATATGTTTTTGTATCTTTCACCCCAATAAAATCCATGTTATTATGATACTATTGCCTCTTTGTTTATCCATGTTTGTTTCCCCATTTACTACATTATTCCATCTTTTTACCTGTTGTGTATATGTTTTACGTGTATCTCAATAAGATGTTGTTTGCTTTGTGTTGGCATTGCTTCCATAATTGCCATATGAGCTTTTGGCACTTTACACAGCCCCCTGTGAAAATATTGCCAGAAAATTATGGACCATGGTATTTTATCATCTGCCAGATGATATACTCAGTCTTTAACATCAGAAAAGCACAGAGAACCTGTGACTTTGGCGTAACCTTTGGCCCAGAATATTTTGTTGTCATAAAAAGTAGCAAGTCTGACTGGGCCCAAGGCCTGGAGGATTTGGGAAGTTCCTTCCTACTTCTGTATATAGGCATATAGTTGTTGTCTCTATATTTCACTATAGCTAATTATACTGTATGACAACAGTATCATCTTTTACTCTACTAATAAATCTGAGGAGAGGATCACATTAAGGAAATAGGACTTGGATCAATCATCAAGTCAATACAGAATCATCAATCTTTTATTCTAATGGACTGGCTTTAAGGTTGCCTGCCTACCTGCCTGTATTTTATCCAAGTTAGCTCACAACGCTAGAAGAGCCTGAAGTAGAATTAGGGCAACACAGCAGGAGGCCTATCCTTGTTGGAGTGGTTTTGATAGAAGATTGCTTTACATCCTCCACAGATTGGTATCCTTTATGTCTACCTGGGCCACTTTCAGGGCTAGCTAGCCAGTGATTGGCTACTAGTTCACAGAGATGATTGTTTCACTTAATTAGAGCTACTCTAATACAATAGGCTCAGGGCCTTTTATCTTAGAGTGTTTGGCCTGGCAAACCAGTCCATGTTGAACTCTGCTAGGCATAATGCAGATGTCAGTTCTTATGACGGCCCTCTTGTTCTAGGATATAATTAAAGTTTAGAATAGTAATTATTATGAAGTGCATATTGAGGTGCTTGATAAAGGGAACTAATTAATGAGCAGTAATTGCATATTCTGTTCATTAATTGCAATGCATGAATTTGTTGATACCAGGATATCATTTGGTCATTGATTTATTGATCCTGCAGCCCACAGCCTGTGTCATACTGTTGAAAAATTACTATGAGCAATTGACAGATGGACTGTGTTAATTGGTTGAATCCATTAATTAGTCTATATCCCAAAATAATGACAAATATTAACAACAATTTGGTGATCTGATAAATTTAAATTAGAAAACTATAAGTTTATTGTGTTTAGATAAAGAGTTGCTGATCTGAATTCAAAACCTTAATGATAAAAATTTAGCCAATCAGGAGCTGAGTGAGAAAGTGATTGTTATGACATAAAGCAACATTTAATCATTATTTGATGCATGTGCGCTAATTATCTGATTGGCTGGTTGTTTTTCCATTGTGCACCATTGACGCTGTGGCAAGCTATTGGTGGACTAGTGCTAACCTAGCAGCTGATTGAGCACTAGTCCACAGACAACGCGCCACAGCGTCAATGGTGCACAATGGAAAAACAACCAGCCAATCAGATAATTAGAGCACATGCATCAAATAATGATTAAATGTTGCTTTGTCATAACAATCACTTTCTCACTCAGCTACTGATTAGCTTAAAGCTTATCATTAAGGTTTTTAATTTGGATCAGCAACAACTTTCTATAAACACAATAAACTTTTAATTTTCTAGTTTAACTTTAGCTGATAATCAAATTGTTGTTAATATTTTCACAAGGGGCTGTGTTAAGAGCTAAAAATAACTGTGTTCTGGATCTATATACATGGCATAGTAAACATGATTTACAGAAATAAACTGAACATAAAGAATAAAACCAACTATATTTAAAGAGAAGATAAAAATTGAAATTCAAGACAAAGATAATATAAATAGAAAATGTTTGGCAACAGGGAGTTTATTTGGTGACAGGGAAGAGTGATGCCTAGCAGGCAGAATAGCGCAGGAAGGAAGGCGTAGAGGCAGTGCTGGCCTGGGGGTCTGGGATTGGGTGGGTGGAGCTGGCAGGTGGGGAGTGGTGGTGATAGTGGGGGTAGAGGCAGGAGGATTTTACGTGATGGCTGCCATATACCACTGATGGTATCCTTTGTCTGCCATTGGCTGGATTGGCTGATAGGTGGCTGTGGCACGGGGTGGGAGGCGCTTGTCCTTCCGTGATTGGTTGCCCATGTTCATGTGGAAGACAATTTGGGCAAACAAGTCAGCCATTATTTGGCAACCAAAGAGAGACTTGTGATTGAGGACACTAAGATAGAGATCATTGAATGCCTGAAGGCGGCGCTGCCAGACTGTGTCTCTAATATTGAAGAACACCACATTGACCATATTGATATCTGCATTTCTGACAGGGTAGACTGAGGCCTGTGCCCCTGGATTGCCTTGAGGGCAGTGGAGCTACCCTCTATCTGGTGGCTCAAGAAAACCCAGTGAGTGGAATTTGAGCTATCCTATGAGTCAAGCAATTCACCAAGGATGTGAATGTACTTGTAGCCATTGGTGAAATCTGGTCTTTTCCAATAATAGACAAAACCCTTGGCTGAAACAGCCAGAAATGCACCAATGAACATCCCCTTCTTGATCTTCTTTCTTTCATTCTTGGTGGTGGCTTTTCCTTGCTCACTAAACTTTTCAAAGGCAATTGATAACTTGTAGTAGGAGATGAACATGACGTCATCTGAAAATTTGTCAGGCATTGGACCAGAGTAAACTCAATGGCATGGTCATATGGGGAATCCTTGCTGCCTTGCCATTGGTCCCTGTTGCAGTTGGTCAGTACCCAGAACAAAAGCCACTTTCTCATGCATCCAGAGCTGCACCATGCGCTCAGAAACTCAAATGTCATGATATGCAAGTTACTTCTGGACCTGGGTCAAGGGAGGCTTGGGGTCCTGCTGCAGGAGATTGAGCATAATTGGGTATGTCTTGCTGATATGGGACTCTTAGGCCTTCTTTGGCTTCTTGGCTGTCCCAATCTGGTTCCCCTTTTTCATGACGTTGTGGAATTCCCATATGATGATAGCTCAGGTAAATTGCAATTGGGTGGCAATCTTTTCCCAGGTCAGGCTACTCTGATTGAGTGCCACAATTTCCTAAAGAATTTGGACAGTGATTATTTTTTGCTTGGGGCGCTGGGCCGGGGGAGCTGAAGCTTGATTGGCTGTAGAGGGAGCAGGTTGGCTGGTGGCAGGCAGTTGTTCCAAACCAGGGTTGCCATCCTGATTGGTTGGTTGACAGGCAGCTTGTGCAGGGGTGGGTACGGGAGCAGGGGCAGAGCTAGACACTAGGTGACTGTTGAACAAGTCAAAGCCATAGGGATTAGGGTCAAGTAAAGATCAGATTCCTTGTTACTCACATCAAAGACTTGGGTGTAAACAGGTGCCTCCACGTTCTGAGCCTCACCTCCACAGAAGCTGCCCTGGCTGGGCAAGTGCCTAAGGTTGAAGTTCCTAAGTTTAAAAGTGCAGAAATAAAAAATGAGACCCCAAAAAGTGCAGAAATTGAAACACTATGTAGGATGCAGAAATCAAAAATATCAAAGATCAAAGTGCAAAAATTGATTTTCCAGAAGTTAACTTTGAAACCAAATAAAATACAGTTATTTGTATAAAAATATGTATTTTAAACTTTACTAGACTAAAGAGACCCCAAGAAATTCATTTCTGCAATAAAAAGTATATGCTAGATGAGAAAAATATGCTATTTTTAAAAGAAAGTTTATTTTACTTTTAAAATCAAAATTATGTTATAATTTATATGTAACTGTATTCAATTAAATATAAAAACATGAAAATACACAAAAACCTACTTTAAAATATTTGTATGGTAAAATTTTTATTATCACAACATAAAATCAAAAGAAAGCAAAAGCAATGCAAGATTTAATTTGGAATATTAGAAAACTTTTGCAATATTCTCAAGATTAGTAAGCCAGTTGGAGGAGTTTTAGGGAAGAAGAGAGTTTTTTTGGCTATCTCAAAGCTGTTGAGATCCTTGCTGCTATGGGAAACACTTTAGTGTCTATATAAAAACACCCGGTAAAGAGTCTCATTGGTTGCCTGTTCAACTTTGAGCTTGTTGATCAGGACATTGAACTTGGGTTTCTTCACCCCAACACAGCTGGCAAACTTATTGTGCCAGCTTTCTAGGGAGGAAGTAGTCTTCATGGTCTTATTCTTAAAAAACTTGAACTGGTTCCATTCAATCTTGTTTTCCTTTCTTCTATGGCGTCTGGTCCCAAGTTTTCCAATCCATTGGTGTTCAAAGTAATCAACAAATGGAGCAAAGATAGCTGCATTGTCCTTCATATAATTGGTATTCTTAAAGGCCTCATATATCTTGCTGGAGTCCTCTTTTCTCACCAAGGCGATAGTTGAAAAGGAGTTGAAGGCCACCTTGGGCTCCTGGGAGGTTTATCTGGTAACCAGTCTGTTGAGCTCAGTAAAGCTCTGCAGCTTTCTTCTGAGGCATTGTCAGAAGTGAAAGAAGCAACCATGATGCTTGCTGTCAAGATTTCTGGATATTGACTAATTAACAGATTCAACCAAATAACACAGGCCAGCATTTAATTACTATTAATAATAGTTTCAACCAAATAACGCAGGCCAGCAGTTAATCACTCTTAGGAATGGTTTCAACAAATTAATGCGGGCCACGGGTTTGTGGAATCAAATGATTCCAATGATCAAATTATATCCTGGCAATTGCAAAATCACTATTCCTAATTAATAGTGAAACATGCAGATATTGTGCAATTAATTATTCCACCTCAACAACCACCTCAAACATACTTCCTATATATAATTACTATTCTAAACTTTAATTAAATTCTAGAACAAAGGGCCACCATAAGGGCCACCATCTGAAACACTTCTAGAAGAGCCTAAAATAGGCTGGGCCATCATATGGGCCATAATCTGAAACACTTCTAGAAGAGCCCAAAATAAACTGGGTTGTTAGGCCAAACACTCTAAGATAAAAGGCTGTGAGCCATTGTATTAGAACAGCTCTGATTAAGTGAAGAATCATCTCCGCCAACTAGTAGCCAGCCAGGCTAGCTAGCCACTTGGAACATGGTCCAGGTTCACAGCTACTCCTCTCAGATTAAGGGATAGTAGCACAGCTTTAGAAAGGATACTGAGCTGTGGAAGTTGTCAAGAAAGCTTCAGTCACAAACTGCACACACTCAAGGTTGGGCCAGAGTTAACTCAGATAAACGTGGGCAGCCGGGCCAGCCTCAATATCAGTCTTCTAATAAAAAGTTGATATTTCAAATCCTTTCCCTAGTTTGATTCTAATTAAGTGGAAAGCAAAAGATTATACTGTTGCCATACAGTATTAAACCCTATAGTAAAATATAGAGACAACAACTTATGGACCTATATCCAGAAGTAGGAAGAACTGTCCCAAATCCTTTGGGTCTTGGGCCCTGTCAGACTTGCTACTTCTGATGACAATAAAATATTCTGGGCCAAAGGTTACGCCAAAGTCACAGGTTCTCTGTGCTTTTCTGATGTTAGAAAATTTAGTATATCATCTGCCAGATGATAAAATACCATGGTCCACAATTTTATGACACTTGCTCTTAAATACCTTTTTGAAGGCGTTGGCTTGAGAAGGATCAAAGTCAAAATGAAGGTGAGTATAATAAGGCTCTGATGTTTCTTCATCATCAGGCTGGCTTAGGGTTTTAGACTTATTCCTCTTGGGAGTGGAGGTGGGGGCATCAGTGGGGGGAAGGAGATCCAACTTACCCTTTAGAATCTCCAAGTCATGAGTATAGTCATCCTCATTTTGTCCTGACATTAAAAATTAAACTATTGTTAAAACCTTATCACCATACTTTCCATGGATGCACAAAAGCTGGGAAAAAATCTTAGGGCATGATGAGAAGGTCCCATCTGCCAACCAGATATTGGCAGCCATCAGTCTTTTAAGGTTTTCCTGGATAGCATAGCAGATGATTCTTTTATGCTCATCTGGACCATTGTCATGAAGGAGAAACTGTTCATCCTTGGAGGTGACTCTGAGCTCATTGGGTATATCCAGTTCCAGGAGGGAGGTGGTACTTCTGCCCACATTGTCAGACTTCTGGCAATTATCACTCACTGTTGCAATATTGAGTACTCCATTCTAATTGCTATTGAGATAATTGGAATTAATGCATTGATACAATTTGACAATGGATTCCTTAAGTTGATTTCCTCAATTGCAATTGGATTCAACTGGTGGAGCTAATATACTCAGGCTTATTATCAACCCATATGAGTTTAATAAACACAGCTTTTAACCTTACACTTAACACATACTTTGATTTTGCCTTTTGTTTAGCAGTTGAAGTTGGTGTTTAGTAAGACTTAAATAGTTTAGTGATATTAGTATATTTTATCTATACTTTATTTTAGATAAACTTTAGTGCATAGATTTAGCTAGTTTAGATAGCCAAAATTTATGACACTCACGTACTTTTGAAGGGATCCAAAAGTACCAACAGCTATATTTTGAAAACTGATCAAGTTGTGAATAGCCCTAGTGACTATCTCCCGGGAGGTAAGGCCCCTGTTGAAAGGCTGCCTCTGGCGCAGGTACCACTTTATTAGGCGCTGATATACCCCAGTTGGTTGTTGGCAGTTGTGCTGATTATTCAGCTTCTTAAACTAGGTGAATCCATTTATAATCAGACAGGCAGGCCCCTTACACTTGTAATGATGAATCACCAAGTGCTTCTTCTCATCACTACACTTAAACATAAAACCATTATGGTAGAACCCAGCATTGCCCTTGGAGGACATTATTGGGAAGGAAACAGGCAGGACATCTGGCAGTCAGAACTCCTCTTCATGATTGGAAGTATTTTGGACTTTAAGGATATCCCAGGTCTCAAGGCCATCCTCAGTTGGTGTAGCATCTCCAGAGTTGTACAAGTCTTCATGTTCTTCTTCTGAGATGTGAGGGGTTGTCTCCTCTTCATCTTCCTGACTGTGGACAAACTTGTTCCCATTTGGGCTCTTGGAGGGGTTGGGGGTAGGTTCCTCTTCAGAAGGCTCCTCTTCTAGAGAGGGGGAGGGCTCAGAGGTCTTCTTGGAGGTCTTTTTGGTGATCTTCTTGCTGGTCTTGCGGACAGGCTTCTTGGATCTGGAAGGGGTGGCCTTCTTTGGGTTGATAGGATTTGACTTAGGGGCATTTAGATGATTCAAAGTTAGTATTTTTGGCTAGTAAAAAATATAAATTATCAATAAAAATATCATTTTTAAACAGAATCTGAAAGCCAGAGTGCTTTTTACTATATTTTTAAGTTTTAATAATTTTTTAATTGAAGTAGTTAATTAGTTGATACTCCCAAGAGGAGTAAAATGGGGTTTAATCAGAAAACTAGGGAGTTTTGAATCCAGCACTTTGATTTTGACACTCCCTAAAAACATAAGGAAACATAGTAAGATATTAAATTAATTTAATATTTTCTGATAACTGCTTAAATCAGCAGTTTTTAATAAACCTTTTAAAAATCTATTATAAACTAACCCAAAAGGCTTGAAACTCTACTATGTTTTAAAACAAGTTTTTAACCTTTAAAAAACTAATTTTAAGCTTTAAAATTACATTGGTTAAATTATTATGGGTTTCAAAGTAAAGTGTTTGTTTGGTTTAAATGCACTTTTAATTTTCACACTTTTGATTATAAACACCTATTGGAGCTTAGTTAATAAAATATTACAGTAGTTTTAAAAGCTATGGCAACAAGCAAAATGAACTCAGATTTAAACAAAATTCAACTAGCAGGTTAAAATATACACTCCGTTAACAGGGATTTTTGGCGCTAATAGGCAAAATGGGTCAACACAGCAACAAAGTACTCACGTGCAAAGCAAAACCATTCAAAATGCAATCCAAAATACATGGATTCACAAACAAAATGGTGTGAGTTGGCTTTTGGTGTACATATGGGACATTATTTTTCTTGTTATGCCTAGGCGCCAGATTGGTTATTTTATAACTTAATCACATTATTCATATTCAAATTATTCAGAAAGAGTAAAATACAATCAATCCCAAATATTTAATTGATCTTGGGCTTGGGTGATTTTTTAAAAAATAATTCATTGATTTTATAATTGAAAATTGCAACTTATAGTACTACTGAAAATATCTTAAGTGCTACTACAAACCAAAAATATTTATGATGAGTTGCATGGGAGAGTAATAGCAGCCCCAAAGCTATAAATGCTATTACCCTATCTTTGGCTCATCATAAATATTCTTAGTTTGTTTCAGAAAAAAAGGTTGTTGTTTTTGAAAGACTGATAACTCTATTTAAAATACACCCTCTAGTAAGCTGCCCTACTTCATGAACTTGCCCCAATACACTACTAGCATCTTCTGATATTTTTGTTTCTCTGGTATCATCACGTGATTTCAAATGATAAAATATCTCAGAATATTCTGAGAAGCTTTCAAATGTTAAAGGTGAAGTATATAACTTCCCATCTTTCATCAAATATGAAAGATTAATGCGCAGATTTTTAACTTCAAGCTCTCTTTTTATAGGCCTAAATTTCCTTTCATAAATATAAAAAAATGCTTTTTGGGAAACAATTGAACCAGTTAAAGATGAATTGTATAATTCTTTTCTTCTTTCTTCTTTCTCACAAATATTTTTTAGATCATTAATGTTGTTAATATAAAGTACATTTTCTTTTTCCTTTAAAATTTTTGATATTACACCAAAGTGACCATCAACAATGCTTTTTCCATGGCATTCAACAAAACGGTTATATTTTATGGAACCCTTAATATATTTAGGTGCCTCTTTAAATAAGTAATATAAAAATTCATATGATCTAAAATGATTTCCATTATCTGTCCATACTTTTATATTTTTTATTTTTTTAAATCTATCTAATTTAAGAAGACTTATTAGACATTCACCTGAAAATAAAGAATCATGTGATAATATTTGAGACAAAAAATCATGATATTCATATTTAATTTTATTGTTTTCTTTAAAAACTAATGCAAACCCTAATAATGAGATTGGTTTTTTTGAATAAAAACAATTATTGGTCTCAATTGGACCACCTCCAACCTTTAAGTTTTCTTTATAATCTATAACTACAACACAAGACTCATCATCTAGTTCATTAATATCTTTTTTATATTCACAATTTTGATGAACATAAAAGTCTTGGTGCTGATTAATAGTCTTTAAGTCATTGTCTATAGATTCTGGTAATGGTAAGTTTTTACTTTCACATTCTTCCTTCTTTTTTTCTAGTGAATTTTTTAAATTACAAATATTGCACATATCAGTTTGTTTTTTACTTTTTATTATATTTTTAGGGATTAATTTATAGTAAGTAGAAATTGAAACTGAAATTTCATTTTTTATTTTCATATTTTCATATATTTCTTTTTTTGTTTTAAGTAGAGAGTATTTAATTTCAGTTGAGTAATTACTCATCTCTTTTTCTATATCTTTATAAATTTTTTCAGGCACTTTTTTTGTAAACTGGCTTGTTTCAAAAGAATTTTCCAGCAATTTTTTAATTATTTTTTTAGTTATTTCTTTTTTTAATGAATAGTTATTATTTTTTTGGCTTTTTTTGTTTAAGCTTACATTTTTATTTTTATTTATTTTTCTTGAGTATTCAAACTCACTTTTGGTTATATTAAACCCCATATCATTAAGCTCTTTTAAAGAGTAACTGGAAGTAACCAGAGATCGCAAGGCTGGGAGATGTTTTTGGGGAGAAGATTTCATGAGATCCTTTAAGTTTTCAATGAACTCATTGCCTTTTTGATTTTGAATAGTTGGCAGGAACTGAGCTTTCCCAAATTCAGTTTGAGTAAGGAAGTGCTTGATGAAATTATCAAGATCATCACCAGCAATAAAGAGGAATGCCTTTTTTAACATTGCAATTCTCTCTCTTTTTGTTGAAGCTCCCAAGGAAAAAAAGGGTAGCATGGAAGAAGTAAATTTAACTGAGGACATGGTAGTATTTTGAATCTGTAATTAGGTCAGATCTTTGATGTGTGCCTTAATGATGGAGTAGTTATGATCAGAATGTGGTCTTTGAATTGGGTTATTTGGATTAGAAGCTTTGTGGTACTTTAGCTCTTATATACCAAGCTAAATGACACCATTCTGAAAGAAATGGTGTGATAGCTTTTATTATAGTTTGAACTTGAATTTATGTTTGCAGAAATTAATTAAATACCCAGTTTTCATGCACAAGTGATATATGTGAAGCAGCTAAGCATTATTATTACATCATATCCTCTTTGTAATCAATGCAAATCAATTAAAATGATGTATTCAGTTAATTGTAACTCTTCCGCATATTTTTAAAATGATAAAATATTAAAGAATTCCATTTAATGAATGCTCAATTTGAGGTTCGAAGCTCACTTGAACCTTAAAATCAATCTAAACAGTGATAAAAACATCCTAACTTCAAACTATCATAAAATCCTAGAGAATTGAGCTTTTTAAATAAAATAAAATGCGAAAATAAAGCTCTCAATCTTATCTTTAATTTCGTCAAATAAAAAACATCTGTTGTGTATTCAAAAAAAAGTATTTATTAGCTTTGAAGTAATCTACTTTATATCATTAGATATAATCATATAATAAAATCTGGATTATGCTCTTTTAAATTACTTTTGCTTTAATATTGAGCATAGTATACATATTAAAATTTTTACACCAATAGAAAGATAAGATTCTTAGCTTCATTTTGATAGTTTACAGTGTGAAAAAATATTAATTTTTCATTGAGTTATTAATGTTTTAAATATAAATTGTGTAATTAGTTACTTTTTCAAAATCGAACTGTGTTATGCTGCGACTTGAGCAGCATGTGCATTAGAAAATGGCCTAATCTCTAAAATAATGACCCATATGTTTACTATGTGAATTGGTGACAAAATACACCCACACATGGTGCGTCAAAACTCAATCCAAAAACAAAACACAATAGGAACTCAAACCACAAACAAAATCACTCACGCAGTTTGTGCAATGGATTGTAATCAAGAATGATACCAAGGCATCTAAAATAAGACACAAGATCTGAAACATAAATTTTAAAAATATTGTGTTGGGTGCTTATATTTGGCATAAAATCCGGGAAAAAGGGTGGGAATTATTTTGGGTATTCAAAAATAGGCGTTGTAAACCAGAAACAACTAATTAAGAAATAAAAAATCTATAATTGGGATATTGGGTGGGAAAACCTACTAATTAAATATCCATATTCAGATAAAAGCAAAAATTAAAATTAGGGAGTAACTTAATTAAAATTTATTTAGTATTTTATTAAATTTTAAAATGGAAGGAACACAACACCAGAGTACCAATGCACCTGTTGTGCGCCGCGGTTGCGGTTGCCCCTGCAGGTCAAAGAATAGACTCAGTACAACACAAGTGCCTACTCAGGAGGGAGGCAGAAGAGGAGAGTTCCATAGTGACGCTGCACTGACACAGCCGGTTCAAGGAGCACAAGCTGCTAGGGTGCGGAGCATAAACCCTTGGGTCCCCAAGCTGACCCGGAAGCCCACCAAGGTCACCACTACCAAAATGGTTAGAAACAAGGAGGTAGAACTTACTTTGTATGTGTTTGACGCTGTGTACCGGCAAGAGTTGGTCCTGTCAGCCATGCTGGAGAAGGTGAAGCCTGTACTTGATACTAGCTATGAGCCATACATAAGCAATGGCAATCAGGAGGACAACAAGGAGCCTGAGTTCTTTCAAACTGATGAGGGACAACTAGTGCGCAAGAAAGTTGCAGCCTTCTACAACAAGGTGCCTATGCCCTGTGCCTTGCCCAATGCTGATGAGTCAATCCCCACCGCTAAAAAGCCCGCTCAGAAGCGCATCCCCGACATCCAACGCATCATCCTGCTTAATCTAACGCGTAAATCAGGCAATTACAAGGCGGTCACAGCCATTGTTGGGGTGGATCCCAAGTACGCCTCAAAGACCTTCAACAAGTTCCTCAACACGGGTTGAGTCCTTGCTGCGGAGAAATCCTTGCACATGTCAACCATGCTCACAAAGGAGCACAAATGGGCAATCTGCCAGTGGATAACCCAAGATTGCCATCTTGAACTGGCAAATATACAGGCCATGGTCAAGTCCGCTTTTGGGGTCAAGGCCTCAATTTCTTTCTATTATCATTTGGTCAAGGGAATGTGATTTTCCTGGAAAAAACTTGGGGTATCCCCATACAATTGGAACAGCCCAGCCAATATTGAGACCCGGAGAAAATACACAGAGGCGTATAATGCCCTAAAAGCCAAGGGGACAGTCAAATTTTACTACATCAACAAATCAGCATTTGCCTTATCAATGTGCAATGAGTGTGGGTATGTCCCCAGAGGCTCCAATGACAGGATGGCTTGGTGTGCTGCAGTCTGCGCCACAGCCTATTCAATGGTGGCTCTCCTCAGTCCAAAGGGGGTTGAGCTCTACCAAATGATACTAGGCTCCCACAATAGCCAGACCTTCCTGTCATTTCTCCGATTGGTCCAGGAGCACCTGAGGCGCACAAGCCCAGGCTTCACCAACATAATTGTGTTGGACAACGTTAATCTCCACAAGGTGGCTGATATTCTTGAAGAATTTCCATCAATTGACACGAGCATTGCAGTAGGCCACCAGCAATTGGCCACGGCAAATATGCACCTTCTCTTCCTCCCTGCCTATTTGCCCTTCCTAAATCCAATCAAGGAAGTCTTTGGGTGGCTCAAGCAAGTTGTCAAGCAAGGAACCCCAACTGGGACAGAGGACCTTTTTGATTTGCTGCAGGCCGGGATCCATACTCTCCCAGCTGAGACCGTGGCCAAATTCTATGGCCACGCTGATTTTTTTATCCCCGCGTGCCTTGCAAACCAGCCAATCAATTAAAGGCTTAGCTTGTCTGACTTTTTTATATTCTCTAATTTACTATTCAAGATTTATTAAATATCATTTTATATTTAGATGTTTCTAAGCCCACAATCACATTCAGAAGATCCATCAATAGATGTAATTTATTTATTTTATTGTATATTATTTTATTATGCCATCTAAGGGTATCCCAAATGCTTAATACTGGATTACGCAAACGCATTAATATCACATTTGGAAAATAAATATAATAATCAAAAAAAGTTAGTGTAATGTGTCCAAATCAGAAGTAGATTTTATTGAAATATATTATTATGCTTTTATTAAGACCTTCTCTGGGATATATTATGCAGATCTTGTTTGCTAAAATAAGAATTAGAAAAATTTATTATAATAAAAATATTATAAATTGCAATGGAATTATTTGGAAGAGAGAATTTATTAAGATTGCCTATAGTGAGTTTGGCAGTATGTACCCACCCCACAATGGAGGTGGCACATAACCTCAACCACCACACTGTATACAGTGGATTTACCTTGATTAAAGCACTCCCGCCTGCTGGTAAAAGGGAGGATGGTGAGATGGGAGTGAAGCAGCAGCTTCTCAGGTGGGGCCACAAACCTGTAGATTCCAGCCAGGACTAGGGCGTCCTGGATAACATGGTCAACTGAGTTGTAACCTGGGGGGAATTTTTTCCTGTTGAGAGCAAGTTGGGCCTTGTTGATCCCCATAAGGACCCCTGCCAGGTCCTCCACGCTGGCGCTCATTCCGAAGTAAAACAGGAACCCCAGATAAACCACCAAGTGAAGCCTTTGCCCAGCAAAGGCTTCCATAAACTCACACAGCTTATTGTATACTGCGCTTATTTTTTTCTCGTGTTTTGTTTTTCCAAAGGTAAGATCCATAGCTTCTGGGACCCCCGTCTTGTCTGCACTCCAGGCTAGCCCAAAGTCTGCCAGGAGGATTTTAGTCTTCTTCACGGCTGTTGCATCCACAACAGCCAGTTTTTCTACTGCGCGCCCAAAGTTCTCCAGCAAGTAGGACATGATGTGCTCCACCAGGAAGCAGAAGCAAGCATTTGCATGGGCCCGGCCCATCTCTGGTATATTCTTGAATGGGAGCGTTGCAAGGACGTCCCAAACAAGCTCAATGGAGTTTACACAGTAAACTCCACTGAGGTTAACTGGGTCCAGGCAGACCAGTTGAGAATCCTTGTAGGCAGTAACTGCCCACTTGGATGCCCCCTCTTCATGTGTTAGCCCAGCCAATGCCTCCCTGGACATTAGGAATGCGCTGTTAATCCTATCTTCAAGCTCTTTCAAGACAGGGGGGGACAGGAAAAGCTGCTTTGCCATGTGAGTGGCAAAATTTGAGTAGAACGTGGGGGGAACAAAAGGAACCAGGACCTGGCAGAGTTTGCCATCAACTTCTTCCAAAAAGGTAAGTATTTATGAATTTTTATTAAATTTATTTTCTTAGGTACCTTCTTGGATTTCTTCTTTGCCGGCAGCTTTGCCAGGCTTTGCCATCCTTGGCGCAAGCAGCTGTGCGGGCGTCTCAGTGTCCTCCTTGCGGGCCCTCTTGGCGGGTTTGAGATGTGTGTACATCTCAGGGTTGTCCGTCCAGACAGACAGCGCAGAGAGTGCAAAGGACTTGAACTGGAGCCCCTCAACCACTTTTTTGAATATTAACTAGGCGCTCTATTGTCTTCTCAGGTGTGTCTGGTATTTTGGTCATGAGTGACTTGGCGGACACCTTTTTGATTTTGTCCCCTTCAAGGACGGCAGACTTCATCTTTTCCTTGACTTTGTGGTCAATTTCTTTGATTTTGGCAATTGCCAAGTCAAGGTCTCTTAGGAGTTTTTCCAATTTGCTCATTGATTTTTTACTAACCTTTTCATATGCTTTTATAGCTCTTGCTCCAATAAATTCTGTATTATTTTGATACAATTGCCTCTTTGTTTATTCCTTTTTGTTTTCCCATTTACTACATTATCCCATCTTTTTACCCATTTTGTATATGTTTTACATACATCTCAATATGTGTCGTTTGCTTTGTGTGGCATTGTTTCCCTGGTTACCATATTATTTTTGGCGCTTGACACAGCCCCTTGTGAAAATATTAACAACAACTTGGTGATCAGCTAAATTTGAATTAGAAAATTATAGTGTTAACTGTTTTTAGATAAAGTTGTTACTGATCCAAATTCAAAACCTTAATGATAAACTTTAAGCCAATCAGGAGCCGGGTGATAAAGTGATTGTTGTGACATAAAGGGTCATTCAATAATTCTTTGATGCATGTGAGCTAATTAGTATGATTGGCTGGATGTTTTGCCATTGTACGCCATTGCTGCTGTGGCAAGTTGTTGATGGACTAGTGTTAACTCAGTGGCTGATCAGGCACTAGTCCATCAACAACTTGCCACAGCGGCAATGGCGTATAATGGCAAAACATCCAGCCAATCATATTAATTAGCGCACATGCATCAAAGAATTATTGAATGACCCTTTATGTCACAACAATCACTTTATCACTTGGCTCCTGATTGGCTTAAAGTTTATCATTAAGGTTTTGAATTTGGATCAGTAACAACTTTATCTAAAAACAGTTAACAGTATAATTTTCTAATTCAAATTTAGCTGATCACCAAGTTGTTGTTAATATTTTCACAAGGGGCTGTGGTTTGGTGCTAAAAATAACTATGTTCAGGATCTAGATACAAACCATAGTAAATATATGACTTTATAGAAATAAGCTGAACATAAAGAATAAAACCAACTATTAACAAAGAGAACATGAACAATTGAAATTCAAAATAAAGATATTATAAATATAAAATGTTTGGTGACAGGGGGTTTATTGAGGCAGGGGGAGTGATGCCTAGGAGGCAGAATAACACGGGAAGGAAGACGTAGAGGCGGTGTGGCCTGGGGGTCTGGGATTGGGTGGGTTGGGCTTGCGGGTTAGGGGTGTTGGTGGTGGGGGTGGAGGCATGAGGATTTTGCGTGATGGCTGCCATATACCGCTTGTTGTACTCCTCATTGGTCATTGGCTAGATGGGCTGGTAAGTGGCAGTTGCCTGAGGTGGAAGGCGCTTATCCTTACGTGATTGACTGCCCATGTGCACATTGAAAACCATTTGCGCAAACAAGTCAGCCACTATTTGGCAACCAAAGAGAAAATTGTGATCAAGGACCCCAAGATAGAGGTTGTTGAAAGCCTGAGGACGGCGCTCCCGTAGTGTGGACCCCATGTTAAAGAAGACAACTTCTCCCAGATGGACGTTGGCATGACCGGCAGGGTAGACTGAGGCCTGGTGCCCGCATCCCTGGATGGCCTTGAGGGCAGTGAAGCTTCCCTTCATCTGGTGGCTCAAGAAAACCTGGCATTTGGAATTCAAGCCATCCCAGGAGTTGAGCAATCCACCAAGGATGTGGCTGTAAGAGTACCCATCAACAAAATCAGGGTTTGTCCAATAATAGACAAAATCCTTAGCCAACACAGCCAGAAATGCACCAATAAACGTCCCCTTCTTGACCTTCTTCCTTCCTTTTTGAGTGGCAGCTCTTCCTTGCTCACCAAAGTCATTGAAAGCTAACAATAGCTTGTAGTAGGAGATGGAAATGACATCATCTGACAGTCTAGTCAAGCAACGGACCAGGGTGGATTCAATGGCGGGATCATACGGGGAATCCTCAGCGCCATCCCATTGGTTGCTGGCAAAATTGGTAAGAACCCATACAGAAGCCACCTTCCCGTACATCCAGAGCTGCACCATGCTCTCAGAAATCCAAATGCCATGGTGAGCAAGTTGCTTCCAGACCTTGGTCAAGGGAAGCTTGGGGTCCCACTGGAGGAGGTCAAGCATTATTGGGTATGCCTCAGTTATCTGGGCCTTTTTGGGCTTCTTGGCTGCCCCAATTCAATTCCCCCTGTCCATCATGCTGTTGAATTCCCACATGACAGTAGCTTGGGTAAATTGCAATTGGTCAGCAATCTGATCCCAGGACAGACCCTGCAGGTTGAGTACCACAATTTCCTGAAGAATTTGGGCGGTGATGATTTGTTGCTTGGGGCACTGGGCGGGGGGAGCTGAAGTCTGATTGGCTGAGGGAGGGGGCAGGTTGGGCGATGGCAGGAAGTTGTTCCAAATTGAGGTTGCCATGCTGATTAGTTGATTGATGGGAAGCTTGTGCGGGGGTGGGGGTGGGAGCAGGGGCAGCACTAGACGCAATATGACACTCAAACAAGTCAAAGCCATATGGGTTGGGGGACAGTAACAGGTCAGCTTTCTTGTTACCCACCTGAAAGGCTTGGGTATAAACAGGTGCCTCCACGTTCTGAGCCTTGCCTCCATTATAGCTGGCTTGACTGCTGCTGGCGCAGTTGAAGATGTTGCTATTGAAACCCATTGTAAAAAACTTAGGATAAAATCACTAAAAGTAGAAATTTTAAAATTTAATGAATTATTTTTATTGCAATCTCAAGTCCATATTCAGAAGGTTCTCAAAACCATTCCATACAAATCTGGAGCCATGAAAATGAATAAAATGCCTCTGTTCCTAAATTGGATAGCTGTTGATTGGCTGTTATACTGTTATTTTTCTATTTTAGGCTGCTCATACTACACATCTTGTGTGAGCTCATTTTGTTTTGTGTTTGTGTAATCTCGCTTCTAGAGTACTCAGATTTTGTTTCATTTTGGTCCTTCTGTTGTTGTCTCATATGAATCCTGTTAGATTATAATATACTCTGGAATAGCATCCATCCATTTCAGTTGTTGTGTCAGTTCATTTTGTTTGTGGTTTGAACTACACCACTTGATGTTTGATATAATTTTGTATAATGGGTGAGTAAAATTTTGTTTTTGGTTTGACATTTCATTTATTAACCAACAATATTTAAATTATTTGAATCCTGAATCTCGCGCAACTTGGATTTTGTTTAAATCTGAGTTCATTTTGCTTGTCACCATAGCTTTTAAAACTACTGTAAATTTCAATCATAAGCTAAAATATATCAGTAAGCACTAAATAAGTATATTATTAATTTCAATTTTGCATTTTTGATTTGCACACTCTATCACTACACTCAGTAAATTACTAATTGATCATATAATATTTTTTCTATCACAAATTTATCTTTTACTTAATAAAAATAACTAAAATTTTAATAAAATAATTTACAGGTGATTGTGAACCTGTATGATAGATTTTAGCTTATTTGGTTGAGTATGACATGTTTTTGAAGCTTTTCTGATCATTTACATAGTGATAGAATCAATATTAAGTGATATATTATTTTTTTAATTTTGAGGCCTCAAATATTAAATTGAAGAGACTTCTGGACTTCATTTCTGCAATTTCAATTTTGTCCCCTATATTCAAAAGGAGGAATAATATCTATTTTAAAAGCCAAATTAACTTAAGGTTTGTTTTAAATTGCATCAATCTGGGCACTTCAAACTTGGTTTTTTTATTTTAGCTACTAGTAAGAACATTTTAAAAAAGGTCAAATTTAAGAGAAATATTAATTTTTTTGGGGAAGTTTTTTATTGAAAAAAGTGCAGAGATCAAAAAATCCATTGATTTAGAGATTTCAATCTCCCCACTTCAACTTTAGGCACTTGCCCCCCCTGGCTGCTGCTCTCTTGTTTACTGGTGCCATCAAAAATATTGTTGTTGTTGAAAACCATTGTAAAAAACCTAGATAAAGTTGCTAAAAGTAGAAGTTTAAAATTTTATGATTTGTTTTTATTGTAATCACAAGTACATATTTGGAAAGGCTCAAAACCATTATACACAAATCAGGAGCCATAAAATGAATAAAATGCCTCTGTTCCTAAATTAAATAGCTGTTGATTGGCTTTTAAACAGTTAATTTCTATTTTAGGATGTCCATACTACACATATTGTGTGACTTCATTTTGTTTTGTGTTTGTGAAATCTTATTTCTAGGTTTCTCTATTTTTGTTTCATTTTAGTCCTTCTGCTGGTGGCTCATATGGATCCTGATTGGATTATAATATATTCCGGAACAGCATCAATCCATTGACTTGTTGTGCCAGTTAATTTTTTTTGTAGTTTGAAATACACCATTCACTGTTTGATATATTTTCATATTTTGTGCTAGCGAATTTTTGTATATTGTTTGGCTTTTTTCTGTTCACCAAAAATATTTAAATTATTTGATTCCTGAATTTTGCCCAACTTGGGGTTTGCTTAAATCTGAAATCATTTTTTTAAATCTTAAGTATTTTTGGTTGTTGCCATAGCTTTTAAAAATACTGTACTTCTCAAGAGTATATACTTGACAGTGGTAGCACAGGTAAGTTATCCACACCTAAAAATCAAAGAGTAATATCTCCAAAGAAAAGAGCCCAGCAGATGGCACTCCCCAACAGCTAAGGAGATACAAAGAAGGTCAGGATGTCCCTACAGGATACACTGTCTTCAACAATATCCTCTTACCAATCAAACAATACAACTTCCTTAGCATGTAAGGAGTCCCAAACCTGCCTCAAATCCCAAGGTACCCAAAATACCCAACATTGTATTTCAAAGTCTCTGCTCAGCAGAAATTGGACCGTTCTCAATATTACACTGTGAAAATACCATTCTCTAGATTCAAAGCACCCAAAATAATTTCACCCAAGTGGGCTACTCCCAAAGACTCTGGGAAAGTGAAATTGTCTTACAAGTAACTGGCGCTACCTCCTTATTTTTGAGTAAATAGTTCAGCCAACACCCTGGTCACAATGAGGACTGAGACATGTTCAAAAATAATTTTTAGAGAAGTTTTCCATAAAGGACTCTGATGTTGTAATCATGACAGAACTTAGAACCTTTAAAATGACAGGGGCCATCAAGGAGTACATCACAGCATAATACAACATATGTGATCAAGCTCCCATCACCATCAACTTTGATGAGGTTAGACTACAACCAGACTTTTATAATGGCCTCTCCACACACATTATATGTCAGTTTGATATGAGCTGCTGCAAGAATGCAAGATGTATTCTTGGAAGGAAAGCAAACAACCCTGAAATCTAACAGCCTTCATGCAACCAACAAGCAAAAAGAGAAACCCTCAACAAAGAAGGATAATCATTCCCAAAAAACAACCCAACCAAGCCAATAATTTCCATCCTCATGTGACAGAAATTGCCAAGTAGTATGAAGAGGTCTCCAAGTGAGGAGGAATAACCACCCATTTCCATATAGAGCTGATAATTAAGCACCAATAATTCTTTAAATAATGTATAGTAAAAAATTACCAAAGGATACACTGGATTTAACAAGATAATTAAACCCAACCAGAGAAATCCCAGATAGATAGACGGTGACAAGATTAATGAATCCTCAGAATAAAACTCCAGAAATTGGGGGTGGTAATAGTATCTGTTTCAGATTCTGGGGCAAAAAACTCCAAGATTGGCAGGTGTTAGCGTAACATTAGTGTCAGGAATATTCCTGACAACATCCTTTTTCAAGATAAGATTTTGTGCAGATTTGGTCTTAAAAATCAAGACAAAAATTGCAGCAGTTCCCTCTGATTGGGAAAACTGCCACAAAACAACAAGTTTTTAATGAAGAAATTTAAAATTTGGAAATTCAAAAATTTGACTTTTATATCCCGCCCATGGGCCGCGCAGCCAGCTGGCAGGGGCCTGCCAGCTGCACGCCCAGCCTGGCAGCTTTCCTGCGCGTGCCAGCCTGCCTGCCACCACCCGCTCCTGCCACCCAGCCAGCAGGAGGCAGCACACACCCCACGGTGGGACTGTCCACTCCCGCCAGACAAGGAAACTGCCAAATCAGGAAACCAAAAAAGGCAATTTCCCCAAACTCAAAAATGGGAGGAACTGCTGCACAAATTTGGAACCTACCAAATTTTGAGGGGGTTTAAAAGATGCCCAGCATGACAATTAATCCATCAACTACAGAAGTTGAAAGTGATTGCATGAAAGTACCTGAAGAAGCTCCAAAGTCATGCAATGCCAAGTGTAACAATATATTGCCTGCCAATTCATTCCAACCCCAACCCCAACCCCAAAAAGGAATTTCAGACAACACCAAGTGTTTGGGGTCCCCTTTTCAATGCTTTTCACTATTAATGCCCCACCAAGACTAATAGTATATGATAAAGCTCAATAACTTGATGATGGTTTGTGCTATCTTTGAGCAAATTACCCATAAATTATTATCACATAAATCAATTTAAAAACTTTACCTTCAAGAAGTTAAACAAGACACTAAGCTTTGTCTGCTCTTTCCCAGGATCAGGAGATGAACCGCCTTAACTTCTCAGCTGTCCTTACAGCCTGCCTAGGGATTGGGGGCCACCAACACTATCAACTTCATGGTTCATTCAATGATCCATCTGGTAAGTACTTTTACAAGGAGCCAGCGCAGCTCAACTCCTCCAATCAGTACTCCTGGCCCACGCTGGTTTTGCCCCTCTCCACTCAGTCTGTAGCTATATACACTTTTATATACTATGTATTTTGCCAGTAATTTGGGATGTTATAATATACACACAAAGGAATTCTGATGGATGATCACTGTCTATCACATTATGACCGCTCTCACCAGGTTTCAAGTGGCCAACTTGGTACCCTACTTAGCTAAAATACTTCCCCAATTGTTGGGTCTTTACAATTAGGCAGCATAGTTAACAAAGAGCCCAAAGCAAGCCCTCATCTTCCAGTTACAATTTAATTTAAAATAAAGTTTTAAGGAATATAGCAGAGAAGACCCACTACAGTATGCATTTTTTTAAAAAAATAACCAGGAGATAATTAAAGTTTATTAGTACAATTTTCAGGGAAGAATCAACCCTCAAGAGTTAAACAGTGAAAATATTCTAATATGTATCAAAATTATTGACTAAGAAATACAATCTGAATACATGGCCCCTATTCTGTCTCATTCCAAGAGTACCTCTTCCAGAACGCAAAAAACCCTTGTGTGATTAGTCTTTGATGAAAATTCTAATAAATTAGTTTGTATTGGGTGCCCCTTAAATTACATATATTTATCAGTGTCAATCTTCCTTGGGTAAATGAACTATGCTGACAAACTGGAGAGACAGTAATTCATTTTGGTCAAGAGTTTGATTTAAATCTGTCAACTTGGTTAACTTTCCCCCCAATTTATTAGTACTTTGATTGGGGCAAGTAATACCTGGCATTATGGAAACTACTGTGACACCTTGGGGCAGAAATTTTACGACTCAGGTGAACCAAATGAGTACTGATAATGATCCTGAAGAGGGAAAATCCCAGGGAAGTGCTTAGAAAAGCCACTCTCCCCCACTTTACAAGACTTGTACAGGGAATAAGATGTGGACTCAATCACCATGATCCAAGTACTCTCTAGCAACCCCATACTGTTTGATGTCCAAACTGGAAATAAATCCCTTGCTTATCATTTCTGTTTTTGCAGATATCAGGGAACAGCACTATTCAACACTGGAGCGGACCAATCTCTTATTGACAAAAAATATGCCAACCTCATGAAATTACTTATAACCAAAAGCAACACCAATAGAGTTATCATGGAAGACAAAAAGAGCACTCCAGTCACCAAGGAGGCAAATCTTTTCCAGGCACAAATAGGAAATGTACAAAATATTCTTGGTGGCCCCATCATTCCAATATCTAAATAAAATGTGATACTTGGTTTAGATTTGTCATGAATCCTAATATTCATGCATTATCAATTTTGCCTTTGGTGGGATCAAATTTTGAGTGTGAAATTCTTCAGTTCTTTTTCTCTCCTCAAAATGGGGTTCACTTCAAACTTGGTGAAGGATTCATTTATATTCATATTGGTGACATGAGTGATCCTAGACCCACTTATGAGAGTGGCCAGTGATCTATATGTCCTTCTACTAATTTGTGATAAAAAATTGCCATATAAGAATCATTCAGATTCACTCAATAAAATTAAGTTCTATTTGCACTTTCTTTTTGTTTATTTTTTTACTTTAGCGCCACCCCCTAGTCTTGTATAGAGGATATTTCTGATAATTATCATTTCCAGGGCATTAATGTAACTTTATTATTCATGCCTGAAGAGTAACCTCTAGCTAATAAAAACCCAATCCTATTGTTAGGATTTTCTGTTGTGACTCTTGACTGCAACCAAGTACACAACAAGATTGGATGATAAAGACAAAGCCCATATTGACTGGAATATTGCTACCTTCACAATACAATAAGGAGAAGTATACCATCATGTGTACCCAACTCATCTTTATACTCTCATGAGAGACCACATGTTTCTAAAGATTACCAAAACAGAAGAGAAAAAGGACATGTATAGATTGATTGGAATAAATACACATAAAAGATCATCCATTTCAAAATGTGGAATTCTTACTTGAACAAGACCCAATAAACTAACAACTTGTCCAAGAATTTGCTTCAGTATTCCAGGAGAAAATGCCAGGCTTACCACCTGACAGAAGTGTCCAGCACAAAGTTGACCTTAAAGGAAGTGTACAAAAGCACATCCCATTTATTGCTTAACACCACAAGAAAACATAGCACTGAAAGACTATCTGAACAAAGCCTTAGAAAAAGGACTCATCCAACCATCCAAAAAGGTTTTGGCACAGAAGTCTTCTTTTTAGCTAAAAAATGGAGATTACACCTTGTCACTGATTAAAGAGCGCTCAACAAAGTCAAAATTAAGAGCATGTATCTACTGCACCTTATTGACAACCTCTTCAACACTCTAGGGGTCACAGTTCTTGACAAAAATTGATTTAACAGCAAGATTCCATCAAATCTGTTTTAAACCAGAAGATATCCCAAAAACAGCATTCCAAACTAAATATGTCTTATTTGAATGTGTTTTCTTTGATTTTGGCATGAAAAATGCCTCAAGTAGCTTTGTGACCTTTATGAACAAAGTTTTCAAAGGCCACATTGGAAAATGAGCTATAGTTTACCCTGACAACATAAATATCTATAGACCCACTAATAAATAACACTGAAAAAGCTTCTAGATGGTGCTCAATATACTCAAAGACAACAAGTTCATGCTGTAAATTCAGAACCTGAACGTAAAAATGCAGGATTGTCAAATCCTTGGTCCAAATTTTGAATCACTTTTGCGGGATAGCCTTTTTTAATTAAATTGATTTTTTTGAGTATTTATTTGAATTTTTAAAAATGCAAGAACTCATAGACACTTTGCAAAGTTCAGTCAAACTGCATATTTCTAATGGACAAAATGAATTAACTGGAATCAGATTTGAAGCGTTCAAATCTATCAACCATTTCCATTAAGTTTACTATGTTTTTTGGAATTGTGGGATTGTCAAATCCAAGAACCAAATTTCAAATTGCTTTCAAATGCCACTAGTAAACTCAAGTAATAATTGCGGGAACTGGAATCCAAATTGAATGTAAAGTAAGTAACTAGGACAAATCAACCCAAATCAAGAAGCTCCACTCTGGATAAAATCAAATGAAAAATTCAATCTAAACACCCATGTTTAGACATGAAATTAAGTGAAATGAAAAATTATCTAAACTGGAAATGATGCAATATTCTGCACTTTAAATCACTAATATAGCAACCATAAAACCATATAATGATTTATAGCTACTCTCCTGATGACGCAAAAAATTTTTAAAAGTTTTTTTGGCCCTTGGCGTAGCCAGGGGCCATAAAACTTTGTTTCAAGGAAGAAGGAGAGGGGGAAGATAAACCATTAGTTTACTAACTATGTATTCATGTATTGGTACTAAGAATACTTGATTACAGTAGATTTTAAAAAATGCTAATAATAAAGTAGAATTATATATTACAATCTATCTTATCACATTGTCTTTCCTTTGGTGTGTGAATAATGTGCTTGCAATTAATTGGACAGTTTCACCTCCAGTTGCCTTGGCAATAGGAAATCAAGCCGCCTCCCCAAGACCAGCTGTGGTTGCACAGGCAACTTGATTTCCTATTGCCAAGGCAACTGGAGATGAAACTGTCCAATTAATTACAAGCACATTATCCACACACCAAAGGAAAGACAATGTGATAAGATAGATTGTAATATATAAGACTACTTTATTATTAGTGTCTTCTGAAATCTACTGTAATCAAGCATCTAAATTTTAGCCGTTCTAAAATGGAATAGGGTGATTTTTGAGAATGCCTATGATTCCTAAAAGAATTAGCACAAATCCACTCTATATCCTTTAGCATCCTTTTTGAGACACCAATAAATTATATTTATTTCAAATTACTTGCAATTATTATTTGAAACTTGGTTCTTGGATTTGACAATCCTGCAATTTCAGATTTGTTAATTTTTACATGATGTCCATGATTCAATTGAAATACAGGAAATCTTTAATTGTACATAAGAGTCCCGCATTTATGATTCATGTATCCCGCATTTGTTTGCTGAGTTTTTTCTTTTGTTAGTTGAGTTATCTGCTCAAGAGATTTGAAATTTGCCAATTTAAATAAACCAAAAAAATCAAATTAAATGGTTGATTTTATTAAATATTTTATTTTTCACTCAGCTGAGTATCCCGCAAAAGTGATTTGAAATTTGGACCAAGGATTTGACAATCCCACATTTTTTGTTCAGGTTCTGAATTTACAGTAGCTTTCCCTTCTAATTGTGAATTTTTCTTGGCTAAGCTCCCATTTATAGGCCACATTACCAGCAGAGAGGAGGTCAAGCTGGACCTTGAGAAGGTAATAGCTATAACCAATATGCCAGCACCTTGTAAAAAAAGTGAGCTTTGAAAATTCTTGGAAATGATCACATATGTCAGGAGGCTCATCACAGATTGAGGAGCCTTAACTTCTCCTAGTTGTTAATTCCAATATTCAAGCTCTTTTGATTTTCTATGTTTTGGGTTATTTTGAGGACAAATCTCTTGCTTTTGCCTTTGCTCCTCAAAATGGGTCTATTTCCAAAGATGAAAAATTTATATGTTCATCTTCCTTGGTCTACGCTACTCACTTGCCTCACTTATGCTTGTAGCAAGTGATCCTGCTGTCCTTGTATTGTTTGTGGTAACTCCAAACAATATATATTACATTTCTCTATTTTCAATAAAAAGTAAGTTATATTCACATTTCTGTCTTTTTTCCAAGTAATTTTGTGCCTCTCTCTAGCCAAAACTAGTAGAGATTTATTATTCAGGGCCACAAGGTAACTTCTTCACCTTCCCTGCCAACTAACTAAGACTTAGCAAAAATCCAATTCTAAGGTTATGATTTTCTGTTCTGTGTCTGTGCCGCGCCTCAGAACACAACATCCCTGTCTGCAATCACCAGCAAAATAACAAAAAATTTATGGACATCATTGAGAGAACAACCCTTCTGCTAATGTAAAGAAAAATGACTGCCAATCCCATATTGTAATACCTTAACTTTAAAGGGATCTATGAGTTGGAAACAGATGCCTCTGACAATGAAATATGAGGAGTACTTAGGATTCAAACTGAAGAAAAAGACTTCCCCCTTTAACATATTAATCAAGAAAGCTGTCTAAAGGTGGGCAAAGATAACCAATACACAAAAAGAAAATGACAGCTTTTATTTGTTGTTTGATGAAATAACATTGCTATTTGGAAGATGCACAAATAATTAGAGTGCTAACTGATCACAAGTCATTGGTATTCTTTAATAAACAACAACACCTATCAAGATAATAAGATGAATGAATAAACTTCATTCAAAGGTATCTCATGATGATCAAATATATCAGGCAATGAGATACTTGCTGAAGACACCCTATCAAGGATATACTATAAGAATTTACTCTGCACTAACAGAAAGAGCCCCAATTGGCAAATGTTAATCATAAGTAATCTCCAAGAGGATTTCTCATCTAGCATACTAAAGGATGTACAAGAAAAAGACCTTAAGAACAAACATCTGCCCAAAAACGTATATAGCACTATAAACCACATATTAACCAGTAGAGGTAAAGTTCCACATGACTGTGAACACAAAATATTAACAAAATTCTTTGCTATCACAGAGATTTGGCATACATCTGTAGTAGGAATTTAGATGAATATCTTAACACTCACTACTGATGGCCCAACATGTTGGACAAAATCAAAAAGATTCTCAAACAATGTAAAGTATGTGAAAATTATGTGCACTCTAAGGCATCTCCCAAGTCTGTGATGCCAGTGTCAATCACGCAACCCTTCAAGGTATGGACATTGAACATTAGGGTTCCATATCTGGAGATAAAAAAGCAAAAATACATTATCACAGCTATCAAATATGCAAAAATGTGGCCCTTTGCACAAGCCATAAAAGAACACAAAGGAAATGATATGAGAAAATTTATTGAAAAAGAGATTATAGCTACTTTTGAGAAACCCAAACTCCTAATTGAAACAGAGGAAATGTACTTAAAGCTATTAACACCAACATCTATCTTGCTAAAAATGGAATAAAGTACACAGTTGCCAGCTTTTATCACCCAAAAGCAAATAAGTGAGTTGAAAGACTGAACAGTTCTCTTGTAGAGGCGCTTAGTAAACTATCTTCCAACAGCCCACAACTTTAGGCTGACATGATTCTGACAGCACTAATGATTTGTCAAACATAAGATAATTGTAATCCAGGTAAAAGCCCATATAAACTTGTCTATAGAAATAAAACATTTCATTGTTAGTACTAAGTTAGGACCACAACTATCTCTACCTAAAAAAGTACCATCCAACAATGACCCTGACGTACAGAACACCAGAAAAGTATAAGAGACCAAAGAAAATGAATTGATTGAGAGAGAATGAATCCACATCCAACAGAAAAGTTTTGAGATAGAGACAAGAGTTGGGTTATCAACCACAATTTACACAAACTGTAACCAGGTCTAAGAGGACCAGGAGTTGTCATTGAATTCAAACCAAACAACACCAACCTCATCAAAGGAATTGGTGCATGTACTGGTTTGAAATTTGTGAACTAGATTGACTCCCCCTATGCAAGGCAAGAACCATACAGCACAATTCACAGTTACCTGTCCTTAATGCAAAACTAGATCAATATCAGACTCAGATCCCTGCATTCTCAAGAAAATTCCCAAGGCTCCACCTTCCAGAATCCCAAGAGGAGATGTAATAACATTTATAATTACTCCCTCTTGGGGAAGTAATTTCCCAAGTAATTCCCCAATCAATCATTAAGTTGGTGGTACTCTTATCAGTTGCCCATCTTATACAGGGACCAAATTTTTTTGAGTCCTATATAGAAAATTACCTGGACAAGCCCCATAACTACCATGAAGTACAGGGACAGCATTTGGCTTCTCATGGTACTATATAATCCTTCAAAATCATATCAATAATTATCATTCTCTTCTTTATTTCTACTTTAGTTTTTTATATACTTTGTAGAAGTATATAATTGACAATTAATTATTTAAAGAGTCACCTAAATAAATAAGGGTTCTATGAAATTTAATTGATCAGCTAAATTTCAGGGAGAAAGTATTGATGATGATTACTATGGTGTAATAACAAAAATGTTAAAGGAAAAAATGAGATTTATATTAACAATAATAATGATCTTAAAAGTGTTTGCAAGTAAGAAGAAAAAAGAAAACTATATAATCCAGTGCTAAAGGTTAAAATTACTCTCAAAAACCATTTTTTATGTTTATGAAAGGAGAGTTAAGCCTATAAAAAAGAGCTTGAAGTTAAAACCTGGTCATTAATATTTCATACTTTGTCAGGATACCGAGAGTACTGTGGGGCTCCAGTAGGTGAGGGAGGAGATAAAGCAGGTGCTGGCATGGACAATCAGATGATGGGACCTAACTTTACCAGGTAGGAAAGGGCTTTACCAGCCACAGCCCAAGGCCTGGCTGCTGGCAAGGCAGAGTCAATCAATCCTGTGAGCGCCAGGTAAAGCACCCCCAGGAATTGACTGTTCTGGCCAGTGGCGTCAGAAGTGGGTGGGGTAGAGATGGTTGGTTTGGGTGTCAGGAGTGGCTCCTTGGGGACCAGGAAGGAAGTAGGATTGTTGTGCTTCCCGTTGAAAATAAAAGGGTAGATGGTAATTGCTTTGCCGTCACAGAAAATTTGTTAGGGTTCCTTGGGGGCATTTGGGCGGGTGTACCACTGCAAGTATTCCAAGGTCCAGGGTTTTTGGTCTGGATTTGGGGGATACTCAGTGAAATGTACAGGGCCAAATGGAGCGTTGGGAAGACGGTAGTAGTTGAAGGCTTTGGTTTTGCAACTGAAGTCTGGCTATCTATCCCAGTGGATGGGTACTGACGCTTGGGTGTATGCAGATGGAAGAGTATCAAATATAGGTATGGAAACAGATTGGTGAACCAAAGGTTCATAATAACTTTATTTGATTAGGATGATGATACAGAACTTTTTAAAGTGGTTCTGATTTATATAATTACTCACATTCAGGTACCTCTGGGTATTCTTCTGATGCTATCTGTGTGGCAAGGCTTAACATCTCAGGTTCTGCTGTTTGGTTGGCTGCTTCATAGTCATTTTTGGGGTTTTCAGGAATAGTTGTTTGGCTTTTTGGTGGTCTATCTTGGCTTGGCTGGCCATTGGTTCTAGCAGGTTTGGCTTCTGGGGTTATGGGGGTTTTCCCAATCTGATCACCTTTTTTGGGCTGGCTTGACAGGCTTTCCTGAGGCCAAGGAACTTGATTAAAAAGGGGTCCCAAATTGGGGACCCCAAATTACTTAATGGAGGGTGGGCTTGAACTTGGTTTACTGGGCAGCAAAAATAGCCTGCCCAGGCCCAACCAAACCCACCAAGGCTTGGGCATAGCTTTTGTGGCCTGGTATGAGCCCCGCAGCTACCGCCAGGGTGGGAATGGTTCCTGCACCTGGATTCACTTTGAAAAGCAAAAATCCAGGTGCAGGCAAATCTCCCCCACCCACTAGCCCCGCCTGGTGGCTAGGAGCAGGTTTGATTCACGCCTGGGGCATTGACATTGTTACTTTTGTAACATACTTGATAACAGGGGGATGTTATATACTTCAACTTTAACATTTGAAAGTTTACCAGAATAATCTGAGATAACCTGCTAGGGAGCCAACCTTGGGCAGCCGGCCAGTTGTTTTCTGAGAACGCACAGGCCACAGGCCTTGAAGGCAGGGCCCACCACAAGATTGGGGCTGACTTAATAAGGTAGGACGTTGACTTTCTCACCCAGGACCACAATCTGGCAGCCAGGATTATAGTGTCAATGTAAAGCCCCATAAAATAAGGGAGTATTCTAGCTAGGTAAGGCACCAAGTTGGTGACTTGGAATCCTGTGAGTGCCGTCAAGATGGGATAGACCGTCATCATCCATCTAAAGACTTTGGCATGTACGTTAAAACGTCCAAAATTACTGGCAAAGTACGTAAGCACGTAGAAGACAAAGGAATATATTGCTACATGCTGGGTGGAGCGGGGTAACACCAGTGTGGGCCAGGAGTAAGTCTTGGAGGAGTTGAGCTGTGCTGGCTCCTTGTAGAAGTACTCGTTGGGCAGTTTGTTGTAAGGCCCATGCTTGTGAGAGTGTTGGTGGCCCCCAATCCCAAGGCAGTCTGTGAGAACAGCAGAGAAGATTAAGTGGTTCATCTTTAGTTCCTGGGAAAGGGCAGATAAAGCTTAGTGTCTTAAATTTCTGTAGTGTAAAAGTTTTTTGGTATTGATTTATGTGATACTATTGAGGGGTAATTTCACTCAATGATAGCACAAACTACTGTCAAGTGATTGAGATTTATTATATACTGTCATCCTTAGTGGGGCATGAATAGTACAAAGCATTGGACAGGGGACCCCAAACACTTGGTGTTGTCTGGTATTCCCTTTTGGGAGTGGAATGGGAGTGGTTTGGCAAGCAATGAATTGTTATCCTTGGCATGGTATGGAATTGGAGCATCTTCAGGCACAGTAATGCATTTCAATTCAGCTTTTGCAGTTGATGCATTATTTGTAATGCTGGACTGCTTGTCAACCCCCTCCGAATTTGGTAGATTCCAAATTTGGGCAGCAGTTCCCCCTCCATTTGGGTTTGGGGAAATTGCCTTTTTGGGATTTCCCTTTTGGCAATTTCCCCATTTGGCGGGCTTGGTGGGGATTGGCTGGCAGTGGTGGGTGGGCGGGTGAGGGCTGGCTGGCGGCAGGCGTGCGACCCGCAAACGGGGTATAAAACCTGTCTGAATTAAAAATTTTATTTTTAATTCCTGTTTCAAAACCCCAGCTTCCTGCAGCAGTTTCTCCAATAAGGTGGAACTGCTGCCTTTTTTATCTTGTTCTTTATACTGAAGTGTGCACAAAACATCCTTCTGAACGCCAGTGTTGTCAGGAATATTCCTGACAGTCAATCAATCCAGTAAGGGTGATATACACAACCCCAAATAGTTTATTGGTATGGTCCTGTGGGAGGCTGGGTGCAGATGTGGAGTTAGTCTGGGGGTCACTGGCAGTTCCATGTCCAACTGGTATGCAAGCAGGAGTTTATATTTGTCTCTGAACAACTTGGGTTCCAATACATGCCAAGGATCTTTTATATAATATTTGGCTGCTGATTTTACACAGGCCAGGAGGACTTGTTTCAGGATCTTTACAAGGGTGTACTCCTTGTATTAAGGCTTCAGCAGGTATTCCATAAAGTGAACAGGTCTAAATGGGGCACCTGGAGGATAATGAACTGAAGGCAGAAGGGCAGGAAGGCTGTGAAATCTTGAGCTTAACTGATAAATGGCAAGAATAAAATAAGGCAATAATTGGGAAACCCAATTTCTAGTAAGCTTTATTATTAAAAATGGCAATAAAGTCTCAATGCAGGGTTTATGAATCTATATAGTACCCCACTGCCAAACCTTAAATTTTCCATATAGGGCTCATAATAGGATTTGGAAATATGAGATTGGGTTCCCACAACACCCAGGTTTAGAGCAGCAAAATGGCACTGCTGCTGGGCATTTGCTTATTGGTTGAAATCTCTGTAAAGGTTGCTTGATTATTTTGTTCTTGAGCCATGGTCATGAGAGCGGGCTTCAGGACTGCGTTTTCCTCAGGTGATGAATCTTGATTGGCCACTAGTGTAGAATTCAAACTTATTAAACTAATGGTAAGAAATTAATTGCCTCCATTAGGCAATTCATCTGATCTTCCATTGGATGCTGTAGTTTTTTAAGATTTGGCTAGTATTATTATCTAGGGAGTTATGTTTGTCTTCAGCTTGAGGGAGCTCAATCCCAGTAAAACAAAGTCAGCTGGCCCTTTGGTCTTTAGGGCTAGTGGCCCATGGGGGATCAGGGCCAGGGTTCAAATCCCGCCCTTGGGCCTGGGTTTTGATGGGAGTAAATTTGACAATAGTGACATAAATTTACATTTAAAATCTTGTGATGATACCAGAGAAACAAATATATCAGAAGGTGCTAGTAGGGTATTAGCGCAATTTCAGAGGTAGGGTGGCTTACTAGAGGGTATATTTCAAATAGATTTAGCAGTCTTTCAAAAACAACAACTTTTTTGAAACAAACTAAGAATATTTATAGTGAGCCAAAGATAAATTAATAGAATTTATAGCTTTGGGTGTGATATTACTCTCCTATTCAACACATGCTAGATATATTTAGTTTGATAGTAGCACTTAAGATATTCTCAGTACTGTGAATTCAGAATCTAAACGTAAAAATGTGGGATTGTCAAATCCTTGGTCCAAATTTTGAATCACTTTTGCGGGCAACTCAGCTGAGTGAGATGTAAAATATTAAATAAAATCAAACATTTAATTTGAATTTTTTGATTTATTTAAATTAGCAAATTTCAAATCTCTTGAGCAAATAACTCAACCAACAAAAGACAAAACTCAGCAAACAAATGCAGGATACATAAATCAGAAATTCAGGATTTTAATGTACAATTTGAGATTTCCTGTTGTCAAACAAATCATGGACATTGTGTAAAAATTAACAAATCTGAAATTGCAGGATTTTCAAATCCAAGAACCAAGTTTCAAATCATAATTGCAAGGAATTTGAAATAAATATAATTTATAGGTGTCTCAAATAGGAAATCAAATAATCTAGAGTGGATTTGTGATGATTCTTTTAGGAATCACAGGCATTCTCAAAAATCACCCTATCCAATTTAGGACAGCTAAAATTTAGATCATAATATTCATCAACTTACTGTATATAGCAATAAAATTGACTAAAATATACATTCCTCTTCTTGAGTTTAAAATTATAATAATTTTTTATTATGTCTTTTTCCAACACCAACCAAGTCAACAGGCTGTTCCCTAGCCTTGACAAAATCATGCAGAGCTACACTTGGTCTCTTAATGGTGAAGCCTCTGTCTATAGCCACTCCCAATCTGCAGGCCCCTCTGCAAGCACCACCCAGGAGTGTGTTCTTTCTCCCGTGTCCTCAAGCATGGCCCTGTTTGCCCATCACGCACAGGAAGCTGCTAATCCAAATCATATAGCAATACTAGCATCTGTAATTGACCAAGTAAGCCATGGGGCCACCAATGGAAGCCAGAATCCAGAAACAGCCAATCAGATGACACTGTCTGGTTCTCAAGGCAGACACACCCTGCCTCCAGCCAATCAGCCTGCAAGATGCAGAAGAAAATTAATCACTCCGGAGATTGTTCTTGAAATGGTTGAAAAGCGAGGGATGCTTATGTCCCTCAGGGAAATTGCAGCCGTGATGAGGTTTGCAAAGTCCACTGTGGCTGCAACCCTGCAAGCCCATGTCAACTGTGGCCCCTACCAAGAAGACCCCAACTGGTGACTGTACTTTGACCAAAGGTGACACAACCCATCCCCTTATGATGGCCATTATTAAATATGACCCGCAGATGCCCCTGGTCCAGGTACGTCTCCAGCTGGGACTCTGTCGTGTTCTGAGGCGCGGCACAGACACACAACGGGAAATCCTAACCTTAGGATTGGATTTATACTAAGTCTTGGTTAGATGACAGGGAAGGCAAATTTGTTTACCTTGCGGCCCCGGAAGAATAATCTCTACTAGTTGTGGCTAGAGAGAGGCGCAGAAGTACAGAAGACACAAAGACAAAAATGTGAATAGAACTTAATTTTATTGGTGAACAAGGAAATGGAATATATAGTGGTTGAGAATACCACATAACACTACCAGGACGGTAGGATTCTTGCCACCAGCATTAGTGGGGCAAGTGAGTTGCACAGGGATCAGGAAACCAAAAAATTGTATTTCCTGAATCAATCATCAACTCATTCTGAGTAGTGAAAGCAAAAGCAAGAGATTCATCCTCAAAATGGCCCACCAAAGGCAAATTCAAAATACTGTGAATAGCTCATTCACAACATTGCCCTCCTCTAGATTGGCCTTAGGAGGCAGTATTTACAAAGGAACTTTGCGTGCACTTGAGAGAAAGGACGGCCACTAGACAGGAGCTTTACAGTGTATTTGGACCCTTGCTTAAAGGTTACTTCTAGAGGGCCAATCCACAGAGAGTACAACTTGTGTGCGCAACCACCTACTCTGTGTTGGTAGTAAAGGACATGGTTTCCAACATTAATCTCAGGCAGGGGGAGCATCCAGCATTGTCAGGAGAGAGCTCAAGCATCTTAGTCTTATATGCGGAAGTGTAAGCAGTGGTTTGAATATCAATTATTTGGTTGAATAAATCTTTGATGTGGTTGTCAGGATTCATGGCCTTATCTGAGGTAAGCAGGGGGGCCCAAGAGCAATGGGGTAGTAGCTTCTTGCCCATATAGCATAGCAAAGGGGGATATCCAGTGACACAATGTTTGCTAAGGCGGTATGCAAAGAGGGGAGCAGGTAAGTACAAGTCCCAATTAGCAGCGTCAGAGTAGGTGAGCTTTCTCATGATGGAGACCAGTGTTGAATTTGCACGCTTGTCAGCCCCATTGGTAGAAGGGTTGTAGGGGGCAGAGAAGGACTGGTGGGACCCCAAAGCTTTGACAACAGAGGTTACCAGCTTGGCATTGAAGTTAGTCCCATTATCTGAGAGCAACACTTGAGAACAGCCATGTCAAAGAAAACATCTTGTAGCAGGAAGGCAGCAGTTGTCTTAGCCGTGATGTCCTTTGTAGGGCAAGCCTCTACCCACTTGCTAAAGTGATCAACAGCAACCAGAATAAAGCAACACCCAGAACAAGAGTGGGGAAGAGGACCTACTGCATCAATGCTAACAGTGTGAAAGGCATGTTGAGGGGGAACTAATTTAAACTCATGGGAAGCAGCTTGAGGCCTCTTTAGCTGGCAGTTGTGACAACTAGCAATGACATATGGGATTAGCAGGCAAAGGTTCTCCCAAAAGTAGTTCTTCTGAAGCCAGTCAAAGGTCTTGGCAATGCCCCCAAGACCAGTCTCTTTATGAGCTTGCAACACCAACAAGAGGCAAAGACTGGGTTGTACATAAGGCAGATACTGGTCTCATACTTTTTTGAAGAGTTGTTTGCTGTGTATAAGGGTATCTTCAGATAGCTTGGACAAGGCCAGTTGTACCTCCTCTGTCTCATTTTCCCAAGAAGAAGGATACCCAATTAGTTTGTATAATTGGTTGGCCTCTGCAGGATTCAAAGCAAGAATAGGCATTCTGGAGAGCCCATCAGTATTTTGATGTTGAATTCCAGGGCAATGGAGCACCGTGAAGTTGTATCCCTGCAGGCATAGAGCCCATCTAGCTAGGCGTCCTTCAGGTTCCTTGAGCTGCTGTAACCATTTGAGAGAAGTGTGGTCAGTGACAACTGTGAAGTGGGTGCCATATATTTAATGACAAAACTGCTTTACTGCATGAAACACATCAAGGCACTCCTTCTCCATGACACTATAATTCTTCTCATGCTTGTTTAATACACAGGAAGTGTAAGCCACAGGATGGTATACACCCTTGTTGTCCAGTTGGGCCAGAATGGCTCCAATAGCTAAATCACTAGCATTGGTGTACAGGATGAACTCCTTGTCATAGTCAGGATACACTAGGATTGGCGCCTCTTTGAGTTTTTGCTTAAGGGTCTCAAAGGATTGCTGCTGACTGGTGGTCCACTCAAAGGGGAAATTACGTAGAAGCTAGACTAATGGTTCACTAGTATCAGCAAAGTAAGGGATGAACTGCCTGCAATAGCCCATCATCCCCAGGAAGACTTGTACTTCTCGCAAGTTGGTGGGTGGAAGCATTTTGTTGATGGCTTCAACCTTCTTAGTCATTGGGTGAATCCCAGTCTGGAATACTTCATGGCCCAAGAACTCAAGACGTTCTTTGAAGAAGGCGCACTTGGAAGGCTTCAGTTTGAGGCCAGCTTCTCAAATCTTCACAAACACCTCTTTGAGATGAGCCAGTTAGTTGGTAAAGGTAGCGCTGAAGACCGTTATATCATCCAAATACACTAGGACGCACAACAACTTCAAGTCACAAAGGATGGAGTACATGGCCCTTTGGAAGGTGGCTGGGGCGTTGCAAAGTCCCTGTGGCATGCAAGTAGGCTCAAAAAGCCCTTCAGAAGTAGTGAGCGCGGCTTTCTGACAATCCTTGGGGGATAGGTCAACTTGTCAGTATCCAGATGCCAGATCCATGGCGGAAAAGAACTTAGAACCTCTAAGACGTTGGAGAGCATCATCAATACGCGGCAAGGGGTACGAGTCCTTCTTGGTCAAAGAGTTCAGCCGGCAGTAGTCCATCACAATATGATGACCCCCATCCTTCTTCTTTAAGATGAGTAGTGGGGAAGCCCAAGGACTTTGGGAAGGCGCCAGCAGTCCAGCATTCAGAAGTTGTTTGAGCTCCTTAGATACTTGGGCATCTTCCACACAGCTGCAGTGATATGGTTTAGCACGGAAGGGGGGAGCGTCGCCAGTTTCTATCTGATGGATAACACCTTTGGCTAACCCATAGTTGGTACTGTCCTTGGCAAAGATGTCAGAAAATTGGTCTAATAAATCTAACACCCTTTCTGTTGAACTGGGGACAGTTGTGGGAAGTCTTGTGCAGTGAACAAAGATAAGACTTGTGGCTCATCCTCCAGTAGGTTAAAATCTTGAAACATACCAAAGGGATGAAGGAACAGGACGGCAGGAGCAGCCAAAAACTTGCAATATTCAACAACCTGTCCCCTAGATACAGTCATGGGGATTGCAGTCAGGTTGGCTACCAACAACTGAACAGGGTCTTTATGAGAGACATCTAGGATCCCAGGACAGAGGTAAGGTTTGGTGCGTCCTAAGGAGGGGGTAGAGTACAACTCCAAGAAGGTGCTTTCAGAAAGTTCATATGATATCTGGGAGTCCAGGATTGTCTGAGACCCAGGTGAGATGGTAACAGCAGACGTGGCTAGGAGAGGGATCCCTTCAGACGCAGGACAAGCCATGGGTGGAAACTTCATGTTTGAAGAGTGGGTGAAATACTTGAGGTTGAAAACCCCAGTGGGGTATTCCAAGGCGCAGGTCTTGAGGCATTTCCCCGGACCCTTAACTGGCTCTTTGAAGATTAAAGGGACTTTGTATCCTAGAATAGAGAGGTAGCCATCTTGCAAGTTGATTATCCCATTATATTCCCTAAGGAAAAGGGTACCAACTAAGAAATAGTAACTCTCATTCTCCAGGACAACTGCTGGTGCAGCTAGGAGAAGCTTGCCAAAATGCATGGGCAGAGCGGAGTAAGCCCCTATGGCGCGGGTCATAGACAGTCCAGCCGTGCCATACAACTGGTGATAATTAAGGTCAGGGGAAATTTTGAGTTTCTTCACAAGCTTGGAGGATACAACATTGACTGGCAAGCCAGTTCTAGAACTGCCTTAATCTTCACTTTTTGAATGGATATCTCTACTTGAGTGGTAGTGCAGCCATAGGGGGGAAGGACAACCAGGATATCGTGAGCCTCTGCTAGTTCCTTATCCCACTTCTCAATCATACATCTTAATTCCGGGAACTCCTTATAAACAGTCTGGAGGGGGAGCAAAACAGACACATTATTGAAGACAGCATCAGCAACCTCAGCAGCTTCTTCTGACAACTCCACTAGCACAGGGGACCTCTTGGCCTGAGTGAGGTAAGGGCACAAAAGAATCTATTTAGCCTCAGGCAAGGGCTTAGCGGTAGTTTTAGTCTTTTCTAAGTATAATTTATAGGGGACTGTTATGGTTTTGGGAACGGCTAGAACAGAGTACCCATATGCATCAGTGTCATCAATATCAGAATCATCCAGGTCAGAATCATTGAAGATATCATGAAATAGGAGGAGGATAGGAGGAGCCTCATTATCAGCAGGCTTGGAGGCAGCCATAGAGGGAGGGATTGTAAGAGACTGGGAAGAATTGTCAACCAAGAGCGTCTCTGCCTCTAGGTTGACTGCTCTTTTCCCGCCTGTTCCTTTGGATCAGCTCCTTCAACCTGTGGATTGGTGCAGACTCAATAATAATGACCTATCTGACCACAGTTGTGGCAACCTTGGCGTCAAGGAGGATTCTGTGAGTTTATGGTAAGAATGTGAGGACCACAGGAAGATGCACCAGAGTTAGAAGTAGCTCAACCTTCCCTAACAACTGCGCCAGAGTGGGTAAGATGCATATCCTGCAACAGCGTCTTTATGCTCTACATGGAGGAAAGCATAGCCTTATGAGCTTTGAAGTGAAGGCACAGAAGTTGGTTAACCTTGAGGGCTTGAGCGCAAGCCATGTAGGCTTCATGGGCTGTCAACTGTCTGCTTGTGATCAGCTGCTGTCCTTCCATGTAGAGTCTGTCTGCAAACTCAGCTAGTGTCTCTTTAGGCTTGAAAGCAATGTGCATAAAAGCGTCCTTTTTTACTTCCAAACTAAGGTCATCACCAAACTTGTCAATCAGAAGCTGCTTAATGTCTTCCCACGTCTCAATGGTGGGTAGTTCTGGCACAACTACCTCTTGGCATGTTGGGTGTAGACAGGTCATAATGTGTTCCTTCTTGACTTCATTTGAGGCTCTCTGCATGGCAGTCCCGTAGATAGTTAGGAAAGCTGCAATGGTCAAGGTTCTGGGGTCAAAGACTTGCTTAAAGGTAGGCATAAAATGTGCTTTGGGAGTTGTACCATCATTTTCTCTATCAAGTATGTTTATACGCAGGGAAAACTCTGCTTTGGATTTGGAGGGAAGCTGTCTAGTCCATAGTTGACAAACACTTTCTTTAAGGGTAGTCAGGGTCTCAACAATGCAGGCACCTGTATTGACGGCTTGTGTGATCTGTTGTGCAGTATCATCTAAGCAATGACCTTGGGTGGTCACTATTGTGGAGAGCTCAGCCAGTTGAGAAGTAAGGGATGGCCCCACTGAGAGGCAAGGGGCAAACCTGATGTTGTGTTCTGAGGCGCGGCACAGACACACAACAGGAAATCCTAACCTTAGGATTGGATTTGTACTAAGTCTTGGTTAGATGACAGGGAAGGCAAATGTGTTTACCTTGCGGCCCTGGAAGAATAACCTCTACTAGTTGTGGCTAGAGAGAGATTCTGAAGTAAAGAAGACACAAAGACAAAAATGTGAATAGAACTTAAATTTTATTGGGTATAAAGATTGGAGAATATACTGTGTAGCTTTACCACAAAACAGTACATGAACAGTAGGATCACTCGCCACCAGCACTAGTGGGGCAAGTGAGTTGCGCAGGATCAAGAAACCAAACAATTGTATTTCCTGAATCAGTCATCAACTCATGTTGAGAGAAAAAACAAAAGAGAGCAATTTGTCCTCAAAATAGCCCATCAAAGGCAAAATCAAACATGGTGAATAGTGGTATTCACAACATTGCCCTCTCCTAGATTGGCCTTAGGGGGGTGATATTTACAAAGGAACTGTGTGCACTCAAGAAAAAGGACGGCCACTGGACAGGAGCTTTACAGTATATTTAGACCCTTGTTTAAAGGTCACTTTTAAAGGGCCAATCCACAGTGAGTCCAACTTATGTGTGCAACCACCTACTCTGTGTTGATAGTAAAGTACATGGTCACCAAAATTGAATTCAGGCAGGGGGGGAGCATCCAGCATATTTGGGAGAGAGCTCAAGCATCTTAGTCTTTATATGCAGAAGTGTAGGCAGTGGCCTGTTTATCACTTATGCGGTTGACTAGATCCTTAATGTGGTTGCCAGGATTCATGGCCTTATCCAAGGTAAGCAGGGGGTCCTCAAGAGCAATGGGGTAGTAGCCTCTTGCCCATACAGCATAGCAAAGGGGGAGTACCCAGTGACACAATGTTTGCTAAGGCGTTACACAAAGAGAGCGGCAGGTAAGTATAGGTCCCAGTTGGCAGCATCAGACTAGGTAAGCTTCCTCATGATAGAGACCAGTGTTGAATTGCATGCTCAACTGCCCCATTAATAGAAGGATTGGTGCAATCCCAAAGCTTTGAGAACAGAGGTACTAGCTTGGCATTGAAGTTAGTCCCATTATCTGAGAGCAGCACTTGAGGACAGCCATGACAGTAGAATACATCTTGCAACAGGAAGGCAGCAGTTATCTTAGCCGTGATGTCCTTTGTAGGTCAAGCCTCTACCCACTTGCTGAAGTGATTGACAGCAATCAGAATAAAGCAACACTCAGAGCATGAGCAGGAAGAGGACCTACCGCGTCAATGCTAACAGTGTGAAACACATGTTGCAGGGAAACTAATTTGAACTCAGGGCAGCAGCTTAAGGCCTCTGTAGCTGGCAGTTGTGGCAGCTAGCTATGACGTCTGGTATTAGCAGGTGAAGTTTATCCCAGAAGTAGTTCTTCTGAAGCCAGTCAAAGGTCTTGGCAATGCCTCCATGCCCAGTCTCTTTATGAGCTTGCAACACCAACAAGAGGCAAAGACTGGGTTGTACATAAGGCAGATACTGGTCTCATACTTTTTTGAAGAGTTGATTGTTGCATATGAGGGTATCTTTGGATAGCTTGTACAAGGCCAGTCATACCTCTTCTGTCTCACTTTCCCAAGAAGAAGGGTACTCAATTAGTTTGTATAACTGGTCAGCCTCTGCAGGATGCAAAGCAAGAATGGGCATTCTGGAGAGCCCATCAGCGTTCTGATGTTGAATCTCAGGGCAATGGAGCACCGTGAAGTTGTATCCCTGCAGATGTAGAGCCAATCAGCTAGGCATCTTTCAGGTTCCTTAAGCTGCTGTAACCACTTAAGCAAAGCGTGATCAGTGACAACTGTGAAGTGGGTGCTGTATATGTAATGACAAACCTGCTTGACTGCATGCAACTTGGCAAGGCACTCTTTCACTGTGTTAATATAGATCTTCTCATGCTTGTTTAGCACACGGGAAGTGTAAGCCACATGATGATCTATACCCTTGTTGTCTAGTTGGGCCAGAATGGCTCCAATAGATAGATTGCTTGCGTTGGTGTACAGGATGAACTTCTTCATAGTCGGGATACATGAGGATTGGCGCCTCTTTGAGTTTTTGTTTAAGGGTCTCAAAGGCTTGCTGCTGACTGGTGGTCCATTCAAAAGGAACATTACATAATAGCTGGACTAAAGGTTCACTAGAATTGGCAAAGTCAGGGATAAACTGTCTGTAGTAGCCCATCATCCCTAGGAAGACTTGTACTTCTCCCAAGTTGGTGGGAGGAAGCATTTTGTCAATGGCTTCAACCTTCTTAGTCATTGGGAAAATCCCTGTCTGAGTTACTTTGTGGCCCAAGAATTTAAGATGTTCTTTGAAGAAGGAACACTTGGAAGGTTTATAGTTTGAGGCCAGCTTCCCAAATCTTTATGAACACCTCTTTGAGATGAGCCAGGTGATTGGTGAAGGTAGCGCTGAAAACTGTTATATCATCCAAGTATACTAGGGTGCACAACAACTTCAAGTTATGGAGGATGGAATCCATGGCCCTTTGAAAGGTGTCTGGGGCGTTGCAAATTCCTTGTGGCATGCAAGTAGGCTTGAAAAGCCCTTCAGAAGTAATTAGTGCAGCTTTCTGGCAGTCCTTGGGTGATAGATCAACTTGCCAGTATCCAGACGCCAGATCCATGGTGGAGAAGAACTTAGAGCCTCTAAGATGTCGGAGAGCATCATCAATACGCGGCAAGGGGTATGAGTCCTTTTTGGTCAAAGAGTTCAATTGGCGGTAGTCCATCACAATACAATGACCCCCAGCTTTCTTCTTTAAGATTAGTAGCAGGGATGCCCAAGGGTTTTGGGAAGGCGCCAGCAGCCCAGTGTCTAACAGTTGTTTGAGCTCTTTGGAAACTTGGGTGTCTTCTACACAACTGCAGCAATATGGCTTTGCACGGAGGGGGGCGTTGCCAGTGTCAATCTGATGGATAACGCCTTTGGCTAAACCATAATAGGTACTGTCTTTAATAAAGATGTCAAAAAATTAGTCTAGCAGGTCTAGCACCTCTTTTTATTGAACTGGGGACAGCTGTGGGAAGTCTTGTGAAGTAAACAAAGATAAGACTTGTGGCTCATCCTCTGGTAGGTTAAAGTCTTGAAACGTACCAAAGGGATGAAGAGACAGGACGTCAGGAGCGCTCAACAACCTGCCATATCTAACAACCTGCCCCTAGATACAGTCATAGGGATTGCAGTCAGGTTGGCTACCAAAAACTGAACAGGGTCTTTATGAGAGACATCTAGGATTCCAGGACAGAGTTAAGGTTTGTTGTGTCCTAACAAGGGGGAGAGTAAAACTCCAAGAAGGTGTGTTCAGGTGTTTCATAGGATATCTTGGAGTCTAAGATAGCCTGGGAGCCAGGGGGAATGGTGACAGCAGACGTGGCTAGGAGAGGGATCCCTTCAGGAGCAGGAAAAGCCATGGGAGGGCATTTCATGTTTGAAGAGTGGGTGCAATACTTGAGGTTGAAAACCCCAGTGGGATATTCCAAGGCACAAGTCTTGAGGCGTTTTAACAGGAACTTCAACTGGCTCTTCAAAGATTAAGGGGACTTCATAGCCTAGATTAGAGAGGTAGCCATCTTTCAAGTTGATTATCCCATTATAATCCTTAAGGAACTGGGTGCCAACTAGGAGATTATAACTCTCATTTTCTAAGACAACTGCTGGCGTAGCTAGGAGAAGCTTGCCAAACTGCATGGGTAGAGCAGAGTAATCCCCTATGGCTCGGGTCATAGACAGTCCAGCTGTGCCATACAACTGGTGATAATTAAGGTCAGGGGAAAGTTTGAGTTTCTTCAAAAGCTTGGAGGATACAACATTGACTGGCAAGCCAGTTTTAGAACTGCCTTAATCTTCACTTTTTGAATGGATATTTCTACTCAAGTGGTAGTGCAACCAAAGGGGGGAAGGACAGCCAAGATATCTTGAGCCTCTGCTAGTTCCTTATCCCACTTCTCAATCATACATCTTAATCCTGGGAGCTCCTTATAAACAGTCTGGAGGGGGAGAAAAACAGATACACTCTTGAAGACAGCATCAGCAATCTCAGCAGCTTCTTCTGACAACTCCACTAGCACGGGGGACCTCTTAGCCTGAGTGAGGTAAGGGCGCAAGACAATTTCTTTGGCTTCAGGCAAAGGTTTAGCGGTAGTTGTAGTCTTTCCTGAGCATAACTTATAGGGGACTGTAATGGTTTTGGGAACATCCAGAACAGAGTACCCATATGCATCAGCGTTGTCAATATCAGAGTCATCCAGATCAGAGTCATCAGAGATATTTTGAAACAAGAGGAGGATAGGAGGAGCCTCATTATCAGCAGGCTCAGAGGCAGCCATAGAGGGAGGGATTGGAAGAGACTGGGAAGAATTGTCAACCAAGAGCGTCTCTGCCTCTAGGTTGACTGCTTTTTTCTCACCTGTTCCTTTGGATCAGCTCCTTCAACCCGTGGATTGATGCAGACTCAAGAATGATGACCTATCTGACTATAGTTGTGGCAACCTTGGCGTCAAGGTGGATTTTGTGAGTTCATGGTAAGAATGTGAGGACCACAGGAAGATGCACCAGAGTTAGAAGTAGCTCAACCTTCCCTAACAACTGCGCCAGAGTGGGTAAGATGTATATCTTGCAACAACGTCTTTATGCTCTATGGAAGAGAGCATAGCTTTTGGCTTTGAAGTGAAGACACAGAAGCTGGTTAACTTTGAGGGATTGAGTGCAAGCCATGTAGGCTTCATGGGCTGTCAATTGTCTGCTCATTACCAGTTGCTGTCCTTCCATGTAGAGTCTGTCTGCAAACTCAGCTAGTGTCTCTTTAGGCTTGAAAGCAATGTGCATAAAAGCGTCATTTTTTACTTTCATGCTAAGGTCACCACCAAAATTGTCAATCAGAAGCTACTTCATATCTTCCCACGGCTCAATGGAGGGTAGTTATGCACAACTACCTCTTGGCATGTTGGGTGTAGACAGGTCATAATGTGTTCCTTCTTGGCTTTATTTGAGGCTCTCTGCATGACAGTCTCGTAGATAGTTAGGAAAGCTGCAATGGTCAAGGTTCTGGGGTCAAAGACTTGCTTAAAGGTAGGCTTGAAGTGAGTTTTGTAAGTTAGGCCACCATTATTGCTATTGAGTACGTTTATACGCAGGGAAAACTCTGCTTCAGATTCCAAGGGGGGTTGGCTAGCATATAGCTGCAAACACTTTCTTCCAGGGTGGTAAGAGTCTCAACAGTGCGGGCCCCAGTATTGACAGCTTGAGTGGTCTGTTGTGCAGTAGTATCTAAGCAATGACCATGGGTGGTCACTATTGTGGAGAGTTCAGCCAGACATGAAATAAGGGATGGCCCCACTTAGAGGCAAGGGGCAAATCTATCATTCACGAACTGATCACGTCATTTATCTCCTGTATGTCTCTATCCAGCTCAGTGTGGTCCCACTTCAATTGATCCACCTTGTTAGCTAGGGCAATTAATTCTCTACGCATTGGATTCAAGGTGCTCCAGATAAACCAGGGCAGCAATCATCTTCATTGACAACCCCAACTATACTAGCAGCAGTTGCCATCATTTCATGTAGGGCGGCAAGTGCTTGCTGTGCTCTGCAACTTGGGTAGTCAGTTCAAGAACCTGGGGGTCAGGTTGAGGTGCCTCAGCAGGATGTCCCTGACTGTGAGTAGTCAAACGTAGTTCTTGAATGGCATCCCATATTCTCTGCTCCCTATCTACCAAGTCATCAGAAGGGGGAGAGGGCAGAACATCTGGCTTGGGCGTAGATAGCTCATTTACTTGACTCTGGAGTTTGGCTATGGTAGCAGCAGTGGCAGCTCTTTCTTGCTCAAATGTGGTACTGAGTTCATTAAGGTGCTAGCAGCAAAGTTTGCTACCTTCTGTAGCTGCTCAAAGGAATATGTACTGAAGGCATTGAGCTGTTGCATAAGTTGCTTGAAGTCAGTGATATAAGCGTTTAAGGTGGAATCCACCTGAGCTCACCAGGGTTGTTCTAGCTGGTGAAACTGGTGTAGACGTTCTCTCACAGATTCAGGGATAGACTGGCACATTTGTTCAATAGAATTAACCAAACGGGTCTGGGAGGTGACAGAATTGCATTGATTGTCAGATGCCAATGAAAACAGGGAATAATTCCACTGTTGATAGGCAGCAAACTGGTCCCAGTGATGAGTAACCACAGCTTGCAGAGACAAGATTTCTTGGATGTGGAGCCCCAACACCATTTGATGGTGGGCCAAGGCAGGCTGCACAAAGGGCAATAGTAAGTGCTCAGCAGAGCCAGCTGCTGAGAGGAGATGTTGTGGAAATTGAGGAGCCATAATTAATTTGTATTATTCAGCCCAACTGAACTGCAACTGAAGGCAAGGGATGGCTCCTTCACAGGCTATCCCAAGGGCTACTGACATGACTTGGTCCAAGTCAGGGGTACCCATGGGGTAAGCAACTAGGCGGGGACCATTCCCAAGGTTCAGTATAGTGGGGGTAATAGGCTGGTTGGCAATATCTTCCTCAATAGGAGGACTGGTTATTCAGGTGAAGTCAACTCTTGTATAGGTGGAGGCAAAGGACCTGAAAACGTGGATGCAAAGGGGATAACCAAGGGGCTTACAGCCCCTGTAGTGAGCACCATTTTTGTTGTGTTCTGAGGCGCAGCACAGACACACAACAGGAAATCCTAACCTTAGGATTGGATTTGTACTAAGTCTTGGTTAGATTACAGGAAAGGCAAATGTGTTTACCTTGCAGCCCTGGAAGAATAATCTCTACTAGTTGTGGCTAGAGAGAGGCGCAGAAGTACAGAAGACACAAAGACAAAAATGTGAATAGAACTTAAATTTTATTGGGTATAAAGATTGGGAATATATACTGTGTAGCTTTACCACAAAACAGTACATGTACGTTTGGATCACTCACCACCAGCATGAGTGGGGCAAGTGAGTTGTGCAGGATTAAGAAACCAAACAATTGTATTTTCTGAATCAGTCATCAACTCATTTTGAGAGTTGAAAGCAAAAGCAAGATATTTGTCTTCAAAACGGCCCACCAAAGGCAAAATCAACACATGGTGAATAACGGTATTCATGACATCCTTAAACAAATGAACCTTGTAAAACAGCAAGCCTTAGGCTTGTTGTATCCATTATTTTCCCTTAAGGAATCTTTCAATAGTTATATGTACCAATTTGCTGATGGAGAATTTCCTAATATTGACATTCCCTTAGTTACAAATTGTTCACTATTAAACACTTTATTTTATCTTCTTTGCTTAAGGTTCTTAAACCCAATCACTCCTTTTGTAACTCAGTATAGGTTTTTTTATACCTTTTAAATCTGAATCCTAATGCCTTACACACACTAGTTTATAACCTTGCACCAATATGGGCAAGATAGTACAGTACTCCCCTTTTGCTATGCTGTATGGTTGTGAAGCCACTACTCCGTTGCTCATGGGGGGCCTCCTACTCTCCTCTGATAAGGCCATGAACCCTGATGAGCACATCAAAGATCTAGTCAATTGCATCATTGATATACAGGCTACTGCCTACATGTCCGCCTATAAGACCAAGCTGCTGGAGCTCTCCCCTGACAATGCCAGGAGACCCCCCTGCCTGAGTTTGTCATTGAAGACCACATTCTGTATTATCAACACAGAGTAAGAGGATAAGCTCATAATCTAGACTTGTTATGGATTGGGCCCTTAGAAGTGACCTTTAAGCAAGGATCAGAGTATACAGTAAAGCTCCTCTCTAGTGGTTGACCTTTTGCTGAAGTGTATGCTAAGTTCCTCTGCAAGCATCACCCCCCTAAGGCCAATCTAGAGGGGGCAATGTTGTGAATGCCGCCATTCACCATGTTGTGATTTTGCCTTTGTTGGGTTGTTTTGAGGACAAATATCTTTCTTTTGCTTTTTCCCTCCAAAATGAGGCTGGTTCTGCATTGGGAAATACAATTGTTCAGTTTCCTGATCCTGCGCAACTCACTTGCCCCACTCATGCCTGTGGCAAGTGATCCAACCGTACATGTACTGTTTTGTGGTGAAGCTACACAGTATATAATCCATTTCACTTTTGCCAATAAAATCAAGTTTTATTCACACTTTTGTCTTTGTGTCTCCACATACTTTGGCGCCTCTCTAGTCACATCTAGTAGATATTATTTGTCCAGGGCCACAACGTAATTGCATAGCCTTCCCTGCCATTCTAACCAAGACTTAGTACAAATCCAATGCTAAGGTTAGGATTTCCTGTTATGACTCTGTTCCACGCCTCAGATCACAACAAAAGACCATATGAACTTTTTTATGAGAAAAAGCCCACCCTTGTTAGTACCACGGTAGGACCTCAATTACCTCTACTTAAGAAAGTACCAGACAACAGTGATCCTGGCGTACAGCGTGCTAGGAAAGATCAGGAAGAAATGAAAAAAGTCATGAGAGAGGAAATTTCACTACAACAAGAAAGATTCCAAGTCAGGGACAAAATCTTGGTTTTCAATCACAATCAGCATAAGTTAAACCCAGGGTTATGTGGGCCAGGCATTATCATGGAAGTCAAGCCCAAAAATATCTACCTCATTATGAAATTGGCTCCTGAATCAAGCTAAAACTCATGCACCACAACTGCCTTTTCCTGTTTAAACCAAGAACAGCTCAATGCAACTCCAGGCTCTCTGTTCCCTACGCCAAACTAGATCAATACCAAGCCTGCATCCCCAAATCTCTCAAGGAAATTCACAAGGTTCTGCCTTCCATTGCCCCAGGGGGAGATGTTGCAACATCATTAATTACTCCCTCTTGGGGAATTAACACCCCAAGTGATGCATCAAACAGCTCACCAAGTGACTCACAAACTAACCATTAAGTAGGTGGCACTACTATCATTTAGCCATCTAACACAGGGATCTAACAATCCAGATCCTAAGCAGAACACAACTCTAACAAGCCTCATGACTCAAGAGGAACATTATTCAGATAAGCCCCATAAATTTGCATGACATACATGGACAGTATGTAGCTTCCCATGATACTATATAATTCTCTATATTCACAAATATTAAGTATTATTCTCTTCTTAAAATTTTTCTTTTCCTTGTTTATTATACTTCCCAGAAGTATATATTTGACAAATCCATAAATCTAAAATAGTAAATTAGAGATTTTTGAAAAAAATTGAAAAAGCTAATCCTTTAATTGATTGGCTGATAGGAGAGGCACACAGGCATAAATGAATCAGCACAGCTGCCATGAATGCCATTTCAATACTTGTATTGAAAACCCAAGAGTCAAACCCCAGTTCCCTGAAAGCAGATCAAACCCTCCAGGACAGTCCAGGACCTGCTGATCTGTTAAATCACAGGGTCAAATTGTTAAATTACCCTGCAACCTGCTGGCCTACTACAGAGGATTCCCTGAATAGTTGCCAGTCTGCCGCAAAACTGGTGCCAATGAAGACCCATACCTGCAAAGGAGATGTAACCTGGTTAACAGAGGTTGGGGAAGGACCTACTGTCAACCTTCTAAGAGCCAATATTGGAGTTTTAAAATCAACATTGGAAGCCCTGGAATCAAACCCTGATCCTCCAAAGACTACTCAAGTCACACAAAGTGGACAGGAACCCGCCCACTTGCTAAATTGCATACCAGAGTTGGCAAGTTACTCCAAGGCCTGACAGTCTCCCAAGGATAATTCCCCAAATGATCACCAGATTGATGCCAACCTTGAGCCATCAAATATCCAAACCCATGCAGAGATTGCAGCTTGACTTAAGGAGGTTAAAACAAAACCTATTTTTAACTCTGCCAATGACCACCAGCAACTGTCAGCCTTCTGTCCAGAGAGGGTAGTACAATTGAACTACTCAGGTGACATAGCAAACAGTGGCGGTGGACCAAAGCATTGCCACTTCTATTCACCAGAGCAGGCACAACCTGGTCTGCCGCCCTCAAGACTCTAAGCCAAGATCCATGCCCTGCCAGTGCCTTGTCTGTGAACCTGAATCCTGAAAAAATTGAAGAAGCAAATTACCATGGTATAAAAACCCTGGCAGTATGGTGATGACTATATTGTCATTTTTGATAATAAAGTTTTATGAACCTTTGGCTCAAACAAATCTTACCTTACCTAGTCTTAGTGATCTTCCATCTTAACTCTGTTTTAATAGACTATCAGGAACCTGCCCCCTCTGGAGACTAACCTGCCAACCCTCCCCAGGCACTATACCGTCCCCTAGGAGCCCCCTTTAGACCTGTACATTTTACCAAATATCTGCCCAACCTGGCTTACACAGAGTGCAGCTTAGAGACCATCCTGACTGCTGACCCTTTGGCCAGGACTAGAGAAACCAAATACATAGGACATGAAGGAAAGTGGTATGAAAGGCCGCCAAGATTGTTCAAAGACAAGTACAATTATCTGCCTGCCTACTTTGTCCCCATGACTCCACCCTTAACCCCACAACCTGAACGCCCAATAGAGACCCCTGTTGCTGCAGAGACCACATCCACTTAATTGTTTGGAGTACTCTATATCACCTTGACAGGAATGATGGATTCCATTGTCCCAACCTCTGGACCCTGGTCCTTACTTGGGCAATCCATGTCTTACATTATCAAGTTAGCACCCATTCTATGGTGGGCTTTACCTGCCAGCTTGGCCCAACCTCATCCTGAGCCTCCCAATGCCTCTACCTATGCCTGGTTCCCTGACAACGGCCATAAAAGTTGGCCACAGTCTCTACCAGAAGGGTGTGGATCCCAGCCTGTGGCAAATCAAATATGTCTTTGGTCACAGGTGGCGTCATCTGCTTGACAACTTGCTTTAGCTACCAAAAGACCTCCTCAATGGGATTTAGGAATATGGAATAGGCAGGGAGGAAAAGAAGGGGGAATTTTACTGTGACCAATTGCTGGGGGCCAACTGCAATGCTAGTGTCAATAGATGAAAATTCCTGAAGAATATATACCACCTTGAGGAGACCAACATTGTCCAACACAATGACGTTGGTGAAGCCCAGGCTTGTGCGCCTCAGGTGTTCCTGGACCAATCATAGAAAAGATAAAATAGTCCTGCTATTGAGAGAACCCAATATTGTTGGATACAGCTCAATTTTATTTGGACCAAGGAGAGCCACCATTGAATATGCTATGGCGCAGACTGCAGCACACCAAGCCACTTTGTCATTTGAGCCTTTGGAGACATATCCATACTCATTCCACATAGACAAGGCAAATGCTAATTTTTCAATGTAACAGAATCTGACAGTCCCCTTGGCTTTGAGAGCAGTGTACACTTCAGCATATTTTTTCTGGGTCTCAATATTGGTTGGGATATTCAAATTGTACACAGATACCCCAAGCTTTTTCCAGGAAAAGTGCATTCCTTTGACCAAATGATAATAGGAGGAAATTGAGGCCTTGATCCCAAAAGCGGACTTGACCATGGCCTATATATTTGCCAGTTCAAGATGGCAATATCAGGTTATCCACTGGTGGATTACCCATTTATTCTCCTTGGTGAGCATAGTGGAAATGTGCAGGGGGTTCTCCACTGCAAGGACTTGGCTAGTATTGATGAATTTGTTGAAGGTTGTAGAGGAGTACTTGGGATCTACTCCAACAAGGGATGTGGCCGCCTGATAGTCACCAGTTTCCTGCATGAGTCTTAGCAGGATGATGTGCTTTGTGTTATAATATGCTTCTGGGCAAGCTTTATGGTTAGAAAAGCCAGGACCCTGATTGGTGACAGGCATGCAAGGCATGGGTACCTTGGTGTAGAACACAGCAACTTTCTTTAACACTAACTAACCCTCTGTGGTTCTATAGAACTTGGGCTTAGTGTTGTCTTCTTGGTTGTCATCACTGACATAAGGCTCATAAGTGGTGTCAAGCCCAGGCTTTACCTTCTCCATCATGGCTGACTGGTAAAATCCTGGCGGTACACACAATCAACCACATATGAGGTAAGTTTGATCTCTTTGTTTCAGACTTTTTTGATTGTGGTAACCTTGGTGGGCTTCAGGGTCAGCTTGGAGACCCAGGGGCTTATGCTATGCATCCTAGCAGCTTATCTCCTTGAATTGCTGTGTTAGTGCAGTGTCACTATTGATTTCTCCTTCATCTCCTTCCTGATTAAGAACTTGTGTTTCAATGACTCTGTTTTTTGACCCTCAGGGGCAACCACAACCATGGCACACAACAAGTGTATTGGTACTCTATTGTTGTGTTCCTTCAATTTTAAAATTTAATAAATAAATTTAAATTAAGTTACCCTAATTTTAATTTTTTCTTTTACCTGAATATAGATAATTAATTAGAATTTTCCCCACCCAATATCCCAATTTTTTATATATTTTACTTCTTAATTAGTTGTTTTTGGTTTTACAACGCCCATTTTTAGTGCCAAACATAATTTCCACCCTTTTTCCCAGATTTTAATGCCAAATTTAAACACTCATCACAATTTTTTTAAAATTTGTGTTTTGGATTGTGTGCCTAATTTTAGATACCTTGGTACCATTCTTGATTACAGTACATTTTTCAGGAAGTCAGACATAGTTAGAGGCATTAGGTGACTCAGGATGGGGTACTTCTGGGCCAGTGGGTAATTTTAATACCCAAGTATTGAGGGTAAAACTTTAGTAACATAAGATGTCAGGTCAGGAAGCTCAAAGCTGTTCAAGGCAAAGACAATTGGATAGAGGTTTATTGCCTGAAGAAAGTCTTTAAAATGATGTTACATTGCCTAAGGCTGCAAGCAAGATACAGTAGTGTAACTGCATGATCACATAAGTAGCCAAGTTGGGAGTTTGTTGAGATGACAACAGAGGTATCCATGAGTTCATATCCATTGAGTTAGGGTGATTTGGTTTATTGTACAATATTCCTTTTGGTCCCTTATTCAGGACCAAACTGAGCATAGTCTAGCTGGTTGCCCCCTTTCCCAAGGTAAGCTGTCAAGACAGCTGTGAAGATGATATAACTCATATTCTGATTTGGGGGAGGGGTAATGGGTCTAGTGAGGGGCTTGTTTAGCCTAATTAAAGGATTGAATAATGTGATAATATTGAGGAGGGTACTTATTCAATGATAGCATAGACTATCATTGAGAGTTTTGTCTTTATTTATACTAGTGGACCCGCAAGGCATGATTATTGGAAGGCATGGAATTGTGGAACCAAGAGTCTGAGTTGTATCTGTTATTCCCTTTTTCTGGATTGGCTTGGATGGCTGACAATTGAGAAGGTTTGGCTGGATCCAAGTTTGCATTGGCATAGTGCAAGTTTGGTCTTCTTCATGCATCCAAATTCATTTACTGAATTTGGTGCATGATTTCCATTGTTGGATAGCCTGTCAGTCTATTACCCATTTGGTAGGCTCCAAAATTGGGCAGCAGTCCTCCCAAGTTTGGCTTTGGGGAAATTGCCTTTCCTGGTTTCACAATTTGGTTATTTTCCAAAGGAGTGAATGGGGACTGGCCTGCTGGCATGAGAGGGCAAAGGCTGGCAGGTGGCAGGGTGACTCATGGGTGCTTGGTTTGAGGATGGCTTGTAGCTGGGGCTGGCAAGAGTGGTGGGCGCCTGTGCAGTGACTGTGGGCATCTGCTCAATGGCAGCAAGAATCTGTGTGTTGGAAGCAGGCAAAAGCTTGTCTGAAGCAGAGGCCTGAGCAGTTGCACCAGACATCTGTTTGGTGGCAGCAGGGCCTGTGTGTTGACAGTGGGCAACAGCTTGGTTGTGGCAGGCTTCCACGTGGTGGCAGCATGCATCAGCTTGGTGGCTGTGGGTAACTTCACGTTGATGGCGGGTGACAGTTTGTTGATTACACAACTATAAGTGTTAGGAATATTCCTGCAAGTAATTTGCATCATAGGATGGGTGCTAACTTGAGAATATAGGATACAGATTGCCCAAGCAAAGACCAGGGCCCTGAGTTGGGCGCCATAGAATCTACCATTCCCGTCAAAGTAATGTAGAGTACTTCAAAAAGTTGAGTGGAGGTGGTATTGGCAGCAGTGGGGTGTTTAATTGGGCAGTCTGGTCCTGGGGTTAAGGGCAGAGTCATGGGGACAAAGTATGCTGGCAGATAATTGTACTTGTCTTTGAATAATAAGGGTAGCATCTTGATCCACTTTCATTCACGTTCTATGTATTTGGTCTCTCTAGTCCTTGCTAAGGGATTGGCAATGAGAATGGTCTTCAATTTGTACTCCAAGTAGATGGGATTGGGCGGGTATTTGGTAAAATGCACAAGTTCAAAGGGGGCTCCAGGGGGACAGTATAGTGCCTGAGGTGGATCAGCAGGTTTGTCTAAAGAGGTGATGGTTGCCTGGCTGACTAATTGGCCATAGTTAAGATGAAAGATCACTGAGAATAGATAAGGTAGGATTTGTTTTAACCAAAAGTTCATAAAACTTTACTATCAAAAATTTCAATAGGGTCATCCCATACTGCCAGGGTTCTTATACCAGGTGATTTTGTCACTTTGTGTCTTGCAGGCTTTAGGTCTGTGGACAATCTGCTGGCAGGGCATAGATCTCAGCTTTTTGGTTTTGAGGGCAGTGGATCCTGGTTGTGCTTGCTCTGGTAAAAAGAAGTGGCAATACTTTATTCTGCTGCTGTTGTTCACCATATCACCTGAGCAGGCCAATTGCCTTACTCATTCTGGACTGGAGACTGGCGGCAGCTGATGATCATTGGCAGGGCTAGGAGTAGGATTTGTTTTAACCTCCTTTAGGCAAGCTACAACTTATGTGTAGGTCTGGATCTTTGGTGGCACTAGGTTGGCAGCTATCTGGTAACCATTCAAGGAATTGTCCTTAGGAAACTGGCTGGTCTTGGAGTAATTAAACAACTTGGGTCTGTGACTCAGTGAGTTGGTGGGGTCTGTGCATCCTGGGTGACACAATTAGCCTTTGGGGGGTCAGGGTTTGATTCTGGGGGGTTCCAATGTTGATATTGAACTTCCAGTCTTGACACTTGGCAGGCTGACAGGTTCCATTCCTTCTGGTTGGGGCAAGGCATCTCTGGCTGGCCAGGTTTAGGCCCAACTGGCAGTCTGGCAAACTCCTGTCTACCCTGGTCAACACTAGGCTTTTCCTGAGGCTCAGGTTTGATTCCTGGGTTTTTATTACAAGTATTGAAATATTATTTGTGACAACATTGCACACAGCAAACAAGTGACTTTATTTACACATTGAGTTGCTATTGTGTTTTTTGTTTGAGTTTTGACTTACTGTGCTTGGGTGTATTTTGTTGCCAATTTACATAGTGGACACATGTATACCAAAGGTCAATTCACATCATTTTTGTTTGTAAATAAGTTTTTTTAATATTGTATTTTGAATATTTTTTTGGATTGTGAGAAATTTGTTGCTGTGTTGACCCATTTTGTTCATTAACGCTAAAAATCCCTGTTAACAGAGTGTATATTTTAGCCTGATAGTTGGAGTTTGTTTAAATCTGAAATCATTTCTTTTTCAATCTGAGGTATTTTTGGTTCTCGCTTTAGCTTTTATAACTACTGTATCTTGTTTTTATCTAGAGTCAGATAATAACACACAGCCAAGGCATTTATTGTTTGAAAGCTAAATAACTTAAATATTCTAGTCAAGCATCACTAGTAAAATATATCTTCTATACTATATTTAAAGTAAACACAAGTTAAATTTATCATCTCATTTTTTGCTACTTATATCAAACCCTCTATAAATATTTTAACTATTAAACCACATGTAAGTTTAGATCATAAAAGTAAAATTTTATTTTATTTTATTTTAAAACAAATATCTGATTTTCTTTGAATTTTAACATGATATTATGGAGACGAACATATTAAAAAATGTATCTGCTTTCCATAGCTGAACATTAAAACCTTTATTTTAAATGATTTTGTTATTATATTATTAAAGCTTGAAAGTTTTATATTCTCTAGCCATTAATTTTTAGATCATGCTTTGGTGTATTCAACTTACATGATTTCCAAGCGCATGCAAAGTATGTTATGTAAGTAATATTCAAAAACCTTTGCCATACCTAATATCTCTAAATATAAAAATGTATAAATATTATTTTAATTAAACCTCGTTAAAGCTCATATTCAGATAAGCTGTTATACAAGCAGGCCACATTTTATAGCTTGACGTTCTGATTTTTGTCTGGGATGATTTACTGACCTTCATAATGCATTTCTCTTTAAATTTTTTTAAAAAAGAATGATCTTATTGCTCTTATTTTTCAAATTTAAAGAGAAGTAAAATGGTTTTGGTTCCAAAGTACCCAGAAGTAAAGCAATCGATTTGTTAAAACGCTTCAAGCTTAATAAGCTCACCCTGCCTAATTAAGCAAATCGACGGCTGATCCACTCCCCTGAATTGTGATCGATTCGATTATAAAAAGTGGGTTTGCAAGCCAAAATCTTTATTGATCTAAAAATAGTTTTTTTCAGGCGTGGGATCTAAATATAGCCTAACATTGGTCTCCAGGTGTTGGATCACGTATTGCTTTATTTGTGACCTTCGCAGGATTGACGGCAAGTAATTCCACCGCCTGTTCAGCATTTGCCATCATCAAGCCAAGCATCTTTAACCCTGATCCGTTAAGGATGATGATTGTCCCAGTTAGGGTTGGGACGAGCACCAAAATCTACACAATTGGTTTTGTGACCAAGCTTTGATTGGCACAATTGGTTTTGTGACTTTGTCAGTCGAGCACAATTCATTTTCTGACCTTCACGTCACATCACAATTTATGCAGATTGGTTTTGTGTTTTTAGGTAGCAGTAAACAATTTCAACTGCCACATTTTGTGCCCTGCTCCAAAAGTCACAAAACAAATCTGCATGAATTGTGATGTTTCTAAGCACAATCTCATGTGGTTTTGTGTTGTGTCCAATCATAAGTATGCAAGAGATTCCTTTCAATTGAAGTAGATATTTATAGATATTTTGATTGGTGTTTTAGTATGATTATCTAAAGCAAACTATGGTACAATCAAATCTATCATTGTGAGGTAATGGTAGGTAAAGCTTTAATAAATTCAATTTTAAAAATAAAGTCCCACAACTGAACTTCCTCTAATTTTACATCATGTGCCTTACACAAAATGACACTATCTGTTTCACCCTTGAGAACCATTCTAATTTTACATACTGTGCCCCTTCACAAAAAAAATCATCTGTTTCATCTGTGAAACCCACTTTTACTTTTATATTTTGTGATCTACACAATGGAGTGAGATACAAATTGTGACCTACTCAAAAAGTTGTGACACAAAATCACATGGATTGTTTTGTGAACTAATACAAAACATCCAAAAAATGGTTTTGCGGCACTGTGTTTGCACAATTGTTGTTTCTGTCCCTTCTCTAGTCCCAGAATAGGATGAACTGATTTCAAAAAGCTGTTAAAACGGGCAAGTTCCTTAGGACAAAGTTCCTAAGGTTGAAAGTGCAAAAATTGAAACACTATTGTTGTAAAAGATGCAGCCTGGGTGATTAATTCTACAAATAGTTAGTCTACTACTTTTTTATCTTAATACTATACCTGTTGTGGTATAGTGACAGCCTGGGTAAGGGCAGAAGATTATAAGAAGATAATATGACAAAACTGGTGTTTATTTAGATAGTATTGCACTTATATAGTGTATGGTGGGGAAATTGCCACCAGGGGAAGGGAGGCACAGACAGAAGGACTTCCCTAATGGAGGAGAGTGGATGGGCACAGCACAAAGTCCCGCATGAGAGAACAACCGGTTTTGTGTGGCTTTCCTTAAGGAGGCAGATATAAATAACTTTGTTGGTCTATTATTAACCTTGGAAGTAAAGCCCATGCCTTATGCGCATTCAAAAGGCGCTTTGAACACCTGTTTTAGAGGCGTTTTAAACTTTATCCTTAGTAAAATCAGGATGCAATAAAGCAGTTGCGCAACTATTCTGTTGCTCAATTCTTAGATGGACAACTTAATGTCTAATCCATTAAATATGCGACATTTCCCTCCACTGGATTAGACAACAGGGTCAAGAATGGCTTGGCGTCTCTAGGTAGCGGCTATGGTGTTGGGGTCAATCACATGTCTTGTTAGGTGTGGGTTTGTTGCCCAATCCTTGGTCATTGGCTTTGCAGATCTGTAGGTAACCAGTTGTGTTTCCTGGCTAACATTCAGGTGGTAGAACAGTTGGTTTGGTACAGGAAGAGTCTTGTCAGTCTCCAATAAACACCTTGCTCTTTTATTCTTATTCCTCATACTTTGGTGCAACACTATTGCAAACAGGATAATAACCCATGTAATTTTTTAATTAGGCTTTTGTTTTTTTGGGTTATTGTCCTCATTGGGGCTTACTCTTGGTCACTAGGAGCAGCATACATATACTGAGTGTGTACTCTAGTAATTAATTGCCCAGAATGGGGCTCCTTAAGGGTGTATGAGTTGGGGCCAGTCTTCTGGATAACTTGAACTGGGCCTTGCCTAAGGGATGCAAGTTTGGATTTGTAGCTGTACCCTCTATTGCTGAAGAAGTAGACTGAGTCTCCTACCAGGTAAGTGGGTAAGGTGGGGCGTTTGGATGCAGATTGTTCTAGGTCCTGCAACTTATGGTTTAAGTTTACGGTGTAGACCTCTGATTGCAAGCAAATAAGAGTTTGAACCAGTTTGTTGAAGTACAACTCTGGGGACACAGCCAGGTTGGGCTTTACCAAGGAATATAGTAAAGGGGGAAGTCCTGGTTGCCAGCCATAGAGCAGTTGGAAGGGCAGCTTGCCAGTGGCACAATGGTACCCAATGTTATATGCAAAGGTGGTTGCAGGCAGGAAGGTATCCTATTCAGTCTCATGTTGGTGACTGAGCTTCCGGAGTATCTGGACCAGGCTCCCATTAGTGCGCTCTACCATGATATTTGTCTGTGGATGATAAAGAGTGTATAGTGTCCCACAAATTCCCATCAGTTGGTTGAGGCAGGGGATGATATAACTGGTGAAGTTGGTACCATTTTCCATGTCAGGGACCACCTTACGGGGAATAAACTTCCCAGCTGATGGGCCAAGGCCCCTACATTCAAGCCTGCTATTACCGAGCCAATAGGAACTGTGACCATTGCAAGATATCCAAGTTGTCCTAAATAAGCAAATCTCCTAAACATAGAACTTAATTGTACAAGTAAATAGTAGCCCACTAATATGTCAAGAGGTAAAAGGAGGCGTACAGTCTAACCAGAGTAGGTTCAGTGGGTGGAGTAGCAAACAAGCGGCCATAGTGGAATTTATGTCCCCAGTGTCCAGAAGGATATTTGAACCATCCATTGGCAAGGGATTCCTTCTGGTGGGCGTCATCTGGGGAGGAATTATACCAGTCAGTTGTAGGAGTTGGGTTTTCCAAGGCGTACACCTTGGTCAAGAAGTAGACTAGAAACCAGGATAGGAAAAGAATTCCTCTCATGGCTTCAAAAAGGAGTGTTTATAAAAATGGAGGAGTAGCTAGAAGAGTAATAATCTTTATTGTTGGAACAATTTGAAATGAATAAGATTGGGCCTTTAAATAGGCTTAAAATCATGGCTGAAGAATATGGGAGGAGTTTCTTGGGATCTGAGAGGATTTAAATGAAAATTGTGAATTATGGCATACCTGGCTTGATTGGGAATACCTTCTGACTTAATCTTAAGTTTATCTTTGTTTGAGCAGGAACAGCCACACATATACCACTAGGTTGTGGATAATTAAGCAGTTTATCATAAGAAGATCTATTAGCTTCATATGTGGAGCCTTGCTCTTTAGCATAGAGAGCAGGTTGTTGATCAAGCGGGTGCCAGGATTCAACCAATCATATGCTGAGCGGTAAGTGACGTATACTAGTTGATTATTAACGTTTTTGAACTCAAAAGGCTTTTCAAAAGCAAAATTTGATTTAATAAACTGAATATAAAAAGGTAAAACAAAACTTTGTGATGACCTGGTCTTAGTGAATCCTTCATTTCCAGCGTCCTGGGTTTGAATCTGGGTACCAAAAGTATTCAAACAAGCCCATATGATTGTTGACTCTGTTTGTTGTTTTTAAAATGGGTGTCTTCAATATCTTTGTTCTGGTGTTAATTTACCAATATTTTTTTTCCAAGGCTGTCAATAAAAGTCAGGTATTCAAGGAAAGAATCCCTGACAGTCCGTCAGCAAGATCTGGGGGCAACCATGTTTGTATATGATATTCTCCAGGATGAACATGGCTGTCATCAGTGCAGATTAGTTGGGAACTGCCTTGGCCTCTACCCATTTAGTCAGATGGTCAACAGCCACAATTATGAACTTGTTGCAACTGTTGATAGATGGCAGGGAACCCACTATGTTAATGGCTACAGTGTGGAAAGCAAACCCAGGGAGTACAAGTCTGTGTTAGAACTTGAAAACCTTAGGTCTTTCAATGTTGCAGTCATGACAGTTGGCTAGCATATCTACTACATCAGTGTGCATTCCTTCCCAGAAGCAGTGTTTCTGTAGCAGAGCTAACATCTTCTGTATGCCACCATGGCCAGTAGTCTTGGGAGCGGCCACCACTGAGTTCATGTGTAGGGATGGGCGTATGTAGGGTAGCCAAGAGTATCCACAAAGCTTTAGGAGTTGTTCCTTAGAGACTTTGGTATCAACAGTTAGCTTCTTGAGAGCTCTCTGTATCTCTACTGGCTCCTTCCCCCACAAAGAAGGGTCCTCCATAAGCTTGTCATAGAGAATGTCAGCCATGGGGGATACTAAGGCAACAGTGGGAAGGCAGGAGAGACAGTCAGCATTCTGATGGGCTGCTCTGGATTGATAAATGATTTTTTAGTCATAAGCCTGAAGTTTAATGGCCCAACACGCCAGACGTCCTTCAGGGCCCTTGAGGGTCTTCAGCCATTGCAAAGAGGCATGATTTATTACAACCGTGAAATGTACCCCATGGAGATAGACTCTGAATTGTTGATAGGATTATATCACAGCCAGATACTCTTGTTTGGTGACAGTGTAGTTCCTCTTGTGAACATTAAGCGTCACAAGCAGTATCCAACAGGGTGTTCAAGTCTGTTGGAGTCCAGTTGGGAGAGAACACCCCCAATTGCAGTCAGACTAGCATCTGTATGAACCACAAACGGCTTGGCAAAGTCAGGGTAGGCCAGTACAGAAGCTGCAGTCAGTGTTTCTTTGAGAGCATTGAAGGCAGATTAGCATGCTGGGCTCCAGAATAATTCCTTATCAGCTTGGAGAAGCTGAAAAAGGGGGCCGCCCAGGGATTCAAAGTTAGGGATAAAGCGGCGGTAGTACCCAATCATTCCCAGGAAGACTTGCATGTCACGCTTATTGGCTGGGATCTGCATTTTCTCAATGGCTTCCACCTTCAGAGGTACAGGGCGGAGTCCATCTTGGCTAATAATGAACCCCAAGAACTCAAGGTGCTCCTTGAAGAAGTTGCACTTACGTGGCTTGAGCTTGAGATTGGCTGCAAGTAACCTCTGGAAGACTTCCTCCAAGTGTTGTAGGTGATCATTAAAGGTTTGGGAGAACACGTTTATGTCATCCAGGTAGACCAAAACACTGGTGAGTTTGAGGTCGCCCATCACTGCATCCATAGCCCATTGGAAGGTAGCCAGGGCATTAGACAGACCTTGAGGTATCCTTGTGGGTTGGAATAGCCCTTAGTCAGTGATGATTGCACATTTTTCTTGATCAGCGGGGGGAAGATCAATATGCCAGTACCCACTGATAAGGTCCATGGCGCTGAAGAACTTGGCGCCACCCAGTTGGTCCAAGGTATTGTCAATACAAGGGAGGGAATATTAATCCTCCTTGGTAACAGCATTCAGTTGACGGTAGTCAATCACCACACAGTTGCTGCCATCCTTCTTTTTGACAATCAGGAGAGGGGAAGCCCAAGGGCTTTTACTGGGGACCAGTAAGCCAGATCCCAATAGCTTCTGAAGCTCCTTGTTAGCCACAGAATGATTGGCCTGACTGCGCCGTATAGGTCTGGAGCTGATAGATGGACTGCCTTGGGTGTCAATATGATGAGCAACTTTTACAGCCTTGCCCAGGTTATAATCATCATTGGCAAACACATCCTTATACTGGGCAAAGAGATCCATTGCTTGATCCTTCTGCTCTTTGGAGAGGCCAGATAGGGAGTTGCAGCTTATGACCAATAGCACCAGTGGTTGCTCACAGGGTAGACCCAACTCAGAGAAGTCCGCAAAGGGGGCAGTCTCCTGCAGGTTGTCATGCTCTTCCAGTTGTATATAAGCCAGAAGTTGGCGTTTGGAGGCAACCATAGCTTCACGACTCATGTTAGCCAAGAGTATGAGTACCTCCTTCTCACTTGGCATGAGGATGCCTGGTGCAACCTATGGTTCTAGTCTGGAGGCATTAGGGATGCCAAAGATTTCTCCATGAGTGCTAGCTGGTAGAGCCAGTGAGAGGCCTGTATTGTGGATCACCTGAGAGCCAGGTGGGATAGTCACATTACAGGAGGCGTAGACTGGGATACCTTTGGCTTCCCCAATTGAGAGAGGTAGCACCTTGACTTCTTACTACGCAGTGTATAAGCAACTGGAAGCTCTCCATTGGTGTACTCCATATTGATGTAGTGCAGACAGCGTAAGAGCAGGTCAGACAGGCGGTCACCATGATAGAACATGGGTATGGAGTGGCCCAATATTCCAAATGTATGGTCTCCATGATTAGTCACAGTGCCATACTGAACCATGAAGCTAGTCCCAATAAGAATAGTGTAGCTGTTGTTTTCCAGAACTATAGCAGGAGCAGTGACCATCAGCTTCCCAAAGCAAAGAGGGAGAGAAGAGTAGGCTCCTTTTGCTCTAGTAGTCAGTGGGCCAGCAGTACCAAACTCTTCATGATAGGCTAAGTCTGGTGCCAGCTCTAGCTTCTTAACCAGCTTTGAGGATATAATATTTACAGGAGCACCAGTATTCAGTATGGCCCGGACATGAGTCTTGTTCACTACCAGGTTAATATAGGTGCAATCCTGGCAGTCCTCTCTGATTTCCACAATATTTGAGACCTGATGTACGCTTATTCCTTTTGACTTCTCCAGGAAGGTAACCATGGCAGCTCTCACAGCTGGGCTTACTTCCTTGAGGGATTCTAGTGGTTCTGAGACGTTTGCTGTACAGAGCAACTTGGCCAGCTGTTCAGCACTGTCCTCCTCATGGTTGACTTCAACGCCTGGTTGAGCCAGTTGTTTGGCATAGGGTAAGGACACTGTTCTCTGAGCTATTTGGGGGATAACCATCTCCGGGCAAAGTGTAGTCCAATGAGTTTGCATGTTAACAGTGAGGACTCAATGTAGGAGGTCCTCTTGAACTCCGTCAGACTCCACATCCTCATGTATTAGTTGGGAGTTGAATTCAATAAAAGAGGGTTCATCCTTAGGGTTGGTCTCAGAGGATGGCAAGGTAGCAGGCCTCTGATCTGGTTTTATTGGGGGCAGTGTTATGGGGGGAGATGAGGGTGTCAAAATTATAAAGGCAGCCAAGGATTTATCCTTGTACTGGCTGCTTAGTAGTTTTTTGACTGGTCCTCATTGTCCTCCTCAATATCAGCGTCCTGGGTGTAGTTCTCCTCAGTGTCCTCCATGTCTACATGGTGGACCTTTTGGCAAGGATTCCTACATTCCTGAGAGAAGTGGCCAGCCATACCACATTTGAAGCAAGTACAGGGGCGTTGTTGACTGAAACAGACCCAACCTTGTCAGAAGGCTTGGGAATCTCAACAGCCACGCGGGGTCTATGCTCAGCTTGCTGGCAAGGGTGGCCTTCAGGAAGAGGGACTTCAAACTTCTCCTTGTAGATGTGTAGGAGGTGGATCAGATCTGGTACAGTGCAAGCTTTGTAAATGCCTGACTTAAGAGCCAGAGATAGTTCCCAGTTGACACATACAGCATTGAGGTTGTTGAGTGCACATCAATAAACTGCACCACACTCATAAGCAACAGAGTTTGAGCTTCAAGGTAGAACCTAGAAGTGAAGTCTTCTGGGGTTTCCCCCACCTTTAACTTGGTGTTGGCAAAGTCCATCTTGCATCCAAGAAGTGCTTCTTGGCTACCAAATTCTTCTGTCAAGGCCCTGAAGACGTTGGCAAAGGTCCAGCCATTCTCAGGGAGACGCAACAAGATAATGGTTTGAGTCTTGGCGTCTAAACAGTTGATGATTGTTGTTGTGTTTGGCTCCAGGGGACGGCATCCTGGAGGACATGGCAGGAAATCTTTATAACAAAATATTTGAGGTCCAAAGCTAGCCTTGGGTTAGCCTTCAGGGAAAAATTAAGGGCATGTACCTTAATTTCCTGGGAAACAAGATGTAAAAGTCCTTTTGGCAGAAAGGACAGGAAAAGCTTGAAGATTATAAAAGCCAACGCAAATGTGGATAAACTTATTTTATTAGGATGAATGATTCTACTTAAAATAGTAGACAAAGGACAGTGATCACTCATTAGGAAGACAGAGTGGCTGAGGGGTCACCTTGGGGTGAGGTCATACCAGGATCAACCACAGACAGGTACAACAATCCGGAATGGGTGGATATTGAACCAGAACTATTTGCAGAAGGCAAGGAATTCCTGAATTTGAAGGCAAACCCAGCCAAATCTTTGCAACTATCAATATTCAAAGGCCATATTGAAATAGCATTAATTGTGCAATTTACAACATCTCCCTCCTCAAGATTGGACACAGGGAGTTGATATTTGCAGAGAAATTTGGAGTGAACACAAGCAAAAGGACGTCCAGAAGACAGTAGTTTTACGGTATACTCAACGCCCTTCTTAAAGGTGACCTCACAGGGCCCAACCCAGAGGGAACCCAGCTTATGGGCTCTACCATCTGTACAATTCTGGTAGTAGAGAACTAGATCACCTATTTGATACTCAGGGAGGGGGGTGTGGTGATCCACCTGAGTGCTGTTTTTCAGGCAAGGGATAATTTGGCTTCAAATAAAGATGATATGCTGAAGAGTGACAATGTGTGGTTAGCTGGTGATGCTGTAAACTAGTAGGTAACATAGGGCTGCTAGGGGTAAGTAGGGGGAGCCTAGTAGGTAACATGGACTACTAGGGTAAGTAAGGCCTGCCTGGTAGGTAACAGAGGACTACCAGGGGCAGATGTTGCCTCCACCCAGCAGAAGATGTTGGCTGCTTTGGGCTATAGTGCTTTGCCTAGCAGGGAACTGTGGCTGCGGGAGGGTGAAGACTGAAATAGCAAGCAGGAAACTTTTTCTGTCTGGGGGAGAGTAGGTTTTGGACCCCTGGCGGGTAACGCGGGCTGCCAGGGAGGAGAAGAGCACTGAGAGCCCAATGTACCCTAATACACTTACAGGAGATCTGTGAGCAAGCACCCTACCTAACAAACTGGTAGGGTGTCCTTGTTTATGCCCCTATAGGAGCTTTGGGGAAACCCAAGGTGAGCATTGGAGGGTGTAGATTTGCTCAGAGGTGTCACCAAGGCGGTTTGCTTGGGGAAGCAAGCTGCAGAACTTGATGTGGTCAGGCCTCTGGAAGTAGAGCTGATTACTCTGCGACTGAAAGCCCAGACTTAATCACCTGGGTGAGTAAAGACAACACATAGACATTAATCTATGGTTGAATGGCCTAAGTGGACTGCCACTTGCAAGGGCCCAGTCAAACGCCAGTTCAATGTAGACTCATGCCTGGGTATACAAGTTCTGGTAATGGGGGCTGAGATAAAGAACCAAGGTGGTTCACGGAATCAACAGAGAAAACTAGCAAGAGGGACTGTTTGGTTACAGTAAAGGCTAGTTGATGGACTGTTAATTCATATTGAATGGAATGAACCAATATGGTTCAGTGTGTAGAAGGAACAAAGGAGGTTCCTAGTGAGGATTTGGTGAGGAAATGGTTAAGGATAAGTTGAAGGACACAAAGAATATGATGCAGGACTAGCTGATCATAGCGCAGGATGGCTAAAGGACCAGAATTTGGTGCTGAAGAACTGAAGAGCTGAGAGGATGAACTAGTTGGACTGGATGCAGAGGCTGGAAGAGCTGGTTTAGTGACTTTTGAGAGGAAATTTAGATAAAAAGAAGCAGTTAAAAAATAATTAAATACTGTCTGATTATGATTAAAAAATGATTAAAAATTATTAAACAAAAAGAAAGAGAAGGAAAAATAACCTATAGTTTGTTAGAACTATATGCTATTTTTAAAAGAGGGATTGAAGAGGAAATGGACAAGAAGGAAGCTGGAAGAAGAACGGAGAAACTGTAAAGGCAAAAGAGCAAATTTTGCCAAGAACAACTAGGAAAGGCAAAAGGACAAGAAGCAGGCAGTTTTGAAGGTGCAAAACGTTGAGGGAAACACGGAGAAACACAGAGAAACGTTGAAAAATCAAAGGGTCAAAATTTGCCTAAGTAAAATATATGTGGAAGCGCTCAAGATTTGCTGGGGAAACGTGACGGGAATTACGGCAAAACTGTTCAAAACACAGAGCAGTTGTTTACCTGCAGCAAGATAGCTTCAATTTTGAACCAGAGTCAAGGACGGGTCATCTGGGGAAACCTTTTTAGCAAAACTGTTGAATCAAGGCGTATGATTGGCTGCAAGCCAGAGTCTATTTGATCAACGTTTTGAGGGCTTTAACTTAAGAGTTAGAGCCTAAAAAAATGAGAAGCAGAAGCAGAAAATTCAGTTCTTTCATTGGCTGAAGTAAGTTTAAAGGTTTAATATATCATAGAAAAAGAAAAACAGGATAGTTTAAGCTTTGAGGAACCAGAGTTCTAAGAGAGGTTTTTGATCTGAAACAAGGGGCTATAAAAGGGAGAGCTACCTGAGACTCTTAAGGGACTGGAAAAAGTGGATTACAAAGGCCACAAAAGCTACAGAAGGAGCAGAAGACCAAGGATAGGAAGTCAGAGCTGGGACAGACTGCAGGAGCCTAAGATTAGAACACAGGAGCCCACAACTAAGGTGAAGGAGCTCAAGACCAAAGCGCAGGAGCCCAAGATCACAGAGCATGAGCCAAAGACCAAGTACAAGGAGTCCAAAATATTGATAAAGGACTCCAAGTTTTGCACAAACCCTTTCTTATTCCCTACCCAAAGGTGATATCTCAGAAGGTTTCTAGGGGGAACTTTCTTCTGACTGTGAATAAAGTGCCTATTACAACCCCTATCCAAATTTCTTGTGTAGAGAGAGAATATAAGTCCCATGAGTCAATTACCTCATATTTTCTATCCTAGCCCAGGGGATGAGGAATCATATTGCCTAGGGTGCAGGAAGTTTGCCCTGGTAAATCTGCCCAGGAGGAGTGGGAGAAAGTGACAAGGCATTCGGAAATGACAAATAGAGGAAGAGAGTTCATTGGGGGAGTGTTTGCAAGACTATTACAAGATTGGTATCAGCCTACAGAAGGGCTGGCGCCTGCTGAAGTACAAGTGTACAGTGGAGACGCTTGCTTAGTAATTGGGAAGGTACTAGAGGAGTTTGCCCTGATGCAAGCCAAGTATAAGCTACTCACCAACCATTCACCACTGTTGGAGAATGACGACTCCTCCAAGCCGGTCCCTGGCTACAACCCAGGACACACTTTGGGGACTGGTGACCAGGAACCCCACAGGGGGCTCTAATAGCATTGGACAGGGAGAGATCCAGGGCCTTGACCTTGTAAGCGTTGGAGTAAGCTGTCTCCTGGATATCAATAATACAATTGGTTAAGTCTTTAACATGGGCCTCAGGATTTGCAGACACATCAAATTCAATCAAAGGGGTCCCAAGATTGAGGAGGTAGCAGCCTCACGTCCATACAGCATGGCAAAAGGGGACTGGCTAGTCACTTGATGCCTACTGAGTTGGTAAGCAAAGAGGGCAGCAGGGAGGAACATATCCCAGTTAGCAGCGTCAGAGAGTGTGAGTTTTCTCATGATGGATACCAGGGTGGAGTTTGCTTGCTTGACAGTTCCATTGGTGGAGGGGTTATATGGCGCAGAGAACAACTGGTGAGTCCCCATGGCTTTGACAATAGAGGTGATGAGGCAAGCATTAAAGTTGGTAGCATTGTCAGAGAGCAGGACTTGAGGGCAGCCATGTCAATAGAAAATGTCTTGCAGCAAGAAAGTAGCTGTGGTCCTAGCTGTTATATCTTTTGTTGCTTTGGCTTCAACCCATTTGCTAAAGTGGTCTATAGCAACCAAGATAAACCAACATCCCAACCTAGACCGTGGGAAAGGCTCAACAGCATCAATACTCACTGTATGCAAGGCATGCTTTGGAGGGATGAGTTGAAACTGGTGTTGGGACGGACGAGGACGTTGGAGCTGACAGGAATGACAGGAGGCAAGGACATCAGGGATCAGGAGGTGTATGTTCTCCTAATAGAAGTTCTTGTACAACCAGTCATGAGTCTTGGCTATACCTCCATGGCCAGTGTTAATGTGGCTTGGAGGATGATGGCTATCCTCATGCTAGGGCAAACGTAGGGTAATAGGCATTGTTAACCTTTTTGAAGAGTTGTTTATCACAAACTACAGTGTCCTTGGATAGGGTCTGTAGTGCCAAGCAGATGTCTTATGGCTCAGTGGTCCAAGAGTCAGGATACCCTATTAACTTGTATAGACAATCAGTGTCAGCAGGATGGATAGCTAGGATTGGCATTCTGGACAGGCCATCAGCGTTCTGATGTTGGGCCCCGGGATGGTGTATCACAGTGAAACCATACCCTTGTAGACGCAGAGCCCAACGTGCTAGTTGACCTTTAGGCTCCTTTAGCTGTTGCAGCCATTTGATGGAGGAGTGATCTGTGACCACTGTGAAGTGGGTCCTATAAATGTAATGCCAAAACTGTTTCACTTCATGCAGCACCACCAAACATTCCTTCTCAGTGACGCTGTAGTTCTTTTTGTGCTTATTGAGGACCCTTGACAAGTAGGCTACAGGTCAATCCACACTTTCATTATCAAGTTGGGCAAGGATGGCACCCACAGCTACTCCACTAGCGTCAGATTACAAGATGAACTCTTTATTGTAATCAGGATAGACTAAGATAGGAGCCTTCTTGAGCTTGGCCTTCAGTGCTTTGAATGCTTGTTGTTGGCTGTCAGTCCATTCAAAGGGGACATTGCAAAGAAGTTAAACAAGGGGTTCACTCAGCTCAGCAAAGTCAGGTATGAACTGTCAGTAGTAGCACATCATACTAAGGAACACTTGAACCTCTCAAAGATTTGTGGGAGGTAGCATCTTGTCAATGGCTTCCACCTTATTATTCATGGGGTGGATTCCAGTTTGAGTGACCTCATGACCTAAGAACTCAAGACGTTCCTTGAAGAAGGAGCACTTGGAGGGTTTGAGTTTTAAGCCATCTTTGCAAATCTTGATGAAGACAGTCTTGAGGTGCTCCAAGTGATTGGTAAAGTTAGCGCTGAACACAGTGATATCATCAAGATATACAAGGACACAAGAGAGCTTTAGGTCTTGTAGGATGGAATCCATAGCCCGTTGAAATGTGGCAGGGGCATTGAAGAGTCCCTTGGGCATTTGAGTGGGTTCAAAGAGGCCTTCTGAAGTGATAAGCAAACCTTTTCTTGATCTTCAGGAGATAAGTTAACTTACCAGTATCCAAAAGCTAGATCCATGGCGGAGAAAAACTTGGAACCATCCAGCCGTCTGAGAGCATTGTCAATTCTGGGCAAGGAGTATGAGTCATTCTTAGTGAGAGAGTTTAGGCAACAATAGTCCATTACAATGCAATGTCCACCATCTTTCTTATTGAGAATCAGTAACAGGGAAGCCCAAGGACTTTGGGAAGGAGCTAGTAATCCAGTGTCCAGAAGTTTTTTGAGTTCTTTAGACACTTGAGCATCTTCCACCCTGCTATGCTGGTATGGTTTGGTACAAAAAGGGGGCACATCTCCAGTATCAATCTGATGGATGAGTCCTTTAGCTAGGCCATAGTCTGTAGGTCCAGAGGCAAAGATGTTGCTGAACTAATCAAGCAGGTCCAACACATCTTTTTGTTGGATGGGAGGCAATTGGGGAAAATTAGCAGCGGTGAACAAGGAGAGAACTTGAGGATTGTCTTCAGGAAGATTGAAATCACTGAATGTTCCAAAGGGGTATAGGGAGGCCAGTTGTTCTGCTCCCAGTATACAACCATGTCCCACAACCTGGCCTTGGGTCACCTGCATGGGTAGGGCTGTTAGGTTGGCAAGCAATACCTGTACAGGCTTTTTGTGGGTTCAATCTAAAATCCCAGGACACAGGCAGGGTTCTGTACAACTTAATGATTCAGGTGAGTAAAGTTCCAAGAATGACTTTTCAGGAAGCTCATAAGAAATCTGGGAATCAATCACCACTTGAAAGCCTGGGGGGATAGTGATAGCTACAGGTGCTATAAGGGGTACCACTTCTTCTTCAGGACAGGAAGGAGGAGGGGTAAACATGTTGGAGGAGTGGGTCCTATAATTGAGAGAGAAGATACCCATAGGGTACTCAAGCACACAAATTTTAAGACGTTTTCCTGGGAGGCGCGGAGGTTCTTCAAAAATCAAAGGAACCTCATATCCCAAGAGCACAAAAATATCCATCTTGTAAGTTTACAATCCCATTATACTCTCAGAGGAATTGTGTACCAACCAAGAGGTCATAGCTTTTGTTCTCAAGGACTACAGCGGGGGAAGCAATGAGGAGTTTCCCAAACCTCATGGATAGAGAAGAGTAGGCACCAATGGCCCAAGTTTGTGCCATGTCAGCTGTGCAATACAACTGAGTGTAGTTAAGGTCAGGGGCCAGCTTAAGTTTCTTCATTAGTTTGGAAGATACCACATTGACTGGAGAACCCATGTCTAAGATAGCTTTGATCTTAACCTTTTGGATTGATACTTCCACGCGGGTTGTATCTCTCCCAAAGGGGGGCAAGACTGCCAACACATCTTGCACAGCCGCTAGCTCATTTTCCCATTTAGCTAGCATGCACTGTAATGCAGTAATATCCTTATATACGGTCTGTAGCAGGAGAGATACAGTCACATTTTGAAAGAGAGCTTTGGCTAGCTGGGCAGCTTCCTTGGAAGAGTCAACCAAGACGGGAGGTTGATGGGCTTGAGCTAGGTAAGGGCAAGCCACCATAGATTTAGCTTCACTTGCAGGTACTCAGGAAGTGGTGGTAGTCTTCCCAGAGCAAAGCTTGTAAGGGACAGAGATAGTTTCTGGAACAGCCAAGACAGAATAGCCATAACTATCAGAATCTTCACTATCAGTATCTTCAGGCTCTGAATCACTGGATAGATTGTGAAACAGATGAAGGATAGTGGGGCCAGAGGAAGAGGAACTTCTCATCAGAAGGAGGATCAGTAGGAGACGGGGGAGATTGGTCAACAGAGAGGGTCTCCGTCACTAAGCTGACCTCTCTTTTCCCGCCTGTTCCTTGGGGTCACAACCTTCCACGCAAGGATTAGTGCAAGTGCGTGAGTGGTGCCTGATTTGGCCACAGTTATGACAACCTTGCCTTTTAGCCTGTCCACCAGCACCTGGGGTTATAATGTGCGGTGTACAAGAGGTAGTTGCAGCATTGCTGGCTTTATTTTCACGTACCACCGTACCTCCATGTGTCAAATGCATGTCTTGTAGGAGCGTCTTAATACTCTTCATGGAAGTGAGCTAAGCCTTGTGTGCCTTAAAGTGTAGGCATAAAAGCTGGTTCACCTTCAAAGCATTTGAACAAGCCGTGTAGGCTTCCTGGGGAGTTAACTGTCAACTGGTGATTAACTCCTGGCCTTCAATGTAGAAACGGTCTGCAAACTCAGCCAGGGTTTCCTTGGGATTGAAAGCAATGTGCATAAATGCATCCTTCTTGACCTCCAAGCTGAGATCTCCTCTAAACTCCTCAATAAGGAGGCGCTTCATGTCCTCCCAAGTGACAATGGAGGGAAGCTTGGGGACCACAACTTCTTGGCATGTGGGATGGAGACAGGTGAGGATGTGTTCCTTCTTGAGTTTATTGGTATCCTTATGCATTGCAGTTTTGTAGATGGTTAGAAAGGCGGCAATGGTAGAGGTTTTTGGGTTGAATATCTGCTTGAAGGTTGGTTTGTAGTTTGGGTCAATAGAAAAGGACAAGGACTGACTATTTTCACCAGGGTTGAGGACTTTAATATGAGGGTTGCTTTCAAACTTGGACTCAGCAGCAGGTTGTCTAGCCCAGAGGAGTTAAAGGCTTTCCTCTAGAGTGTCCAAGGTAGAGCTGTTCTGTCCACTAATATCCCTGGCAGTGGCAGCAGCAGTCCTAAATTTGTCAATCTTGATTTATTGTACTTCCAAGGTGCCAGCAATCCCATTGACACAGGTAGCCAGAGAGGTGGTCTGAGCAACCAAAGGGGCGACTTGTCCATTTAGGGTCTCTGTAAAACGGGAGAGGTTCTGGACCTCTCTTTCCAACTTGTCTTTCCTATCAGCTACATCATTTATCACTTTGGCAAGTTGATCTAGTGCACAAGCACAGTTGACCTGGGGTTGACCTTCCAGACCAGGACAACAACCATGATTGTCCTGAGCTGGAGTATTAACAACTTCATCTTCAGAGTCAGATGAAAAATCCTCAGAGTTAGAGAGGCACTGTCTTAAGTACTTGATTTCACCTTGTAAGGTAGCCACCTGATTAGTGAGGGAGGCAATACAAGGGTCAGGCATTGGATTGACTGGAGGGGGTTTTGAACAGAAGCTTGATGTCAAGTGGTAGCCTTGAGTTTGGCAATAGCCTCCCATACCTTGGTTTCAAAATCAGATGGGGTCTCAACAGGAGGAGCAGGAGGAGTCACCTTGATAGACGCTACCCTGTCATCCACATAATTTTGTACCTGGTATAGAGTGTTGCCTAGTGCAGCCTTATCCAGACCGTATTGCTGCTGCAGATGGTGGCCCCAAGTATCAACATGAGCTCCTATCAATTGGAGTTGCGAGTTGACATGCTCCCTGAACTAATTAAGCTCACTAACCAGAGTCTCAAAATCCTGGCAATGGTTTAGCAGAAAAGCCTCAATTTGCTCACGCCACACTACCTGATGTTCATCCAATTTTCATAGTTGGTCCTTTATGTATCCAGAGAGCAAGGAACAAAGGGAGTTTAGGGGAGGCGGTTAAGTACTTCTGTGACGCCAATGAAGCGCTGGTTGTCAGAAATACAAGCAAAGAGACTGTGTGACCATTCTTGGTAGGCCATATTCTGAGCATTGTTATTTGAGACAGCGGTGACTACAGCATCTAATAGTTAATTCTGGGATCCTAAGGCGAGTTGGTGGTGAACTAGGGCAGGTTGGATAAACTGGTTGACCAACCTGCCAATAGTATCCATGGATTCCATTAACGCAGGGGGAGACCAAAGTCCAAAAGGAAGGAGTACAGGTCTTCAGAAGCGTACCCAGGACAGAAGTCAGGGATAGAGTGCATGGCTACTGTGCCAGAATGAAGAAGAGAGAAGGCAGCAGCACAATCTTGTTCATAGTTGAGAGAGAAAGCAGGAAGGGGGTCCACACAGGCCCAGGAGACAGAACCAATACCATAGGATTTAAGGGGGCATCAGTGATGTCTTCTTATAGAGGGGGACTAGAAACTTTAGGTTGATTGGGTACTTCAGAAACAGAGGGAGATGGACCAGAGAATGTGTGTGGGAACAGGGTAACCAAGGGGCTTACAGCCCCTGTAGTGAGCACTATTTTGTTGTGTTTGGCTCCTGGGGACAACATCCAGGAGAACACAGCAGGAAATCTTTATAACAAAAGATTTGAGGTTTGAAGCTAGTCTTGAGTTAGCTTTCAAGGCAAAATTAAGGGCACATACCTTAATTTCCTGGAACACAAGATGTGAAAGTCCTTTTGGCAAAAAGGAAAAAGCTTGAAGAATACTAAAGTCAGCGCAAATGTGGATAAACTTATTTTATTAGGATGAATGATTCTACTTTAAATAATAGACAAAGGACAGTGATCACTCATTAGGAAGACAGAGTGGCTGAGGGGTCACCTTGGGGTGAGGTCATACCAGGATCAACCACAGACAGGTATGACAATCTGGAATGGGTGGATATTGAACCAGACCTATTTTCAGAAGGCAAAGAATTCCTGAATTTGAAGGCAAACCCAGCCAAATCTTTGCAACTATCAATATTCAAAGGCCATATTGAAATATCATTAATTGTGCAATTTACGACAGTTGTGGAGTCCCTCATGGCATTGTCTGCACCATACATGGAGTTCTGGTACAGATGTAAGAACATGGCTACATTGCTCTTGCGGTCAAACTTGGGAAGATTGACGGCTTGAAGTTGTTAGAGCCATGTTGGAGGGGAGCAGGTGTGATCCTTACTGGAGAGCGGGTGAGACAGGAACAGCTGAGAGTGGAGGCAGCAAGCCTAGCCTCTGAGGCGCGACAACAATTTTCCTCTTGCTGGGCTTCATGTTCACCTTCTCTGTCTTGAGCTGCTCCAGAATCTTCAGGGGTGGCCAGGACGTCCTCCTCAGACTCCAGTACAGGCTCTAATACTCATACAGCGTTAGGAGCCAACCAAGTGTGGTCATCATTGCTTTTGTAGCTATGATAGAACTCAGGACTAGAGGACCTCTGAGGACTGTGGTGACTCTTGGAGTTGATGGACATAGCCTGTAAGTTGAAAGCTATAATATTACTGTCCATTCTTATCCAATTGGCTCTGGAAGGCGTCCAGGAGAAGTTATTGCTTGTCCAGCTCATCTTGGTAGACCTTGTTCTCCTGACAGGTGATATTCAAGTCGTCTTCCAGAGAAGTGATGCACTTTTCATGGGTGGCAAGCTCAGCTTGGAGCAAGGCTATTACTTCCTTGTCCTTCCTGACTTTGGTCTGGCTGTTTGCTCTGTCTTGTGATTGGCAAAGTTTGAGACAATCCTGGAGCTTTGACACAGTGTGGTAGCCATCAAACAGGAAGGCAAGATCAGCGCTCTGCTGGATTAATTCTGCCTGCATCTTCTTGTAGTGGTCAAAGAGCTCAAGGATGTCTTGACCAAGAAGGTGACTGGAAGGGGAGTTTTCTATGGCAGCAGATGTGAGGGTGAACAAGGGGATGATGGCAAGGCGGCAGGATAATACTTCCACCTTGTGAGTCAGGCTTTGAACCATGGGGCCATTCTCAAGCACGTGGGTAGTAACCACACTAACTCAATTGGCGTCTACACCCTGATGGGTGAGGGTCCATACCACATGCACTGGAACTAGCTTAGCTATACCCGTTTTGATGGTGTCAACCCAATGGAGCATGGTGTTCTGGGTGTTGGTAATTTCAACAAGATCTAATTGACAGTGGTGAAAGTATTGCCAAGCTCAGATTAAAGGACCTGGAGAAACGTCTGTTGGTTAGATACCAGTATTCCTTGGTCATGCACTAGGCTTTGGATGCAACTCAGGTGCATTTGGTTGTGGCATATGGCAGGATGGGTGAATTGTTGTAGGTAGTCCTTGATATGTTCAACAGTACAGAGGTCACAACAGAGTTGGTCAGGGTTGACCTGGGAGAGATTCTGAAAGCAACCCAAGGAGTTTTCAGCAGAAGGCTGCTGAATGACCAGGTGTTCAGAGCAAGCACCATTTCCAGCAACACCAGCATCCATGGCGTGTATGGCGCTACGGATGGCGTCCTTAGAAGGTGAAGAGTTGGCGTCCATCTCCAAGGGGGCAAGGGCTTATAGAAGCAGTGGTTGGCCAAAAACAATAGCCTGGGGGTGTTGATGTTCTGGCATGAAGTGACTTAGGTTGGGCAGGCCATAGGGTGCGGCTGCTCTTTCCCCAGCATGGGCATTAGCAGCAGTAAAGACCGGTGCCTGGTGATAAGGAGAAGCAGTGGCAGGAGACTGGACCATGGGCATTCCTCCCTCCTTATTGAAACAACCGCGGGGGTGGGGGCTGGTGGTGTTGAAAGACATGAGCGCCAATGTTGTAATAGATGCAGCCTGGGTGCTGAATTCTACAAATAGTTAGTCTACTACTTCTTTATCTTAATATACCTGTTGTGGTATAGTGACAGCCTGGGTAAGGGCAGAAGAATATAAGAAGATAATATGACAAAACTGGTGTTTATTTAGATAGTATTGCACTTATATAGTGTATGGTGGGGAAATTGCCACCAGGGGAAGGGAGGCACAGACAGAAGGAATTTCCTAATGGAGGAGAGTGGATGGGCATAGCAGAAAGTCCTGCACAAGAGACCAACAGGTCTTGCATGGCTTTCCTTAAGGAGGTAGATATAAATAACTTTGTTGGTCTATTATTAACCTCAGAAGTAAAGCCCGTGCCTTATGCGCATTTGAAAGGCGCTTTGAACACCTGTTTTAGAGGCGTTTTAAACATCTTTATCCTTAGTAAAATCAGGATGCAATAAAGCAATTGTGCAACTGTTCTGTTGCTTGATTCCTAGATGGACAACTTAATGTCTAGTCCATTCAATCTGCAACAACTATATAGGGTGCAAAAATCAAAAAGATCAAAGATCAAAGTGCAAAAATTGATTTTCTGGAGGTTAACTTTTAGGCAGAGTAAAATAAAGTTTGTAATATAAAACTATATATTTCAAAATTTATTCTAGACCAAAGAGACCCCAAGAAATATATTTCTGCAATAAAAAATATTTAAAAGATAATAAAAAATTCTTAAATCAGCTGTTTTTAATAGAAAGTTTATTTTAGTTTCAAAAGAAAAATTAGACTAGAATTTATATGTAACTGTATTCAATTGAATATAAAATATGAGACTAAACAAAAACTGCTTATAAACTATAAGCTTAATAAAAAAGATTTATTTAATTTCCAGCTTATGTAAAGCTATAATAATACTTTAGTATAAACAAAATAAAGGATTTTTCCTACAAGATATAAGCATACAATTTTTGGTATTTTGGTTTATTAGTGATCTTATTTCATGATAAAAGTTGTCAGAAAATTGCGGACCATGGTCTTTTATCATCTGCCAGATGATATCCTAAGTCTTCTAACATTAGGAAAGTACAGAGAACCTGTCAGGCACCCACCCGCTAGGGAGTAAACCCCCTAGGTGGTGAATGATTGCAGAGGGATTAAATCCTGTCACCAGGGATCCCACAGGTAAGGAGACCATTCCCAGATGGAATAACTCTCCAAGGAGCTGGTACCAGCCTAGCAGGGGATTGAAACAACCCAGAAAGAAGTACGCGCTGAGGTAACTTAATAAAAAGGCCAAAGCCAATGGACAAAACACTTGAGGCTTGTTCACCTGGGTGGCAGGACCATAAACCTTGGTTTCTTCCCAGACAGGTGGATTGTTGGAGAGGGGACTTGCTGTGTATCAGACCCCTGGAATCACACAGCGCCAGGAGCTGTCAAGAAACTGAGAATATGTTGTTGTGCCCAAATCAGCGCGCAAACCTATAGAAATGCTGGCAAACACCGTCAAAGTCAGGACTATCCAGAGTAACCATTTATACCCAAGCCACTCCCTAAGAGGAGTCTTGGGTAATTTCATGGTCTTGGAAATTCAGAGGTTTTTTAAAAATAAAATTTAACAAACAGTCACTTGGGTGAATGTAGACTTTATTGATTGAACAAATACTTAAATGGAGCTTACCAGCTTTTTATAGCATCATAGCAAAAATAATATAGAAAAAGGAATTTGGGAAATTTGGAGATCATTTGGAGATAAAATGGAGATTGGAAGGAGATTTGGCAGTTAGAACCTTCAAAACTGGGGATTGTAACTTATTTCCTTGTGGTTTTCTCAATTCTTCAATAACAAGGTACTATAATTCCTTAGCTTGGATCTTCATTATTTGGCAAGGCTTTGGCTGATATGGGCTTCACCACAGAAACTGGAGAACCAGGAGGTTAATTAAACAGCACAACAGAAGGAGAGGTCACCAAAAGACCCAAACCAGACACAGAATGTTGTCCGCTTCCCAACTACTGTCAACGTCACTGGGTGTTGATTCTAAACAATTTGAATCATGGTTGTCAACTGATGATTGGCTAGAAACAGATTTAAAAGGTAATGATAAGTTTGAACTAGAATTAATGTTTGATTTAGATTCATCTATATCCACCAAGTCAAAAACTGGCCCGGGTTCAAATTTTATTGCTGAAAACAGTGACTTGGAAGTCATTTCCGGCTTTAAATCCAAAGGTAATAAAGAGCAGATATTGCATACTAACCCATTATTTTTAGCCAGCTCTAAAGCAATAAAAGGGGGAAACAAATCTACCTCTTTAACCAAAGGTAAATTGTTGTCAATAATGTTCAAAGAAGCATTCATGACAGAACCTGTGACTTTGGCATAACCTGTGGTCCGGAATACTTTATTGCCTGCAGAAGTAGCAAGTCTGACTGGGCCCAAAGCCCAAAGGATTTGGGACTTTTCTTCCTACTTCTGGATACAGTTCATATATTTTTCCTCTATATTTTACTATCAATATTATACTTTATGACAACAGTATCATCTTTTGCTCTACTAATAAAGCCTAAGAGAGGATTTTATTAAGGAAATAGGACTTTAATCAATCATCAAGTCAATACAGAATCATCAGTCTTTTATTCTAATGAAGTGGCTTTAAGGCGGCCTGAATGCCTGCGTTTTATCTGAGTTAGCTCATGACACTAAAAGAGACTGAAGTAGCATTAGATCAACACAGAAGGAGGCTCATCCTTTTTGGGGTGGTTTTAATGGAAGGCTAACTTGACATCTTCCACAGATTGGTATCCTTTCTGTCTACCTGGGCCACTTCCAGGGCTAGCTATCCAGTGGTTGGCTACTAGTTCACAGAGATAATTAATTCACTTAATCAGAACTGCTCTAATACAATATGCTCAAGCCTTTTTATCTTAGAGTGTTTGGCCTGACAGCCCAGTCCATTTTGGACTCTTCTAGATGTAATGCAAATGACAGTTCTTATGAAGGCCCTCTTGTTCTAGGATTTCATTAGAGTTTAGAATAGTAATTATTATGAGAAGCATGTTTGAGGTGGTTTTTAATGTGAACTAATTAATGAGCAGTAATTGAATGTTCTATTAACTAATTGCAATGCATGAATTGTTAACGCCAGGACATGATTTAGTTGTTGACTCATTGATTCCACCAACCTGCAACCTGCATTATTTGGTTGAAACCACTCCTAAGAGTGATTAACCACTGGCCCATGTTACTTATAGTAATTAACTGTTGGCCTGTGTTCTTTTGTTGAATCTGTTAATTAGTCAATATCCAGAAATCCTGACAGTCTTTAATTTATTAATGATGATGAAGAATATTAATGCATTGAAGGTAGTACAATAAAAACCAGTTTTTTGATGTAATTCAAACAAAATGTCAAATATCTACAGCCTTATCAACAAATTAGAGTCAGCCCTCCAAAAGGTGATCAAGCTTGAACATAACATAAGGGAAATTGTGGAGAATCAACTGGGAAATGAGGGAAGGGCCTTTTTCCAGCAAACCAAACCGCAAAAAATAGCCTGGGAACAATATTCAACAAAGAACACAAGGAAATAGTTTAAATCTTCAAAAGTAATAACTCAAGTGGTTGGATTTCAAAAGTGAAAGTTACAACTTGTGGGAATTTGCAAAAACCAACAGAAAAAATACTCAAAAATCAAATTGATTGAAGGAAATGAAAGCTCAAAAGAAATTAACACAAATGAAGAGGAAACTGATAAAACAGAAATAGATGAAAACAAAACACAATCAAGAAGCAGAAGCGCTTCAAGAAACAATTAAAATTCAAATAATGAAAATCAAGAGGAAACACAAGTAACACAAAAAATAAGGAAGATCAAGCCCAGAAAAACAAATGAAGAGCAGCCAACACTCACAAAGTTTGCTTAAGGGGCGCCTGTGGCTGAGGGGGGCTGCAGGGGAAACAATCAGTAAGACTTTTTATGTTTTACTCATATTTACTTTAGTTATAACTAGGAATGGGGACGAGGTTGCAGAAGTGGTGGCTTTCATTCCAAGTTGGTTTTACAGGGGTTACCAATCACTGGTAGCCCCTGTAAAGCAAATAAATGAAAATGAAATAAATAAAATAATTCAAATGAATAAGATTGATTTTGCAAATATAGAAACAAAAGCCAGTGAATATTTACCACCTGCAGGGTGCTTGCTGTGGATTAGGAAAGCATACAAAATAGGAGTAAATATCAACTTCAAAGAGATGACTGAAATTTGTGGGATAACAAAATAAACTTTGATGAATATATTTATGAAAGTATACAACAATTTCCCTTTTCAAATATTGATGAATATGGAAAACCCCCTAATAAAAACCAATTTTCAAAAAGAAACTAAATATCTTAAGCTGAGATTTTCAATGAAGTATTCAAAGCATTATCAAATAAAGTTGGGGATGCAATCCTTGTGAATACATTTAAACCTTTATTTATTTTGTTTGCCAAGGCATGGGGGTGGATACAAGTTGGGCGCCCTCTGGAACCATCTTCAAATTCAGCAGCAAATCCTATATCAACAGATTAGTTCAAATATATAGTAAATTATGCATGTTCTCTGAAAAATATACATTGCAAAGGATTCATGCTACAGTATACCTAGGAACCCTACTACATTTCATATTAAGAACTAACATCAAAAATTGGAGGATGTATCTATACAACTTGATATATGCCAATTAGCACTTGAACACCAGAAGACACTGCGGGGGTATAGGACAGTTGAGCATGTCCTGTACAACTCCTTTGCACTGGCATTGTTGAATGGGTTTTATGTGCCTCCCAAAAAGAATCTGCTGATTGATTTGCTTACCTGCCTCCATTTTATTAAGCGTTCAGCAACCACCAGAGTGCAGGGTGCTGCCCCTCTAGCAATCATATCCAGGGTTGTCTACCACGTACATAAGAGTATGTGGATCTAATTAGACGCTCTAGCTGAAAATTTGATTTTGGGGTATAATTCCCTGGAATTATTGCATTACATTTGAAATTTGCATCTCCCTAATAAATTATATTCCCTTGCAATTTAACTTTTTAATTTTTATTTTTGTAAATTTTTATTTTAAATATTAAATTTTAAAGTTTAAAAATTTAATATTTAAATTATAATAGTAACATATCTAATTATATTATAAGACATTAGTTATAGTTACAAACATGTCAAACAATAAAAAAAACAATTAAAAATGTTTTTATTTACTAGCTTGTCAAGTACAGGTTCATAATATAACATAGTTAAACATTAAGAACTAAATTTATCTGCAACAGACGGCCTACTCCACTTATGTTCTAAACAAGTGCTTGTTTAGAACATAAATTACCTTTCCCTTGTAATATGATTTGATAAATATATTTGATATGCTTGACCAGCGTCATATTTACTAATTAGTAAGAGATACATGAAAATCATTGTTTTTTGTGTTGTGTGGCTATAGTGGCACTGAAATATTAAGGATCAGATGATGACTTACAAGGTCCAATTTATGGCTTAATAAAAGTCAATGGTACTAAAAAGGGTTCAAAATTATTTAAATAAAATCAATCTATTTCTATATTTTTAATTTTTTTATTTGTTAACTCTACAGTCAATACAATATTCAGTGCATTATAATAAAAATATGTGTCCTTATATATAGTATAACTAATTTTACTTATCTTTTGTATGTATTCTTAAATGTCTATAATACAATCAAACGTCATTTTATTATGTATAAATAATCATTTTTGAGCTCTAATAAAAACAAAATAAAAATAAAAACAAATAAAACCCAGAGTGCCCATTTATCTGATTGTCTCAGAGGCAAGGGCTTTGGGGAGAAAGGATTCTGAGTGCTCATAGAAAGCCACCACCACATTGGGTGGCATCACAAATTGGCTAATCTTGAGAATGTTGAAGAGATCCTTGGTGTCCTGGGGAAGGCCTTTATTCACCTTATTCTTGATCCACCCAAAGACCTCCTTGATTGGGTTAAGTAATGGAGAATATGGGGGAAGAAAATGAGTCTCATTGGACAATCAGCAAGGCGGTGGTTAGAGGAATGGCTATTCTTGTCAATGGGTGGAAACTTTTACACAACCAGATCCACTTTGTAGAGCCCAACATTATCCAACATAACAATGTTGGTTATGCCGCTGTAATTGATATGGAGGTATTCCTTCATGGCTTGCAGAAAATCAAGTAATGTTCTGCTATTATGGGAACCCTTGATCATCTGGTATTGATTCAACCTGCAAGAACCAAGAAGCGCAACCATTGAATAGGTCTGGGAACAGACAAATGCATGATGGGCTACGCCGTTGTTGGACCCCTTCTCAACCCACCCATGCCTAGACCTGAGTGAGGAGGAAAACAATGATTTGTAAATGTAAAAGAATTGGTCATTTCCTGTCTTCTTGAGAGCCACATAGGTCTTGGCATAAATGTGTTGATCCTCAATTGTTTTTTTGCTGTTCCTATTGTGCAGAGAAACTCTGAGGACCTTCTATGAGAAGCCCAAATTGACCATTGTTTGGTAAATAAGAGTTTTAGAGACAGAAAGCCTGAACTCCATGGCCAACATTGATTGGAAAGCAAGTGTGTCCAGGTGGCAATCCTTGGTCTCCCACTGCCTGATTGCTTTGAGATGGATGGACTGAAGTAGGCTGGGCTGCCTCTTAGCCTTGGTGGATTTGGCAATTTTCCTGGTGTTGCCATGCTTTTTGTTGATATTTTCAATATATCTGGCTGTGAAAATTAAATTGGGACACAATATCATAAACTACCATCTCCCCATTCAAGCAGTTGAGGAGAGCTTCACACTCATTATCTGTAAGCCAACGCCGGTCCTTGGCAGGTACCACGTCATCCTGGCTATCAGGCTTGACACAGGGAATGGGGGCCTTTGTGTAGAAGGTGGGATCACACTTGGTTGCGCTGGTGCTGTCAATGATAGCATATAATACAGGTGAAGATGTCTCCTCAATTGTGGCCAATGGCTCATAGGTGGTGTCAAGGATGCAGGGGCAGGAAGTGGCAACTCTTGGATCAAGAGTGAGGGGCCAGGTGACAACTGGGTACATAGTGGAGGTGTAAGTAACCTTAGTGTTACTGGTGACCCTGGTATAGGAGACTTTGGTGGCAGGGTTTGAGAGCAGCTTCTGTCTTGGGTTCAGGCTGGTTGATTGGGCTTGGGATGCAGGAGGTGTGTAACTGGTGATAAAGCCTTGGGAGGCCTGTATGTCGGCATTACTCCCCTCAAGTTGGGTTCTGGGTCTATTCTTGGACCCTCTGGGACGCTCTTGTAGACAGGCAGCCCTGTGGGCTGGTGCAGGAGCTGGTTTAGAATGTGATTAAAGGTTCATAAAAATAAAATAAAAAATAATTTTTAGATTAAATATGTATTTATTTGGATTTATTGGTTTAGTTGTGGGTAGTTTTTTTCTCTTGATTTAGCCTTGAATAGTACACAGAATTTCTATATCCGTGATTTGAAGTGTATAATATTGTATTCTTTTCAGGTTTGGATAATTTTAAATTTTAATCACTTTTTATGTCTAAACATGGTTATCAAGATTGAATTTTTCATTTGATTTTAGTTGTGGTGGAGCTTCTTGATTTGGGTTGGTGTTTCCTAGTGTGCTTACTGTACATTAAATTTGGCTTTCAGTTCCTGCAATTAATATCTGAGTTTACTAGTGGCATTCAAAAGTGATTTGAAATTTGGTTCTTGGATTTGACAATCCTGCAGTTCCAAAAAACATAGTAAACTTTATGAATATGGTTGACAATTTGAACACTTCAAATCTGATTCCAGTTAATTCATTTTTTCTATTGGAAATATGCAGTTTAACTTGAAATTTGCAAAGTGTCTATGAGTTCCCACATTTTTAAAAATTCAAATAAACACTCAAAGAATTCAATTTAATTAAAAAAAGGCCATCCCACAAAAGTGATTTGAAATTTGGACCAAGGATTTGACAATCCCGTATTTTTACGTTCAGGTTCTGAATTTACAGTATCAATAAGGGCAATGCATGAATTTTTTTGACAAGCTCTTTAGCACACAAACAGGATTCTATTAATTAATGTATCCGATAAGTAAAGTGTCTCAAATTGTCTTTGTCTTTTTAAGAAATGTTTAAACGTCTTTACCCATTCAGTATTTGTGGAGTTAACATTGATTCAATGTCATTATCACAATCACATCTGTATTTGATACTTGTCAGGGTGGGCCCTGATAATAATTGATACAAATCTTAATTTGGACATAACTCAGCAACTACTGGAGGGATTTAGACGTCCAAACACAAATTTTGAAGTCAAGCACCAGGAGAATTGATATAAACTATTTTTAGATAAAATATAGGTTAAAAGCCCAATGTGTGGGATTTTACAAAGAAACATGAGTCATGCTGTTCAGAATATTCCCCAAAACCCCAGCCTGATGCCAAAGTAGAGTATCTAAGACTGTCTAGAATATTTAGGAAGATTCTAAAGAATCTAATAAAATAACATATAAAGGTGTTGCTCACAGTAATCCCCTTGTAATCATTCTAAGTTTAGCCCAATAAAATAAAGTTGAACTTAGTTGATTTTAAAAAATTTATATTAAATATGTGTAAGTTGTTTCCTATGGAGACTTGTCAAGACCCACTGGCCCCTGATATTTATAGTATACTTCTTCAACTCTTTTGCTCTTTTGATACAATGTGTTTATTTTATATAATATCTAAATAAATAACATCAGATTAAATTAGTGTTGTGACTGTGCTGTTTTAGCAGAGTTATAATGGGGAAATAATTGGAAACTATATAACATTCTTTATTGAGAGATACATATTATATAGTCATTGTGAATCATGGATAATAGGAGCATAATAGTGTTGATCACACAGTGGGATGGTGAAGGGGGTGGCCTGATCCTGGTAATGAGTCAAGCACCAAAACAAGATATGCACCATAAGGGATTATTATTTGTTCATGTTGTTGGATTTGTAAATTCAAGTCAACTTCCTACTTTGGCTTTGAGTGACTAGATAATTGGATTGCAGGTCAAAAACCTGCTTACTTGGAACCTTGATGGCAGGGAGAGCCTGCTGTTTCAACACCCCCCAACTAAAGGTTGGCCTCCTCTGGGGGTAGGTTGTCAGGGAGATTGTTGGGAGCTGGGTGCCATATTGAACCAGCTGTTGTTTGGTGGTGGGTATAACAGTCTCTCTTTGTTTTTGTCTTGCTTTTCAGGGCCTTAGGCAGTCATGGTGGAGGACTTTATCTTACTTGCGCTTTCCAAGCCCTTGCATAAGTTAAGTGTTGTTTTTGTTTACCTTTAGGACAATGGCAGGGCCCACTTTTTATGGCTGTAATTTACTCTTGTTAATTTTCATTACCCAGACTTTGTTGTCAACCCCGTGTCTGTTCTAGATGGGGACAAAGGTATCCTGTAGGCACTTTTTTCTAGTTGATTGCTGTTGGTCTGTATGATTTGAGGGTCCAAGCAGGGTAGAACTTCACTGGGTATTTCCTGCTTGGGTCCTGATAGCACTTGGATGCTATTGAGTTGTGTGTCATAGACTAACTTGAAGGGACTTTACCTGGTGGATCTCTTCACACAAGTTTGGCATACAAGCAATGCAGTTGATAGCTGCTTGTACCAGTCCTCAGGTCTCCCATTGGTGAGCTTGGCTAAGGCTTGCAAAAGGCTGCCATTCAGCTGCTCTACACATCCATTGGCCTGAGGATAATAAGGTGTTGTTACCGTGTGCTGGACCCCATTCTTGGTGAGGTAAACATTGGTATCTTCAGAGGTCAATTCTTTGCCTCCGTTGGCTATCAGGAGTTCTGGCTTTCTGAACTTGCTGATGATTTCTCTCCCTATTAATTGCTGCACGTCATTTCCTGTATGTGCTTTAACTGCTTGTGCTACTGGCCACCACATGGCAAAGTCTATTGCAGTAATGATTTACTTCTTTTTGTTATGTTTTCTTGGCATGGGGCCCACAATGTCTAGGGCCCACACTGTTGTGTTTGGCTCCTGGGGCTAATATCCAGGAGGAAACAGTGGGAAATCTTTATAACAAAAGATTTGAGGTTCAAAGCTAGCCTTGGGTTAGCCTTCAGGGCAAAATTAAGGGCACATACCTTAATTTCCTGGAACACAAGATGTGAAAGTCCTTTTGGCAAAAAGGAAAAAGCTTGAAGGATACTAAAGTCAGCGCAAATGTGGATAAACTTGTCTTTATTAGGAGAAATGATTCTACTTAAATAGTATATAAGGGTTGATGATCACTCATTAGGTAGACAGAGTGGTAGAATGAGTCACATTGGGATGAGATCATACCAGGATCAGTCAAGGACAGTTATGGTAATCTGGAATGGGTGGATATTGAACCAGATCTATTTGCAGAAGGTGAGGAATTCCCAAAATTGAAAAAAAAACCAACCAAATCTTTGCACATATTGTAATTTGAAGGCCATATCAAAATAGAATTAATGGTGCAATTTCTGATATCTCCCCCCTCAAGATTGGACACAGGGAGTTGATATTTGCCAAGTAATTTGTAGTGAACTCAAGCCAAGGGGCGACCAGAGGACAGCAGCTTCACGGTATACTCAACACCCTTCTTGTAGGTGACTTCACAAGGCCCAAACCAGAGGGAGTCTAGCTTATAGGCTTGGCTCCCAGTACAATTTTGATAATAGAGGACCAGGTCACCTACTTGGTACTCAAGGAGGGGGCTCTGGCAGCATTGCAGGGTGAGAGTTCTAGAGCTTTGACTTTATAAGCAGTAGAATAAGCTGTAGCTTGAATGTTGATGATCCAATTAGTTAAGTCTTTGAAATGAGTTTCAGGATTAGCAGAGGCGTCAACTTTGATCAATGGGGGTCCCAAGATTGAGGGGTTGGTGGCTTCCCGTCCATACAGCATAGCAAAGGGGGACTGGCCAGTCACTCAATGTCTGCTTAGTCTATATGCAAATATGGCAGCAGGGAGGAACATATCCCAGTTAGCAGCATCAGAGAGGGTAAGCTTTCTCATGATGGACACCAGGTAGGAATTGGCTTGTTCAACAGTTCCATTAGTTGAAGGGTTATATAGCGCAGAGAAAGATTGGTGGGTACCCATAGCTTCAGCAATAGACGTGATGAGGAGAGCATTAAAATTGGTGCCATTTTCAGAAAGTAGGACTTGAGGGCAGCCATGTTGGTAGAACATATCTTGCAGCAAGAAATTAGCAGTGGTCTTAGCAGTTATATCTTTTGTAGCTCTGGCTTCAACCCATTTGCTAAAATAATCTATGGCAACTAAGATAAATCAACATCCAGACCTAGACCAAGGGAAAGGCCCAACAGCATCAATACTCACAGTGTGAAAGGCATGTTTAGGGGGGATGAGCTTGAATTGGTGTTGGGAAGGGCAAGGGTGTTGGAGCTGACAAGAATGACAGGAGGCAAAGACATCAGGGATTAGGAGGCGCATGTTTTCCCAGTAGAAGTTCTTACATAACCATTCATGAGTTTTTGTTGTACCTCCATGTCCGTTATTAATGTGGGCTTGGAGAATGATGACCACCCTCATGCTGAGACAGACGTAGGTTAGATAAGTGTTGTTGACTCTCTTGAAGAGTTGTATATCTCAAATCACAGTATCCTTTGATAGGGCTTGCAGTGCCAAAAAAATTTCCTCTGGCTCAGTGCTCCAGGATTCAGGGTACCCTATCAACTTTTATAGGCAATTTGAGTCAGCAGGATGGATAACTAGTATAGGCATCCTTGACAAACCATCAGTGTTCTGATGTTGCGCACCAGGAAAATGTACCATAGTGAAATTTTGTCCTTACAGGCGTAAGGCCCTGCGGGCTAGTTGACATTTGGCTTTCTTTAATTGCTACAGCCACTTAAGGGATGAGTGGTCTGTAACTACCATGAAGTGAGTCCCATAAATGTAGTGCTGGAACCTTTTTACTGCATGCAGAACAGCTAGGCATTCTTTATCAGTGGCGCTATAGTTCTTCTCATGTTTGTTGAAGACTTGTGAAGAATAGGCCACAGGTCATTCAACGCCTTCATTTTCAAGCTGGGATAGGATGGCACCCACAGCTACTCCACTAGTATCAGTATACAAGATGAACTCTTTATTGTAATCAGGGTAGACTAGAATGGGAGCCTCTTTGAGTTTAGCTTTCAGCGCTTCAAAGGATTGCTGTTGGCTGTCAGTCCACACAAAGGGTATGTTGCAAAGGAGCTGGACAAGGGGTTCACTTAGTTCAGAAAAATCAGGGATGAATTGTCAATAGTACCCCATCATACCAAGAAATACTTGGACCTTCTGTAAATTTGTGGGAGGCAGCATCTTTTCAATGTCTTTCACCTTATTATTCATAGGGTGTATTCTGGTTTGGGTGACCTCATGGCCCAAGAATTCAAGCCGTTCCTTAAAACAGGAGCATTTAGAGGGTTTGAGTTTCAGGCCTGCCTCCCAAATTTTGATGAAGACAGTATTGAGATGGTATAAATATTTGGTGTTGGTGGAGCTGAACACAGTAATACTGTCAAGGTATATGAGGACGCAGGAGAGCTTCAGATCTTGTAGAATGGAGTTCATAGCCCATTGAAACGTAGCCAGGGCGTTACAGAGTCCTTGGGGCATTTAAGTGGGTTCCTAAAGACCTTCTGAAGTGATGAGTGCAAACTTTTCTTTATCTTAAGGAGACAAGTTGACATGCCAGTATCCTGATGCTAGATCCATAGCAGAGGAAAACTTTGATTATTGTGTTCTGAGGCGCGGCGCAGATACACAACGGGAAATCCTAACCTTAGGATTGGATTTATACTAAGTCTCAGTTAGATGACAGGGAAGGCAATTTGATTACCTTGCGGCCCTGGAAGAATATTCTCTACTAGGTGTGGCTAGAGAGAGGCGTGGAAGTACAGAAGACACAAAGACAAAAATGTGAATAGAACTTAAATTTTATTGGTGAATAGGAAAATGAAATATATAGTGGTTGAGAATACCACAAAACACTACCAGGACGGTAGGATCACTTGCCACAAGCATGCGTGGGGCAAGTGAGTTGCGCAGAGTTGTGAAACCAAACAATCATATTTCCTGATTCAGATACCAGTTCATTTTGAGAAGCAAAAGTAAAAGAGAGGAATTTGTCTTAAAAATGGCCCACCAAAGACGAAATTGAAACATGGTGAATGCTGTTATTCACGACATTGTCCCCCTCTAGATTAGCCTTAGGGGGGTGATACTTGCAGAGGAACTTGGCGTGCACGCAAGCAAAAGGGCAACCACTGGAGAGGAGCTTTACAGTGTACTTAGACCCTTGTTTGAAGGTCACCTCCAAGGGACTGACCCACAGAGAGTCCAACTTATGTGCAGGTTCACCCACACAGTGTTTGTAGTACAGGACATGGTCACCAACATCAAACTCAGGCAAGGGGGAGCGCCCAGTATTAACAGGAGAGAGCTTGAGCATCTTAGTCTTATATGCAGAAGTGTAGGCAGTGACCTGTATGTCAATGATGCGGTTGACTAAGTCTTTGATGTGGTTGTCAGGATTCATGGCCTTATCAGAAGAGAGTAGGGGAACTCCCAAGAGCAACAGAGTGGTGGTCTCACACCCATACAACATGGCAAAGGGAGAGTACCCTGTGGCCCAATGTCTGCTCAGACAATAGGCAAAGAGTGCAGAAGGTAGGTATAGATCCCAATTGGCAGCATCCAAGTAAGAGAGCTTCCTCATGATGAAAACCAATACAAGTTGGCACATTCAACTGCCCCATTAGTGGAAGGATTATAGAGAGCAGAGAAAGACTGGTGAGTCCCCAAAGCTTCAACAACAGAGGTTACAAGTTTGGCGTTGAAGTTGGTTCTGTTGTCTGACAACAGCACTTGAGGGCAGCCATGTCAGTAGAAAACGTCCTGCAATAGGAAGGCAGCAGCAGTCTTAGCAGTGATGTCTTTAGTAGGGCGAGCTTCTACCCAAATGCTGAAGTGGTTGACAGCAATTAGGATAAAGTGGCATCCAGAACGTGAGCGGGGGAGAGGACCTACAGCATCAATGCTGACAGTGTGAAAGGCATGTTGAGGGGGGACCAATTTGAACTTGTGAGAAGCAGCTCGGGGCCTCTGAAGTTGGCAGTCATGGCAACTAGCTATGACATCTGGGATCAACAGGCAAAGGTTCTCCCAGAAGTAGTTCTTCTGGAGCCAGTCAAAGGTCTTGGCAATGCCTTCATGGCCAGTCTCTTTATGAGCTTGCAATGCCAAGGAGAGGCAAAGACTGGGTTGCACATAAAGCAGGTATTGACCCCACACCTTCTTGAAGAGCTGATTGTCATGTATAAGGGTATCTTCAGATAGCTTGGACAGGGCAAGTATGACCTCTTCTGTCTCGCTTTCCCAGGAGGAAGGGTAGCCAATTAGCTCGTACAGGCGGTCAACCTCAGCAGGGTGCAGAGCAAGGATGGGCATTTGGGACAACCCATCAGTGTTCTGATGTTGAATCCCGGGGCAATGAAGTACAGTGAAGTCATAACCTTGCAGTCAGAGGGCCCATCTAGCTAAGCGCCCTTCAGGCTCCTTAAGTTGTTGTAACTATTTAAGCAAAGCGTGGTCAGTGACAACAGTGAAATGGGTACCATACACGCAGTGGCGGAACTGTTTGACTGCATGCAACACAGCAAGGCACTCCTTCTCTGTAACACTATAATTTTTCTCATGCTTATTTAGCACACAGGAGGTATAGGCTACAGGATGGTCCACACCATTGTTGTTGAGCTGGGCCAAGATAGCCCCAATAGCAAGGTCACTAGCATCAGTGTACAGGATAGATTCCTTATTATAGTCAGAGTACACTAGGATGGGCGCCTCCTTGAGTTTCTGCTTTAAGGTCTCAAAGGCTTGCTGTTGGCTGTCAGTCCATTAAAAAGGGACATTACGTAACAGTTGGACCAGAGGTTTGCTAGTATCAGCAAAGTTGGGGATGAGTTGCCTATAGTAACCCATCATTCCCAAAAAGACCTGTACTTCTTGTAGGTTGGTGGTCAGAAGCATTTTTCAATGGCTTCAACCTCCAAGGTCATTGGACAAATCCCCGTTTGGGTTACTTCATAACCCAAGAATTCAAGTTGTTCTTTGAAGAAAGCACACTTAGAGGGTTTTAGCTTGAGGCCAGCCTCTTGGATCTTTATGAACGCCTCTTTAAGATGGGCTAGGTGATTGGTGAAAGTAGCGCTGAAGACCGTTATATCATCTAAATAGACTAAGACACATGACAACTTCAAATCATGCAGGATGGAATCCATAGCCCTCTGGAAAGTTGCCGGGGCATTGCAGAGCCCTTGCGGCATGCAGGTAGGTTCAAACAATCCTTCCAACGTAATGAGTGCAGCCTTTTGCCAGTCCTCAGGAGAGAGGTCAACTTGCCAGTAACCAGACGCCAAATCCATGGCAGAGAAAAACTTAGAGCCCCCAAGGCGTCAAAGAGCATCATCAATGCACGGTAAGGGATAGGAATCTTTCTTTGTTAGAGAATTCAACCTCCAATAGTACATCACAATCTGATGGCCTCTATCTTTTTTCTTTAAGATGAGCATAGGAGAAGCCCAGGGACTTTGAGAGGGAGCTAGTAGTTCAGCGTCCAGAAGTTGCTTGAGCTCCTTAGAAACCTGCGCGTCCTCCACTTGGCTGCAGCAATATGGCTTGGCACAAAAGGGGGGAGCATCTCCTGTGTCAATCTGATGGATAACGCCCTTGGCCAGCCCATAATCTGTGCTATCTTTAGCAAAGTTGTCTGAAAATTGGTCTATTAAATCAAGAACCTCTTTCTGTTGGACCAGGGACAACTGAGGGAAGTCTTGGGCAGTGAACAGGGATAGGACTTGGGGCTTGTCTTTGGGTAGGTTAAAGTCTCAAAAAGTTCCAAAAGGGTGAAGAGACAAGACTTCAGGAGCATTTGACAACTTTCTGTAACCAACAACCTGTCCTCTGAATACTGTCATAGGAAGCGCAGTAAGGTTAGCAACTAGTAATTGGAAGGGATCCTTGTGGGAAACGTCCAGAATTCCAGGACAAAGGTAAGGCTTGTTACGCCCCAGCAAAGGAGGGGAGTACAGCTCTAAGAAAGTTTGTTCAGGTAATTTATATGATATCTCGGAGTCTAGGATAGCCTGAGAGCCAGGGGGGATGGTGACAGCAGACATGGCTAGGAGAAAGATCCCTTCAGTTGCAGGGCAAGCCATGGGAGGACACTTCATGTTGGTGGAATGGGTTTGGTATTTTAAGGTGAAAACCCCAGTGGGGTATTCCAGTGTACATGATCTCAAAACTTTACCAGGAGCTTTGATTGGCTCCTCAAAGATCAGAGGGACTTTTTATCCCAAGATAGAGTGATAACCTTTCTTTAGGTTAATGATCCCATTATATTCCCAAAGCAACTGGGTACCAACCAGAAGGTTGTAGCTCTTGTTTTCTAGAACAACAGCTGGCGCAGCCAACAGAAGTTTACCAAATTGCATTGGCAAGGTGGAGTATGTGCCTATTGCACAAGTTATGGAGAGACCAGCAGTGCCATAGGATTGATGGTAGTTGAGGTCGGGGGCCAGCTTAAGTTTCTTCACCGGTTTAGAAGAGACAATGTTGACAGGGGACCTGGTGTCCAGGACAGCTTTGATTTTTACTTTCTGGATGGATATTTTTACCCAGGTGATGGTGCATCCAAAGGGTGGAATGACAGCCAGGATATCCTGTGCCTCTGCCAGTTCCTTATCCCACTTCTCAATCATGCATCTTAGTCCCGGGAACTCCTTATACACAGTTTGGAGAGCAAAACAGATACATTCTTGAAAACAGCGTCTGCAACCTCAGCAGCTTCCTCTGATGATTTCGCTAATACAGGAGACTGTTTTGCCTGACTAAGATAGGGGCGGGGGACAACCGCTTTGGCCTCAGACAAGGGCTTGACGGTAGTCGTAGTCTTCCCAGATTGTAGCTTGTATGGGACTGCAATAGTTTCAGGGACAGCAAGGACAGAATACCCATACGTGTTGGGATCCTCAACATCAGATTCATCCACATCAGAATCGTCAGAAATGTCATGGAACAGAAGGAGGATAGGAGGAGCCTCATCATCAGCAGGCTCAGAGCCAGTAGCAGGGGGAGGTATTGAAAGAGACTGGGAAGAATTTTCAACAAAGAGCGTCTCTGCCTCTAGGTTGACTGTTCTTTCCTGACTGATCCTTGGGATCAGCTCCTTCAACCCGCGGGTTGGTGCAGACACAAGAGTGGTGACCTATTTGGCCACAATTGTGGGAATCCTGATGCTGAGGAGGGTTTTGTGAGTTCATAGTGAGGATACAAGGGCCACAAGAAGATGTTCCTGAGTTAGAAGCGGCACAACTCTCTCAAACAACTGCCCTAGAATGTGTGAGATGCATATCCTATAGCAGTGTCTTTATACTTTTCATGGAGGACAGCATAGCTTTGTGAGCCTTGAAATGAAGGCACAGGAGCTAATTCACCTTGAGGGCCTGGGTGCAGGCCATATATGCTTCATGTGCCGTCAATTATCTGCTTGTGATTAGCTGCTGTCCTTCTATGTAGAATCTGTCAGCAAACTTGGCTAGCGTCTCTTTAGGATTGAAAGCAATGTGCATAAAAGCGTCCTTTTTCACTTCCAGGCTAAGATCACCACCAAACTTGTCAATTGGAAGTTGCTTCATATCTTCCCAAGTCTCAATGGTGGGTAGCTCAGGTACCACCATCTCTTGGCAAGTCGGGTGTAAAAGATCAGAATGTGCTCTTTCTTAACCTCATCTGATGCTTGTCTTATGGCAGTCTCATAAATAGTTAGGAAGGCTACAATGGTTGAGGTTTTGGGATCAAAGACTTGCTTAAAGGTAGGCTTGAAGTGTGCCTCAGGAGTTGGGCCACCATTGTTGCTATCAAGTACATTTATGTGCAGGGAGAACTCAGCTTCATATTTGGAGGGGGGCTGTCTAGCCCATAGTTGTCAAACACTTTCTTCAAGGGTTGTCAGAGTCTCAGTAGTTTAGGCACCTGTAGTATTGGCTAGAGCAGTCTGTTGCTCAGTAGCATCTAAGCGCTGACCTTGGGTAGTGACAACAGTGGAGAGCTCAGCCAGTCAAGAGGTAAGGGATGGCCCCACTGATAGTCAGGGGGCAACCCTGCTGTTTACCAAATCAATCAGCTCACTCATCTCTTGTATGTCTCTGTCCAACTCAGTCTGGTCTTGTTTCAAATGGTCCACCTCATTAGCTAGGACAATCAACTCCCTAGCACAATGGATTTGGGGAGCCCCTGCCAAACCAGGGCAGCAGCCATCTTCATCACTAACTCCAACTTGGCTAGCAGCAGTTGTCACTACCTCACGTAGGGCAGCAACTTCTTGCTGTAGCTCAGCAACTTGAGCAGTCAACGCAAGCACCTGAGGATCAGGTTGAGGGGCTTCAGTAGGACGTCCTTGGCTACAAGTAGAAGCACGTAACTCTAGAATAGCCTCCCAAATTCTCTGTTCTCTATCCACCAGATCATTGGCAGGAGGAGAAGGCAGGACATCAGGCTGGGGAGTAGACAGCTCATTTACCTGAATTTGAAGTTTGGCTATAGCAGCAGCAGTGGTAGCTCTCTCTTGATCAAATTCTGCACTGAGTTCATTTAAGCCTTGGGCGGCAAGGTCTGCTACCTGTTGCAATTGCTCAAAGGAATAGGCGCTGAATGCATTGAGCTGTTGCACTAGGCGTTTGAAGTCGGTGAAATAAGCATTTAGGGTGGAGTCTACTTGGGTTTTCCAGGGTTGTTCTAACTGGTAAAACTCATGTAGTTGCTCTCTAACGTACTCAGGGATAGACTGGCGCATTTGTTCAATAGAATTAACCAAGCGTGTTTGGGAGGCAACCAAATTGCGCTGGTTGTCAGATACCAGGGAGAACAGGGAGTGAATCCATTGTTGGTAGGCAGCAAACTGATCCCAATGATGAGTAACAGCTGCTTGTAGAGATGAGATCTCCTGAACGTGGAGTCCCAACACCATCTGATGGTGGGCCAAGGCGGGCTATACAAAGGATGACAGCAGGTGTTCAGCAGAGACAGCTGCTGAGAGAAGATATTGTGGAAGCTGAGGGTGTCAGGAAGCCAGTCATAGGTAGAGGCATTGGGTGGCTTGGGGTGAGGTGCGGCCAAGCCAGCGGGTAAGGCCCACCATAGAATGGGTGCTAACTTGATAATATAAGATACAGAACACCTGAGTAAGGACCAGGGTCTGGAGTTAGGGACCACGGAATCTACCAAACCTGTCAAAGTAATGTAGAGTACTCCAAACAGTTGGGTAGAGGTGGTCTTGGCTGCGGCGGTAGGTTCCAGCAGGCGGTCTGGTTGTGGGGTTAAGGGCAGAGTCATAGGAACAAAGTAGGCTGGCAGATAATTGTACTTGTCTTTGAACAATCTTGGTGGCCTTTTGTACCACTTTCCTTCACGTCCTATGTATTTGGTTTCTCTAGTCCTGGCCAAGGGGTTGGCAATGAGGATAGTCTCTAAGTTGTACTCTGAATAAGCCAGGTTGGGGGGGTATTCAGTGAAATGCACAGGTCTGAAGGGGGCTCCCAGGGGACAGTATAATGCCTGGGGCAATTTGGCAGGTTGGTCTTGGGGAAGGGCAGCGGCCTGGCGGTCTACTTGACTGGAATTAAGATGGAAGATCACTAAGACTAGATAGGGTAAGATTTGTTTGAACCAAAGGTTCATAAAACTTTATTATTAAAAATGACAATGAGGGTTTGCCCTACCTCCAGGGTTTTTATACCCTGGGACTTTGCGTCTTTGATTTTTGAAGGGTTCAGGTTTGCAGACAAGGCACTGGCAGGGCGTGGGTCTTGGCTTGGGGTCTCAAGGGCAGCAGATCCAGGTCGTGCTTGTTCTGGCAAATTGGAAAGGCGACGCTTTGTTTTGCCGCCACTGTTTGCTATATCACCTGAGTAGTCCAATTGCACTACCCCTTCTGGGCGGGAGACTGGCAGTTGCTGGTGACCATTGGCAAGATTAAAAATAGGTTTTGTCTTAACCTCCTTAATGCAAGTTGCAGCCTCTGCATAGGTTTGGGTCTTTGGTGGCCCAAGGTTGGCATCAATCTGATGACAATTTGGGGAATTGTCTCTGGGGGGCTGGCGGGTCTTGGAGTAACTTGTTAACTCAATTTGCAATTTAACAAGCAGACGGTCCCCCGTCCAATTTGTGTGACTTGAGTGATCTTTGAAGGGTCCTCTGTAGTAGTCTGGCAGAACGCAGAGTAATTTACCAATTTGAGCCCATCTTTTAACGGATTGGCGGGTCCTGGACTGGTCTCCTGGGAACCAGGGTTTAACTCTTGGGTTTTTAATACAAGTATTGAAATGTCATTCATGACAGAGGGGCCACAATTAACTCATAGTATTCAGCACGGCTAAACTGTAGCTGAAGGCAAGGGATGGCTCTGTTCCGAGCTATCCCAAGGGCTACTACCATGACTTTTCCCAAGTCAGGGGTACCCATGGGGTAAGCAACTAGGCGGGGACCATTCCCAAAGTTCAGTACAGTAGGGATAATAGGCAGGTTGGTGATATCTTCCTCAATAGGAGGGCTGGTAATTTCAGGTGAAGTTGACTCTCAAATAGGCAGAGGCAAGGGACCTGAAAACGTAGATGCAAAAGGAATAACTGAGGGGCTTACAGCCCCTGTAGTGAGCACCATTTTTTTGTGTTCTGAGGCGCGGCGCAGATACACAACGGGAAATCCTAACCTTAGGATTGGATTTATACTAAGTCTCAGTTAGATGACAGGGAAGGCAATTTGATTACCTTGTGGCCCTGGAAGAATATTCTCTACTAGGCGTGGCTAGGGAGAGGCGCAGAAGTACAGAAGACACAAAGACAAAAATGTGAATAGAACTTAATTTTATTGGAGAATATGGAAATGGAATATATAGTGGTTGAGAATACCACAAAACACTACCAGGATGGTAGGATCACTTGCCACAAGCATGAGTGGGGCGAGTCAGTTGCACAGAGTCAGGAAACCAAACAATCATATTTCCTGATTCAGATACCAATTCATTTCAAGAGGCAAATGCAAAAGAGAGGGATTTGTCTTCAAAATGGCCCACCAAAGGCAAAATTGAAACATGGTGAATGCCAATATTCACAACATTGATCCTCCTAATTGTCTGAGAGCATCATCAATTCTAGGCAAAGGGTAAGAGTCCTTTTTGGTGAGTGAGTTTAAGCGGTGGTAATCCATCACAATGTGATGGCCTCCATCCTTCTTTTTTAGGATTAATAATGGGGAGGACCAAGGGCTCTGAGAGAAAGCTAAGAGCCCAGCATCTAGGATCCGTTTAAGCTCCTTAGAGACCTGGGCATCTTCCACTCTGCTGCAGCAGTAAGGTTTGGCAAAAAAGGGTGGGGTGTCACCTGTTTCTATCTGGTGGATAACCCCTTAGCTAGACCATAGTCAGTGAGTCCAGAGGCAAAGATATCTTTAAATTGATCTAGTAGTTCCAGAACATCTTTTTGTTGAATGGGCAACAGCTGAGGGAAGTCTGTGGCAGTGAACAGGGAGAGAACCTGAGGATCTCCTTCAGGCAAGTTGAAATCACTAAACGTTCCAAAGGGGTATAGGGACGCCACTTGCTCTGAACCTAATATGCAAACATGCCTGACAACCTGGCCCTTGGTCACCTGCATAGGTAGGGCAGTCAGGTTAGTCAACAACAGCTGCACAGGCTCTTTATGAGTCCGTTCCAAAATCCCAGGGCATAACCTAGGCTCCCTACAGCTTAAGGAATCAGGTGAATATAGCTCCAGAAATAGTTTTTTGGTAATTCATGGGATATCTGGGAGTCTATAATCACTTGCAAGCCAGGAGGGATGGTGATAGCTTCAGAGACAAGAAGAGGTACACCTTCCTCAGCCAGACAGAAAGGAGGAGGGGACTGCATATTAGAAGAATGAGTCCTGTACTTGAGAGAGAAGATACCTGTGGGGTACTCAAGCACGCAAGTTTTAAGACGTTTTCCTGGGAGGTGTGGAGGTCCCTAAAAAATCAAAGGGACCTCATAGCCTAAGAGCAATAGGTATCCATCTTTCAGGCTTACAATCCTGTTGTATTCACGGAGGAATTGGGTATCAACCAGGAGATTGTAGCTTTTGTTTTCTAAGACAACAGCAGGGGACACAATAAGAAGCTTCCCAAACCTCATTGGCAGAGCAGAGTAGGCACCAATGACTTGGGTTTGAGCCATACCAGCAGTACCATATGATTGAGTGTAGTTGAGATCAGGGGCCAGCTTAAGCTTCTTCATTAGCTTTGACAATACTACATTGACTGGAGAGCCCGTGTCCAGGATAGCCTTGATTTCAACCTTTTGGATTAATACTTCCACACAGGTAGTATCTTTTCCAAAGGGGCGCAAGACAGCTAGAACGTCTTGAGCAGCTTCCAATTCTTTCTCCCATTTGGCCAACATGCATTGTAAGGCAGGAATTTCTTTATACGCAGTCTGCAAGGGGGGAGATATGGTCACATTCTGAAAGAGAGCCTCTGCTAGTTCAGCAGCCTCTTCAGATGAATCTACCAAGACAGGGGGACAATGGGCCTGTGCTAAGTAAGGACAAGCCACTATTTCCTTAGCTTTGCTCAAAGTTGAGCAAGTTGTAGTTGTAGTTTTTCCTGAATGCAGCTTTTAAGGGACAGAAACTGTCTCCAGGACTGCCAGTACATAGTAACCATACCCATCAGACTCATTGCAGTCAGAGTCTTTGGGTTCAGAATCACTGGAAATTTTATGGAACAGGTGAAGGATAGTTGGGCCAGCTGAGGGGGAAGATTCCTTGTCAGACAGGGGATCAGGAGGAGACAGGGGAGATTGGTCAGCAGAGAGTGTCTCCACCTCTAAGCTGACCTCTATTTTCTCACCTGCTCCTTTGGGTTGCAACTCTCTACCCAAGGTTTGTTGCAGGTACGTGAGTGGTGTCCTATTTGACCACAGTTGTGACACCCTTGTCTTTTATACTGCCCAATTGAGCTTAGAGTCATAATGCGCAGAGTACAGGAGGCGGCTCCTGCATTGTTGGCCTTATTTTCCCGCACCATGGTAACCCCATGGGTCAAGTGCATGTCTTGCAAGAGGGTCTTGATACTCTTCATTGAAGTAAGGAAGCTTTGTGGGCCTTGAAGTGCAGAAATAGGAGTTGGTTCACCTTTAAAGCGTTTTAACACACTGTGTAAGCTTCCCAGGGAGTTAACTGACAACTGGTGATCAACTGTTGTCCTTCAATGTAGAAACAATTGGCAAATCCAGCCAGGGTCTCCTTGGGCTTAAAAACAATGTGCATGAACACATCCTTCTTGACTTCCAAGCTGAGATCTCCTCCAAATTCCTAGATTAAGAGGCGCTTCATCTCCTTCTAAATGAAAATCAAAGGGAGTTTGGGGACCACCACTTCTTGGCATATGGGATGGAGACAGGCGAGAATATGTTCTTTTTTGAGCTCATCAGTGTCCCTACGCATTGCAGTCTTGTAAATTTTTAGAAAGGCAGCAATGGTAGAGGTTTTAGGGTCAAATATCTTCTTGAACAAAGGCTTGTAATTGGCGCCAATGGATGAGGAGGTGGATTGACTGTTGTCACCTGGGTTAAGGATGTTAATGTGAGGATAGCCCTCAAACTCAGACTCAGCCGTAGATTGTCTAGCCCAGAGGAGTTGAAGGCTTTCCTATAGGGTACCCAAGTTAGAGCTGTTCTGTCCGCTAATATCTCTAGTGGTGGCAGCAGCAGCTCTTAATTCATCAATCTTAATCTGTTGCACCAATAGAGTGCCAGCAATCCCATTGAGGTGGGTAGTCTGGGAAGTGGTCTGAGAAACCAAAGGGATAACCTGTTCATTCATTGTCTTGGTCAAGCGGGAGAGGTTTTGTACCTTGTGTTCCAGTACGTCCTGCTTATCAGCAACATCATTTGTTACTTCTGCTAGCTGATCTAAGGCAAGAGCGCAGTTGACCCGGGGTTGGCCTTCCAAGCCAGAGCAACAATCATGATTGCCATGAGCAGTATTACTAGTGACCTCAGCTTCCTCTTCACCTTCAGACTCAGAGGACAAATCATCAGGATTAGAGAGGCGTTGTGTCAAATACTCAATTTCTCCTTGAAAGGTAGCTACTTGGTTGGTGAGCAAGGCAATGAAAGGGTCAGGCATAGGTTTTACTGGAGGAGGTTCTTAACAGAAGATTGACGTTGAGTAGTAGCTTTGAGCTCAGCTATGGCTTCCCATACCTGGGCTTCAAAGTCAGACAGGATCTCAACAGGAGGAGTCACCTCAATGGACGCTACTCTATCATCCTTGTAATTTTGTAGTTGATACAGAGTGTTGCCCAATGTAGCCTTATCCTGTCTGTATTGGTGTTGTAGGTGGTAGCCTCAGGTATCAACATGAGTCCCAACCATCATAAGCTGAGAATTAATATGCTCCCAAAATTGGTTGAGTTCAGTTACCAGAGTCTCTAAATCCTGATGATGTTTTAGAAGAGCGGCCTCAATTTGACCATGCCATATTGCTTGATGCACATCCAATTTGCACAGTTGATCCTTAATATACTCAGGAAGCAAGGATCAAAGGGAATTCAGTGATGAGGTTAGGTATTTCTGGGAGGCCAGCAAGTCACACTGGTTATTCAAAATACACACAAAGAGGCTATGGGACCATTCTTGATATGCACTATATTTTGAGCATGGTTTTTTGAGACAGCAGTGGCTACAGCATTTAGAAGCTGGTTCCAGGATCCTAATGCAAGTTGATGGTGAGCCAGGGTGGGTTGGATAAACTGGTTGACTAACATGCCAATAGTGTCCATAGACTCCATCAACACGGGGGGATACCAAAGTCCAAGAGGAAGGAGTACAGGTCTTTGGAAGCATACCTGGGATGGAGACCAGGGATAGTGTGCATTGTCACAGTGCTTGAGTGGAGAAGAGAGCGGGTGGCAGCAAGAGCTTGCTCATAGTTGAGAGAGAAAGCTAGAAGGGGGCCATGTGGGCCTGGGAGACAGCACCAGTACTATGGGAGTTGAGGGGGCATCAGTGATGTCTTCTTCTAGAGGAGGGCTAGAAACTTAAGGTTGCTCAGGTACTTCAGAAACAAAGGGAGAAGGACCTGAGAAAGCGCGTGGAAACAGGGTAACCAAGGGGCTTGCACCCCCTGTAGTGAGCACTATTTTGTTGTGTTTGGCTCCTGGGGACAACATCCAGGAGAACACGGCAGGAAATCTTTATAACAAAAGATTTGAGGTTCGAAGCTAGCCTTGAGTTAGCCTTCAAGGCAAAATTAAGGGCACATATCTTAATTTCCTGGAATACAAGATGTGAAAGTCCTTTTGGCAAAAAGGAAAAAGCTTGAAGAATACTAAAGTCAGCGCAAATGTGGATAAACTTGTCTTTATTGGGAGAAATTATTCTACTTAAATAGTAGATAAGGGTTGATGATCACTCATTAGGTAGACATAGTGGCAGAAGGGGTCACATTGGGATTATTTAATACCAGGATCAGACAAGGGAAAATATGGTATTCCAGAATGGGTGAATATTGGCACAGACCTATTTAAGGAAAGCAAGGAATTCCCACACTCAAAAGCAAAACCAGTCAAATCTTTGCATTTATCATTATTTGAAGGCCATATCAAAATAGCATTAATGGCGCAATTTCTGACACACACCTTGAAGGCTAGTTGAGTGCAAATGAGTAGTATTGATTTAGGTGGGGTATTGCTCTTTGCAAATTTCCCACATACTTTGCATTGTTCCAGAACTTCCTGGACATCCTGGTATAGGGTCAACCACTATGCTTTGTGTTTAAGGAATTTATAGAGGTTGTGGCTTTTGGTATGTCCTAGGTCTCTTTGGTAAGTAGGATGGTGTCTAACTGCTGATGTGTAGGTATGTAAGGTATGGTGGTGCCATCTGTCATTTTGCGGTGTAAGGTCCTGTACACGTTGGCAAATATATTCTTGTTCTTGATAACTGTCTCCTTTATAATGTCAGAGTGCCAGGAGAGAAACCTTTGTCCTTTGTTTGGAGTACCAGGAGAGGCCAGTCTGGGTTGAGCCCATTCTTGCTTCTTATAGCTCTAACGTAAAGACGCAAGAGTGCATCTGCCATGGCAAGTTCTGTACCATGTTTGTAATGTATGATCATGTTGAACCTTTCCAGGAGTTCCATTCATTGTGCTGTTGGCAGTAGAGGTGTTATGGTATAAAATCAAATGGAAGGGATAGTACGCCCTCGTAAAACCCAAAATCAGCAAAGAACTGCAGCCAAACCCCTGAAAGAGATTGACAACTTAAATTCTGTCATAGACAAAAAATGGGTCAAAGCTGAGGTCGCCCAAATAGCCCTGGAAAATCTGGACCTACCATATTTTTATCCAAACAATTATGACAAGAAAATCACACGTTATACGTTGTTTGGTGATGGAAGCGCTCAAACCACTGATTGGCAGAAATTTGTGAATTATGATGTCATCAACTCAAATTCTAATGCAGGACTACCAACTGCTGAAAATATTCTTGTAAGCCAATCAGAAGCTGTGGAATCCCCTCCTGCCCCATCCTGAACTCATTTAAGACTTCCCCATTCCCCCTCTAGAAACTTGTTTCTAGATAGCTAAATATCCCTGGTGAAAATACAATAAATAAGTTTGATCTCTATGTTGGAATACTTGGTCCTTCTGGCCCCTGTTGTTGACAATGTTTCTTCTGCCTTATTCCACTTGGCTGCCAATTCCTTTATCTGTCCCTTGGCTGGCCCTGTACTCAGAGTCACCTCAAACTTCTGTTTCTAATTTCCTGCTCCAAATGCTTTTCTCAATCTCTGTCTTGGTGGCTACCTTCTGCTATACCTCCAAAGGCTCAAAATTAGTGAGCCCCTCCACCCAATTTGACTTAGTGTTGTTTAAACAGCTAACAATTCATTTAATTTATCCTCATTGTTTTTCTTTGAATAGCGCTGCTTGCCATTTAACTCTTACAAGATGTTTGCCTGGGCTTTAAAATATATGAGTGATTTGTGGTTGATCAGGGCTTTGAATTCCTCTTATTGCTCCAAGTAACAACACCATTTGACCAAACAATATACAATGGCCAGCAATTCTTTGTCATGTATAGGGTATCAGCACTCACTGTCTGTGAATTTGCGTGATTTGTAGGCTACAAGCAGGAAGTTGCCATTGCTGTTCTTGATGTTTAGTGCTACTCCAATGGATGCATTGGAGGCGTCTGTTTCTATTTAATACTCCCCATTGTGTTTGGGGTATTGTAGCATAGGCGTGGTAGTGAGTTTTTCCTTAAGACATCTGAAGCAAAGGCCACATTGGGGGGTCCATAAAAATTTGGATTTGGTGCCAGTTATGGCAGCCAGAGGTGCAGTCAAGACGCCACAGTTGGGGATGAACCGCCGCACTAAGGCAACCATTCCCTGGAATGTGCAGAGTTCTGACTTGCCTTTGAGAGGTGGCATCTTACAGATAGCTTGAATTTTCTGGTTATCAGGTTTAATGCCATCCTTTAAGACTATGTGTCCCAGGAAGGGAAGCTTTTTGTGGAAGAATTGGCATTTGGATGGTTTGGCTAGCAGTTTGTGTTTTTCCAGGGTGGCAAACACTGCTACCAGGTCCTTGTGATGTTGTTCTACCAAAGGGCTGTAGATAATTATATTGTCCAGGTATACTAGAACGTGTTTGCCAATATGGGGCGCAAACAACTCATTCATGAAATTCACAAAGGTTGAAGGCATTTTTGTCATTCCAAAATTTAGCACCACACACTTTTATGATCTCTACTTAGTGTAGAAGGCTGTTTTGGGTATATCTTCCTCCTTGAAACGGATTTGGTTATAACCCGCAGTTAGGTTGATTTTGGAAAATATGGTGGCGCCGCCCAGGGCATTGAAGAGGTTGTCAATGAGTGGAAGTGGGTAGAAATTCTTAATGGTGACTTTGTTGAGGGCTCAGTAATCTGTGATCAATCAAAGGTTACTTTCCTTCTTTGCCACAAAGAATACAGCGGCACCAAACAGCAACTGTGAGGGGCAATAAGTCCTTTCTGGAGTGCCTCCTTGAGGTAAGCATGTAGGGCATTGTCTTTGTTGGGGGTGAGTTGGTAGATGGGTTGTGCCTTAGGTACTGCTCCTTTGAGTTGGATGGAGTGCTGTATATGCTTCTCAGACGGTAGTTCTGGTAGCACCTCTTTGAATATTTCAGGATGACAGACCAGAATGTTGCAGTCCTGAGGAATAATGTTATCCTGGTGGTCCTTGAAGGTATGATCTTGTACTGACAGGAGTCCTAATCAATTGCCTTGAGGTTTGTCTTTTTGTCCAGGGTTTCAGTAATACATACAAAAACATAATCACACAAGAGTTGATTCACTGAGTCAGGGTAAATCTGGTGATTGACGCCTTCACGCTTGATGATTAATACTGAGGTTGTGGAGTCTACATGGGTATTATTCCTTTGTAGCCAGTCCCAGTATGATATCAAACTTGGGAAAGTCAATGACAGGCCCCTGGATGGTGGAGTGCAAGTTCTCCAGTGTAATAGAGAAAGGAGCTGTTTCCTTTGCCATGGCAATGTGATGTTCATTGTCTAAGACCACATTTTTAATCTGCAAAGGATTAGTGGTCAGTTTGAACTTGTCTACAAAGCTGTTGTTGACTAGGGTTTGGCCGGCACCTGAGTCCAGGAGTGCTAAGCCTGTTTAACTGCAAAAGCAGAAAGGATAGAACATCAGTTTATTGGAATGTCTGGCAATGGTGTAAAGTACTGGGTCTTCTGAGGGCACTTGGATCATTGGGCATTGGTCCACGTCCTTGGGGCAGTACTCATTGTTGGGAAAGTTGGGAATTGTGCAGGGAGATTTTGGCTCTCTTAGTGCTCTCCCTGGGCTTTTCCCTCATCTTGATTAATTTGTGTGGTAGTGATACAGAAATTGGTACGGTTTGACTGCCAATTGTTGTTGTGTTCTGAGGCATGGCATAGACACACAACAGGAAATCCTAACCTTAGGATTGGATTCATACTAAGTCTTGGTTAGATGGCAGGGAAGGCTATGTGTTTGCCCTGCGGCCCTGGAAGAATAATCTCTACTAGTTGTGGCTAGAGAGAGGCGTGGAAGTACAGAAGACACAAAGACAAAAGTGAATAGAACTTAACTTTTATTGGTGAATAGGAAAATGGAATATATAGTGGTTGAGAATACCACAAAACACTACCAGGACAGTAGGACCACTTGCCACCAGCATGAGTGGGGCAAGTGAGTTGCGCAGAGTCAAGAACCTGAACAATTGTATATCCCAATCCAGCCATTGACTCATTTTGAGAAGTGAAAGCAAAAGCAAGAGATTTGTCCTCAAAATGGCCCACCAAAGGCGAAATTAAAATATGGTGAATAGCAGTATTCACAGCATTGCCCTCCTCTAGATTGGCTTTAGGGGGGTGGTATTTACAAAGGAACTTTGCATGCACTCAAGTGAAAGAACGGCCACTAGAGAGGAGCTTTACAGTGTATTTGGACCCTCATCAAAAGTTCACTTCTAAAGGGCCAATCCACAGAGAGTCCAACTTATGTGTGCAACCTCCTACTCTGTGTTGGTAGTAAAGTACATGATCACCAAAATTGAATTCAGGAAGGGGGGAGCGTCCAAAATTATTGGGAGAGAGCTCAAGCATCTTAGTCTTATATGCGGAAGTATAGGCTGTGGCCTGTATATCAATTATGCAGTTGACTAGGTCTTTGATGTGGTTGTCAGGATTCATGGCCTTATCAGAGGTAAGCAGGGGGCCCCCAAAAGCAATGGGGTAGTAGCCTCTTGTCTATACAGCATAGCAAAAGGGGAGTATCCAGTGACACAATGTTTGCTAAGGCAGTATGCAAAGAGAGCGGCAGGTAAGTATAGGTCCCAGTTGGCAGCGTCAGAGTAGGTGAGCTTCCTCATGATAGAGACCAGTGTGGAATTTGCACACTCAACTGCCCCATTGGTAGAAGGATTGTAGGGGGCAGAGAAGGACTGGTGTGATCCCAAAGCTTCAACAACAGAGGTTACCGGCTTGGCATTGAAGTTAGTCCCATTATCTGAGAGTAACACTTGAGGACAGCCATTGTGGTAAAAAAAATCTTGTAACAGGAAGGCAGCAGTTGTCTTAGCCGTGATGTCCTTTGTAGGGCAAGCCTCTACCCACTTGCTGAAGTGATCAACAGCAATCAGAATAAAGCAACACCCAGAACGCAAGCAAGGGAGAGGACCTACTGCGTCAGAGCTGACAGTGTGAAAGGCATGTTGCAGGGGGACTAATTTGAACTTGTGGGCAGCAACTCAAGGCCTCTGCAGCTTGCAGTTGTGGCAGCTAGCTATGACGTCTGGGATCAGCAGGTGAAGGTTCTCCCAGAATTAATTCTTTTGAAGCCAGTCATAGGTCTTGGTAATGCCTCATGCCCAGTCTCTTTATGAGCTTGCGACACCAACAAGAGGCAAAGACTGGGTCGTACATAAGGCAGATACTGGTCTTGTATCTTCTTGAAGAGCTGATTATTGCATATGAGGGTATCTTTGGATAGCTTGGACAAAGCCAGTTGTACCTCTTCTGTCTCACTTTCCCAAGAAGAAGGGTACCCAATTAGTTTGTATAACTGATCAGCCTCTGCAGGATGCAAAGCTAGAATGGCCATTCTGGAGAATCCATCAGCGTTCTGGTGTTGAATTCCAAGGCAATGTAGCACAGTGAAGTCGTATCCTTGCAGACGTAGAGCCCATCTAGCTAGGCGTCCTGCAGGCTCCTTAAGCTGTTGTAACCACTTAAGAGAAGCGTGATCAGTGACAACTGTGAAGTGGGTACCATATACGTAGTGATGAAACTGCTTGACTGCATGCAACACGGTAAGGCACTCCTTCTCTGTGACACTATAGTTCTTCTCATGTTTGTTTAACATGCGTGATGTGTAAGCCACAGGATGGTCTACACCCTTGTTGTCTAGTTGGGCTAGAATAGCTCCAATAGCAAGATTGCTAGCATCAGTGTACAGGATGAACTCATTATTGTAGTCAGGATACACTAAGATTGGTGCCTCTTTGAGTGTTTGCTTAAGGGTCTCAAAGGCGTGCTGTTGACTGGCAGTCCATTCAAAAGAGACATTATGTAATAGCTGGACTAGAGGCTCACTAGCATTGGCAAAGTCAGGGATAAACTGTCTATAGTAGCCCATCATCACTAGAAAGACTTGTACTTCTCGCAGGTTGGTGGGCAAAAGCATTTTATTGATGGCTTCAACCTTCTTAGTCATTGGGCAAATCCTGGTCTGGGTTACTTCATGGCCCAATAATTCAAGACGTTCTTTGAAGAAGTCGCACTTGGAAGGTTTTAGCTTAAGGCCAACTTCTCAAATTTTTATGAACACCTCTTTGAGATGAGCCGTGTGATTGGTGAAGGTAGCGCTGAAAACCATTATATCATCCAAGTATACTAGGACACACAAAAACTTCAAGTCACAGAGGATGGAGTCCATGGCCCTTTGGAAGGTGGCCAGGGCGTTGCAGAGTCCCTGCAGCATGCGAGTAGGCTCAAAAAGCCCTTCAGAGGTAATGAGTGCGGCCTTTTGGCAATCCTTGGGCAAAAGGTCAATCTGCCAGTACCCAGATGCCAGATCCATTGTGGAGAAAAACTTAGAGCCTCCAAGATGTCAGAGAGCATCATTGATACGCGGCAAGGGGTACAAGTCCTTCTTGGTCAAAGAGCTCAATTGGTGATAGTCCATCACAATACAATGACCCCCATCTTTCTTCTTTAGAATGAGTAGCAGGGATGCCCAAGGACTTTGGGAAGGTGCCAGAAGTCCAGTGTCCAACAGTTGTTTGAGCTCTTTAGATACCTGGGCGTTCTCCACACAACTGTGGCAATATGGTTTAGCACGGAAGGGACGAGCGTTGCCAGTGTCAATCTGATGGGTAATGCCTTTGGCTAACCCATAGTTGGTACTGTCCTTTGCAAAGATGTCAGAAAATTGGTCTAGCAAGTCTAGTCCTCTTTCTGTTGAACCGTGGACAACTGTGGGAAGTCTTGCGCAGTGAACAAGGATAGGACTTGGGGTTCATCCTCAGGTAGATTAAAGTCCTGGAATGTTCCAAAAGGATGAAGAGACAGGACATCAGGAGCGCCCAACAACTTGCCATATCCAACAACCTGCCCTCTATACACGGTCATGGGGAGAGCATTCAGGTTAGCTACCAACAATTGAACAGGGTCCTTGTGGGAGACATCTAGGATCCCAGGACAGAGATAAGGTTTGTTGCATCCTAACAAGGGGGGAGATTACAACTCCAAGAAGGTCCATTCAGGTAGTTCATATGATATCTGGGAGTCTAGGATGGCCTGGGAGCCAGGTGGGATGGTGACAGCAGACGTGGCTAGGAGAGAGATCTCTTCAGACGCAGGACAAGCCATGGGAGGACATTTCATGTTTGAGGAGTGGGTGTGATATTTGAGGTTGAAAACCCCAGTGGGATATTCCAAGGCACATGTATTGAGCTGTTTTCCGGGAACTTTAACTGGCTCTTCAAAGATCAGAGGGAATTTGTATCCCATAATAGAGAGGTAAACATCTTTTAAGTTGATTATCCCATTAAATTCCCTAAGGAACTGGGTGCCAACTAAGAGATTGTAACTCTTGTTTTCCAAGACAACTGCTGGCGCAGCTAAGAGAAGCTTGCCAAACCGCATGGGTAGAGCAGAGTATGCCCCTATGGTGCAGGTCATAGACATTCCAGTTGTACCATATGACTGGTGATAATTAAGGTCAGGGGCAAGTTCGAGCTTCTTCACAAGCTTGGAGAAGACAACGTTGACTGGCAAGCTGGTGTCTAGAACAGTCTCAATCTTTACTTTTTAGATGGATATCTCTACTCAAGTGGTAGTGCAACCAAAGGGAGGAAGGACAGCCAAGATATCTTGAGCCTCTTTTAGCTCCTTATCCCACTTCTCAATCATGCATCTTAACCCTGGGAACTCCTTATAAACAGTTTGAAGAGGGAGCAAAACAGATACATTCTTGAAGACAGCATCAGCAACCTCAGCAGCTTCTTCTGACAACTCCACTAGCACAGGGGACCTCTCAGCCTGAGTGAGGTAAGGGTAAAAGACAATTTCTTTGGCTTCAGGCAAAGGCTTAGCGGTAGTTGTAGTCTTTCCTGGGCGTAATTTATAAGGGACTGTAATGGTTTCAGGAACAGCCAGAACAGAGTAACCATATGCATTGGCGTTGCAGTATCAGAATCATCCATGGTAGAGTTGTCAGAGATATTGTGAAACAAGAGGAGGATAGGAGGAGCCTTGTTATCAGCAGGCTTGGCGTCAGATATAGAGGGAGGGATTGAAAGAGACTGGAAATAATTGTCAACCGAGAGCGTCTCTGCCTCTAGGTTGACTGCTCTTTTCCCGCCTGCTCTTTCAGATCAGCTCCTTCAACCCGAGGGTTGGTGCAGACTCAAGAATGATGACCTATCTGACTACAGTTGTGGCAACCTTGGCATTGGGGAGGATTTTGCAAGTTCATGGTAAGAATGTGAGGGCCACAGGAAGATGAACCAGAGGTAGAAGTAGCTCAACCTTCCCTAATAACTGCTCCAGAGTGGGTAAGGTGCATATCCTGCAACAATGTCTTTATGATCTTCATGGAGGAAAGCATAGCCTTATGAGCTTTGAAGTGAAGGCACAGAAGTTGGTTAACCTTGAGGGCTTGAGCGCAAGCCATGTATGCTTCATGGGCTGTCAACTGTCTTCTTGTGATCAGCTGCTGTCCTTCCATGTAGAATTTGTCAGCAAACTTGGCTAGCGTCTCTTTAGGCTTGAAAACAATGTGCATAAAAGCGTCCTTTTTTACTTCCAGGCTAAGGTCACCACCAAACTTGTCAATCAAAAGCTGCTTCATATCTTCCCACGTCTCAATGGTGGGTATTTCAGGCACCACCATCTCCTGGAAAGTCAGGTGTAGACAGGTCAGAATATGTTCTTTCTTAACGTTGTCTGAAGCTCGTCTCATGGCAGTTTTGTAGATGGTTAGGAACGCTGCAATGGTTGAGGTTTTGGGATCAAATACTTGCTTAAAGGTAGGCTTAAAATGTGCTTCAGGAGTTGGACCACCATTGTGGCTATTGAGTACTTTTATACGCGGGGAAAACTCTGCCTCAGATTCAGAGGGGGGCTGTCTAGCCCATAGCTGACAAACACTTTCTTCAAGGGTAGTCAGGGTCTCAACAGCGCAGGCACCCGTATCAAAAGCTTGAGTGGTCTGTTGTGTGGTAGTTTCTAAGTGTTGCCCTTGGGTGGTCACTATTGTGGAGAGCTCAGCCAGTTGAGAAGTAAGGGATGGCCCCACTGAGAGGCAAGGGGAAAATCTCTCATTCACAGAGCCAATCACGTCATTCATCTCTTGTACGTCTCTATCCAGTTTGGTATGATCCTGCTTCAATTGATCCACCTTGTTAGCTAGGGCAATTATTTCCCTAGTGCATTGGATTTGAGCAGCTCCTGGTAAGCCAGGGAAGCAACCATCTTCATCAACAACCCTAACTGGGCTAGCAGCAGTCGCCATCATTTCACATAGGGCAGCAAGTTCTTGTTGTAACTCTGCAACTTGAGCAGTCAATTCAAGCACCTGGGGGTCAGGTTGAGGAGCTTCAGCAGGACGTCCTTGACTGCAAGTAGTTGTACATAGCTCTTGAATAGCGTCCTATATTCTTTGTTCTTGATCCGCCAAATAATCAGAAGGGGGAGAGGGCGGAACATCTGGCTTGGGCGTAGCTAATTCATTCACTTGACTCTGGAGTTTGGCTATAGCAGCAGCGGTGGCAGCTCTTTCTTGATCAAATGCTGTACTGAGTTCATTAAGGCCACTAACAGCAAAGTCTGCTACTTGCTGTAGTTGCTCAAAAGGATACATACTGAATGCATTGAGTTGCTGCACAAGTTGTTTGAAGTTGGTGAGATAAGTGTTCAAGGTGGAATATACTTGAGTTTGCCAGTAATGGTCTAGCTGGTGAAACTTGTGTAGACACTCTCTCACGTATTTGGGGATGGACTGATGCATTTGTTCAATAGAATTAACCAAACAGGTCTGGGAGGTAACAGAGTTGCGTTGATTGTCAGATACCAAGGAAAACAGGGAATGAATCCACTGTTGGTAGGCAGCAAACTGGTCCCAGTGATGAGTAACTGCTGCTTGTAGAGACAAGATTTCTTGGACGTGGAGCCCCAACATCATCTAATGATGGGCCAAGGCAGGCTGCACAAAGGACAATAGTAAGTGCTCAGCGGAGCCAGCTGCTGAGAGGAGATGTTGTGGAAATTGAGGGGCTACAATTAATTTATAGTATTAAGCCTGACTGAACTGCAGCTGAAGGCAAGGGATGGCTCCTTCACGGGCTATCCCAAGGGCTACCAACATGACTTGTTCCAAGTCAGGGGTACCCATGGGGTAAGCAACTAGGCAGGGACCATTCCCGAGGTTCAGTACAGTAGGGGTAATAGGCTGGTTGGCAATATCTTCCTCAATAGGAGGGCTAGTAATTTCAGGTGAAGTTGACTCTTGTATAGGCAGAGGCAAAGGACCTGAAAACGTGGATGCAAAAGGGATAACCAAGGGGCTTACAGCCCCTGTAGTGAGCACCATTTTTGTTGTGTTCTGAGGTGCGGCACAGATACACAACAGAAAATCCTAACCTTAGGATTGGATTTGTACTAAGTCTTGGTTAGAATGGCAGGGAAGGCTATGTGATTACCTTGTGGCCCTGAATGAATAATATCTTCTAGTCATGGCTAGAGAGGCGCCAAAGTACAGAAGACACAAAGACAAAAATGTGAATAGAACTTAATTTTATTAGTGAATAGGAAAATGGAATATATAGTGGTTGACTATACCACAAAACACTACCAGTACGGTAGGATCACTTGCCACAAGCATGAGTGAGGCAAGTGAGTTGTGCAGAGTCAAGAACCTGAACAATTGTATTTCCCAATCCAGCCATTGACTCATTTTGAGAAGCAAAAGCAAAAGCAAGAGATTTGTCCTCAAAATAGCCCACCAAAGGCAAAATCAAAATACAGTGAATAGCAGTATTCACAACAATTATTCTTGTTTCTGTGCCCATTTGAACCTGCAGGCTTATGGTTTGTGTTGTTGTTTCCAGGAGACAGGTGATTGGTGCACCCATTCAAGTGGGAATCTTTGGGTCTCTCACTCTTTCCAGTTTGTGCCTTGTGGAGAGTGTTGGATGTCTGATCTGCATTTTCTGCTTTGCAATATAGGCTTTGCAGATTGGTTACTTGGTCCAGGTTGACGTACCTTATCACATGTGACTTAAGTGTGTCATAATACATGAGATGTGTGGCTGGAGTGACAAATGCCATATCTGCAGGGGCACGTAGGCAGAGTTCTTCATAAACTTGTGTGAGTTCCTTTACAGTGCCTATCTGGGTCAGGTTTTTCACTTGGCAGATAATCATGAGCGCTGTATCCTTAAGCACGGATCTTGCCAGGAAGTCTTGCTTGAAGGTATACCAGTTCTTCTTAGTGTGTTCTTTGTGCCACTTGTTGCACCAGGTGCCAGCATCGTGGGTCAGTCGGATGGAGATTTCTGCAATCCAAAATTGCTGTGGGCATTTCATCTGGGCCAGTTTGCTCTGGGCGGACTGGATCCATGCGGCAGTGTTGTTGTCATTGGCCCTGGCAAAAGGTTCCAAGGCAGCGCTTCACAGTTTTTGGGCTACATAGACGGACATGGTGTTTTTGTCAGTTGGTTGCAGAATGGAAGAGGGAGCCTGAAAGAGTCCTTGTGCAGACATGGCGTTGAAGGCAGGTAGTGGGATCACTGTATTCTGGTACAGGACAAAACTATTGAGTATCTCTGCACCAGGGGTGTATGGGGTCCAGTTCAGCGGGAGGCCAGACATAATTCTGTCAAGGATTTGTTGGCCGCAGTGCGTGCAGGCAACAGGCAGAATTTTACAAGATAAGGCAAGACAGAAACAACGTGAGACTGTCCTACTGTCGTAACTGTGCTGTTTTAGCAGAGTTACAAGGGGAAAATATTTAGAAGCTAGATAATAATCTTTATTGTGAGATAGTGATTATATAGTCATTGTGAATCAAGGATAACAGGAACATGATTGCGTTGATCACACGGCTAGATGGTGAAGGGGGTGGGTTGATCCTGATAATTGGTCAAGCGTCAAAACAAGGTATCCACTGTAAGGGATCATCATTTGTTCATGTTGATGGATTTGGTAATTTGAGTTGACTTTCTAGTTTGGCTACAGGTCACTGGGAGTTTGAGTTGCGGGTCACAACCCTGCTTAGTTGGAATCTTTCTGGCGGGTTGAGCCTGCTGTTTTGACATTAATTTAACTATATAACTTATTTACTGTAATTATATTTGTCCATATATAGTAGCATAAAGGCTTGTAAATACTACTATCTATTTCACATTAGGTTTTGAAATTTATATATTAATTATTTTTGGTCATAAATGTGCACTTTTAACCTTTTGTATCAATGAATCTGATTTTTTATATTTTAATCCTAAAACAGACACTCATAATGTTTATTTCCATTTTATGTTCTAGATTGTATATCTTGATTAGGATGTACTGGGAACTTTTGATATATTCATTGATTTGTTCTGATATTTGATATTTTTTGTTGTCTGTTTCAGTTGCTATGAGTTTGTTGTGGGATCAAGTTTTTCACTTTAGTGACTGAGTTTATTTTATTCGCAAAAACCATAATAAACATAGTAGCTTCATAATGTGACTGAAATCATTTCATTTATGTGATTGAGATTTTTGGTGTTAAACCAATATAATTTGTTTTCAGTTTGCATTTTTGTTGTTTTCTGGACATTTTTACCAATCGGCGCTCATTTTCTGTGGAACGAGCTCATATTCCCTTCAAAAAAATTGCTATTTATTTTTTTGGACTGATTTTGTTTTTTGATCTGAGACGGTTTTGTTTATCTCAATAGGCTGTAAAACTATTGTATGGCATTTTTCACTAATAAGAATAATGTTGGCTTGATTTTGACAGTTTACAGCCTATAGAAGAGTAATTTTTATTGATTCATTGCTGTTTAATGCTTCAAATTCGAAATGAGCTATTTTGAAAAAATCAGATTATGCTATAATGTTGTCAGCTTATCTGTTGGAGCATAACATGATCCTCAAAATAATGCTAGATGTATAGAATTCTGCAACATCTATTGATGATCTAGTGTCTTTTCTGTTCAAGCTTATAAAAGCTAATACCCGGATAAATCTTGGACCCACTGTACAGGTGCTGTCATGCTTTTGAGAAAACCACAAAAACTTGGAAAAGTAGTTAATGCAATTGATATCAGTTATGTGCCTAAATTTTAAGCATAGAATAACTGCTGATATTTCACCAACTTGCATGGGATAGAATCAGAATCAAATCTGAAATACGTATTTAAAATAAAGTATATATAGCTTAAGAAGCTGGTAAACATAACCACCAGGTTTGTTGATTGAATTATAATGCTGAATCATTAAAAATAAATGCACCTATAATAAATCTAAGTGCTTCAAAAAATTATGCATAAAAATTCATATATTTTAATTCTTATAACCTCTTTTAAATACATATCTTTAAATAATTTTAAAAAAAATTCTAACAAAAATTCATGGGAGTTATATCCGGCTGTAAAAAGCAATAAGGATTTGTAAAGAACAAAGAACACCACTCATTAGCTGGTAAAATCTTCGTGGATGACTTTATTCCCAAACCTCAGTTTTACTGCTTAGTGAATATTTTTCCTTGCAAACGTCATCGGTTGTTTGAAAGCTAATTTACATGTTTTCGAAAAATCCACGCATGGATAAAGTAGGGATCATTGAGGAGATTTCTTAAAAGAAAGATACCCTGAAATTGATGAGAAATACTCAAAATCAAATTTACCTTCGGAAACAAAATAATACGTTGCTAAACCAAGCCATACTGTAATAGCAATAATATTACGATAATATACTTTCCGACTTTCAGCACTATAGGCGGATCTCGGTGGCTGGAATAGCTGATTCAACTAATCCAGGAGATGCCCCTAAAAATCAAATGTTACACGAGGCAAAGAGTATAATTAAAGCTGTTTGGAATACCTCGACGCTTCATTGCTAGCTTGGATGAAGAAGAAACAGCTTTTTTAGGCTTTATAGATGTGACATCCTCGTCATCATCAAGTTCTTCGCCAAACTCTTCAAAAATGCCGATGTTTAATTCAAAAACTCTTCGTGAAGCTTGAATGATTTCATCTATAAAATGAATAATATGCCTTATTTGATATGTACCTTTTTCTTTATCGGAAACTCGAATGGCATTAAGCCGGTCAAGATAAAATTCTCTGAAGTCTGGAACGTTGGTTATATTCTCAAACCTGTAAAAAGCAGTCCCTCCTTGGTTTAAAATTTTAAAGTTTTTTTGGATCCGACGAGATAAAACTTGTCCACCTACAAAAGGTTAGAAGGCTTAAAGATTACAATATACCAAACATGTCACCGAGGTATCTGGTAAAAGGATGAGCAATGAGGGTGTGTGGAGAGTTGGTAGCGCGGTAACGGATGTCATCTACATATGTTTGGGTGGCGGGTGTAACGGTTGCCTTTTCTTTCCAATTGGGACCCAAGAAAAATTCCAAATCCTCCACAAGAGGACCTATGCGATTAACCTGGCGGGGGAAATGAACCAAGCCTACTATAGGATGTGATGATAATTTTTTGGTTTCTTCTTCCATTGCGGAGTAGACATGATATAGGCAAATTAGAAAGCGTCCATACACATCAGGGCCTATTTGTCCTTTTGATAGGTATCTTATGGAATTAGTAAATAAAATAGAGAAGGAAGCCTCACTTGACAAACTTGCAACGTTCTGCTGCGGCATGAACATCCAGAGTACCTTCTAACATCTGATTAGAAAGAGGCTGAGCTCCTGGTTGAAGGGGAGGAATGAAAAGATCATTTCTGATATTTTTAACATAATCTACAAGGGACGCCCCTTGTTCACAGGCCAAAGAATTCTCGTTGGACTGGTAAGCAAAAGCAGGACAGAGCTTATGTTGAGCTGGGATTTCTTTGATGAGCTCTTGTACCTGTTCAGGGGTCTTGCCGCTAAAAGGGCAGCCATCTCGAAAAGCAGGGCAGTTCCCTACAAGATCGGCAGGAGTACGCCCTTGAGAGTTAGAGAAAGGGCAGCCATGATGAAAGGCGGGACATTTGACATTTAAGTCGTGCAAAGTCTCTTTGATTGTTTCGAAATGGGGATGAGCAGATTCAGCTGACATTTTACTCAGTTTGAGTTTTGATAAAGTTGTTAGATCCAAGTCGTTCTCTAATAAAGCGAGAGATGAACTGTGCCTCAAACTCCAAACTCTTAGATGTATAATAAGCCTTGATCAGATAATGCAGTCCCCCTAGAATTCGGTTTAAAGTGACATCAAGAAGAGTAAATCTGCTTTAATTTATAGTCCTTGGGCTGCTATGGAATTAAATCCCTACTGCGCATTCAAATTTAATATTATATTTTACAAAAGGTGGTGACTCTTACAATGTTTGAAACAATTTCTTTTAAAATTATATCTTGTCCCAATAAGACGAGCCCACCTGAATGCATTCTGTTTTGTCATGAAGTAGACTAACTTCTAACGAACTCGACAGTTTCAGCTGATTTTACATCCCTCAGTTCGTTTTTGAAAACTCGCCAAATTAGTTTAAAATTTATAGTATCATGGTCTGACAATTGATATATCTCTTTATTCTGTGGAGTGGATTCAGGTGTATCGATTGGGCTCAGCCGTTATTTAAAAACTAGCTTAGTTTTACAATTGATTTATATTCGAAGTCAAGAGTCCAAGCCTACAAATATATTAGCAAGCAGGCCAGAGGAAGTCAGTTTAGAAATCATGAAACATGTTACATCAATCATGCTTGGTTTGTCAAGTTGACAAATGAACAACAAGATTATGAATAACTTCAAAGCCGTTCAAACATTCAATTTACGGCCCTCACTTGAGCCTTAATTATTTATAAAAAATGTATTTTTCGTTGGCTTTTACGTTTCACACGCATCTATCTTAATCTCTACCTCTACCCTAGAATTGCATGGTCCAACTCCAGCTAACTTCCAGCCCCGTGCTTCCTTTAATAAAAAGATGTTTATAATATTTTAATTTTATAAAATTACCACTTTGCCTTGGAGGCTCACAGCCGGGAATTAACTGGAGCTGGGCTGAAGTACCCTATGTTATCCGGGTAAATTTTAATTCTAGTCATATCAATTTTTAACTATAATTACTGGAAATTTTAAAAATAATGTTTCCTACCTGCAAGAGGTTTGATAGTACTGCTTGTGGTGCTCACTAATATACCCAGGAAGGAGTAAGAGGTGAAACTTCTGGGAAGCATCTATCAGAGAAGCAGGAATAACTACTAGTACTGGGCTGCACGAGCAGGAGACAGTACATCACACTTTGATCAGGCCTATGGCACTGACTCTAAATGTCAGTACAACAGGGAGATTATCCTGTTACCCTTGGCAGGAAAGGCAACAATAAAGCAGAGTCAATAAGATTCCGATATGGTAGGCTTGGTTGCTCAAGTATTGAATCACAAGCCAAAGAAGTACAAGTATTTGATGAAACTAATGAGAGTAATAGTATTCTTTATTGAGCAAAAGAGGATACATATTTAAAGGGAATAAGATTGATTCACATATGTATATGTTAATACATATGTAACAAAGTGGTACAGACTAATATACTTATCATCCAGTTGTCACCCTGATGTGCCAGAATAGTCTTACATTCAATCCAATCCATGTCCCTAAGCCTAACCAATTGGATCTTAAGAAGTTAAGCTTAGTTTATGTTTCATAAGACATTGTTAACTGATTAATCAGTTATCACACTGTTTTCTAAAAATATCATAATTATTTCATGTGTGAATAATAACAATACACTGATAAATGATAGTAAAATACTAGATTTTAGACTTTAACCTTATAAAATGATTTCAACAGCTTTTATAGTTATGTGTTATTTGACTGGTGTCAGGAATTTGGCTTTTTCTAAGGATTGACTGAGCATTACCTGAGTAAAAAATTCAGGACCCTGAATGGTAGAAACCTTTTATAATCTTGCTGGTGCACCATGTACCAGTATGAGCTACTGTGAGTTCATAAACCTTTGATGTATTATCCCTTAGCTTATGAGTGCTAGTGCAATTAATAACACTTAGGATTCAACAATTGTATCTGATCTCTGATTTGCTACATTGTTCTAACATCACACTAGCATTATACCGGGCTAGTACCAAAATAGAGTTGATATTGAGGCATCAGGCTATTGGCTAATTCCCCATGGGCTAATAATATTGATAGTAAATTGCATTAGCACACCACTTGTGCTATTGCAAATATTAAAGCATAAAGGTGCCTTTGGTAAAAATAAATAATTCACTATAAACAAAATAGTTGATTAGTGCTGCCACTGTCATGAATAGTGTCATCATGGCCAGAATTACGGCAACTGTAGTAAGTTTGACTCCCTGGTACTCAACAAAGTGTTGAGTACCAGGGAGTTGAGTGCCGCATATGTTAATCTATTAGTATTTTTGGCTTAACTGATTTTAAGCTAATTTTCACTAGTAACATAGGGGTTCAAACTGAAAACTGAGTTTAAATTTACTTGAATTTGACTCTGTTTAATAATTTGGTTAGCTAAAAGACCAATTTAAGGGGCAATTTATAAGTGAATTTACTAGCAAAATAAAAAACCCTGTGTTCAACACTCTAAAAGAAAAAGTGACCAGTTTGACACTTTTTAAGCCAAATCTTAATTTTATTGATAAAATACATATGCACTTATATAAAATTTGTTATTTACTGTTATATTTTTATTATTAGTGTCCATAGTCATTGTTTAAGCTCCCAATCACCACTATACTGGATTTAGTGGTATAGACATTAATCAAATACCCCACTTGTTTTACATTGTTTCATTTCTGGGTTTGTGGATTAAGTAGTGCCACATAAATTAAGCCCAATTTATTAAGAGATTTCATATGTAATTTATAAAAAAAGAAACTTGAATCCTTCTTTTTGACACTATTCACACAATTGGCTTCAGATTCAACTAATCAAAGGCTCAAAATTAAGGCTAACTTAATAAGTGATGCACTACAAGCGCCACTTAACACCCATCCACTCAGCACTTTAACTTGGGGACTAGTGCAGAGAGCTTCTTAACGTTTTAACACACACAGTGGTAAATAACACACTCCCAGCTCTTCCCAGCATAATATTATCATTAATGAACACCTTTTCACTCATTCACTTTTTTAACTTATGTTATATTTTTTAATTTTTGAGCATATGACACTGGCTTGCTTTTGGGTTAACTTTTGAACCTGTTTTAAATTTAAGCAAGTTTTATATGTAAAAAACATAGTAAATTTGATTTTTCTGCTTGACTCCGGCATACTTGACAGTGAGAATTCAGCTTTTTCCAACTTATTGACAGTGCTGAACTCAACACTTTACTATGTTTTGATTTTTTAACCCCAAATAAAAAATCTAAATAATATTTTTTTTGTGTTGCAACCAAGTTTCCAGACTTGCCTGCCAAAATATCTTACAATACACAGGGGGCGCTTGATGAGTTGCCCCTCAATGTATCTAATGACATGAATCAATCTGATGGCAATGTCAAATGGCAGGCACTTCCTCCTAATTAGGAGCACTACCAATTCTACCTGCTGATCCCCGCACAAGTTATTCCTTGGCTTTAAACCCTACATGGAACATGCCACCCCCTTGTGGCCTTGTGGCTTTCCCCATATAATATATTAACCACAATATTCTATAATAAAACAATACCTTATTCTTATTATTCCTGTCCTTCTTATTGGACCGTTGTCTTCCCCAATTCAAATACTGAATTCTCATTGGTTCAGTTGCAACAATGGTAGCAGCAGTAGGTTCACAACCTACATAAATAAAAAAATTCCTCCTAAGAAAGGACAGAGTATGGGCCATATGGCTACTCCCCATCAAAAAACCTTCCTGCCAATCCCCAAGGGGGACATCCCTAACAGGTATGTCATCTATCAAGACCAACTGGTACTAACAAGTGTATACAACCAACTCCTCCTTGGGCAGTGCAACACTAGTGTCACTCTGCCCCAGTCAGACCTGTTGCAATGTATGCTTAACCTCCATCTGGAATCCTTTGCAGGTGGGGTCAAAGGAGCTGACATTGTCAGTTGGCTCCACTCCACCAAAACCTGCCTCTGTATCTGTCAAGTACCTGAGTCCATGTGGGTTGCCACTGTGTCTGGGTGCCTCATGGGGCCCGCTGCCGTGTGGTTCACCAACTGGGCCAGCCAAGAAATTGATGTCACCTGGGTGTTGTTCAGGGACACCGCAAAGACCTGCTATAGCAAAACTTTCTCTCCTATTGTGGTAGGAACTCCCCTCCTGGCCATTAAACAGACTGGGTCTGTCCCTGAATACCTTGCCGCCTGATAACAAACTCTTGCTGCTGCTCCAGAAGCCGTGACCAATAGAAATGCAATGCTTCTTACATTGATAGTCAATGGGCTCAAGCCCCATATCTGTAAGGGGTTCCCGTAGGTTGCTGCACCTCCATTGATGACTGTTACAAGGCCATCATGGAGGCCAACAACCAGGCTTCAATGGGCTTCTGCCAGACAAATGACGCTCCTCCCCAACCTTGTGCCACGCCTGGCAGTGCCCACAATCAAGTAGGCTGCTGCCAGCCCTGCCAGCAGGAAAATGGGGTTAAGCGCCCCCGCAAGGGGAAACTCCAACTAGTGCAAATTGAGGACCAGGGAAAATCCTGGGGGTTGTAGCTACAAGAGGTCCTACAACCCCACTTGACCCTCACTCTCAATACCTCCTTTTAAAGAATCCCTGCAACTACAGTGTACATAAAGTTGAAACCCTTGATGTCTTCCAAGTTCACAGTGACAACCCCGTTCTCCAAGAAAGTCACTCTCCAAATAAAGTAACCCATTTGGCTTATCCCTTCCATTTTTGTGAGAACACTCATAAACTATTGGTAGATACCGGGGCCAACCACACTATGGTTGACCAGGCATTTGCTGATTCTCAACAATTAGACCAAGTGCTAAGAAGATTCAAGGCAGTACAAGTAGCTGATTCCCATAGAGTGGCAATTACCCATGAGATGGTACCCTTTTCTGTGAGAATGGGGAACATCCAGGTTAAACTCTCTGGGTCAATCATGGCAGGGCTCAGCCATAACATAATCACTGGCCTTGACTGGCTTTATCACAACTGTCCCTACATTGACTGGGATACATCTGTAATTACCCTCAATATAAATGTGGTGGGTTTCCAGATATACCCTGTTGAAATGAGCAAGTTACTTCACAATACTGTGTTTTTCAGAATAACAGAGACATGCTTGTATTATTTCAAGGGGGAAACTAGACTTTAACCAATGCTCAGTTGAAGTTATCTGCGCTGAACCCTCTGCGCCCCCTTGACCACTTCACCCTTACCAGCACTTGCCACACTCCTTGAGGAGTATAAGGACGTTTTTAGTGAAACACTGGACCAACTACCTCCTCCCTGAGAGATCCAGCATACTGTACAACTACAAGGGCCGCTCCCTAAGGCACATCCCCTATATTGTCTTACACCAAAAGAAGATGAGAGCCACCATCAGCACCTTGTGGACACACTTGACAAGGGCTTTATCTGCCCATTTCTTTTGCCATATGGGGCTGCTGTCTTCTTTGTAGCCAAGAAGGACGGGTCCCTTTGCCTGGTCACAGATTACTGCGCCTTAAATGAGGTGACTTTTAAGAAAAAGTACCCCCTGTTGTTAATTGACAACCTGTTTGACACGCTTGCAGGTGCAAAGGCTTTAGCAAGATTGATCTCATCACAGGGTACAACCAGGTCCGCATTGCACCAGGGGATGAGGCAAAAACTGCCTTCCGCACACACCACAGGTTGTTTGAGTGTCAGGTCATGAACTTCAGAATGACCAACACTCCTTCCACCTTTGCCATGTTGATGAACAAAGCATTTGAGGATTTGATTGGGAAATGTGTTGTTGTGTACCTTGACAACATTATTGTCTTTAGTCAAGATCAAACCACACACCTCCAACAACTCCGTGCTGTCCTAAACACCCTTCAGAAAAATCAGCTAAAAGCTAAACCTTCCAAATGTGAATTCCTTAAGTCAGAGCTATTGTTCCTTGGGCACACTATCTCTGCCCAAGGAATAAAGCCTGATCCTGCCAAAATCAAGGCAATCACCAGCATGCCACCGCCCACCAATGTGGGCCAGGTGTGTACATTCTTAGGCATGGTTGCCTACATGCACAAGTTCATTCCCAATTGTGGGGAAATAATTGCACCCCTCACTGAGCTCCTAAACACTAAACAGCGCTTCCATTGGACCCCTTCCAGGGATCAAGCCTTTGAAACGTTGAAGCATAGACTTACAACTGCGCCTGTATTGCAATTCCCCAATTGGAACTGCCAGTATGAACTTGAGACTGATGCCTCTGACAGAGCTATAGAAGGCGTGCTACAGGTGGAAATTGACAAGGGCATCTTCCTCCCTGTGGCATATGAGTCCAGGAAGCTCACTGACTTGGAACAACATTATCCCATACATGATTAAGAGTTAGCAGAAATTGTGCACTGCGTTGAGAAATGGTGTTGTTACCTGAAAGGGGCTACCTTTTCACCCCGCGTCCTGACAGATCACAAGTCACTCCAGTACTTCAACACACAGTCCCGCTTGACACGCTGCCAAGCAGGCTGGGTCAAGTGTATATCCCCCTACCAGTTGAGCATTGATTACAAGCCTGTTAAGGAACTTGTCACAGCTGACACACTCTCATGGCTCTACGTAGCGTCCATCACTGGGGACAATGACTTGGATCCAGATTAGCCAATGCTTTACCTCTGTCTGAGGCAACTTGTTACAAAGGCCTTAACTTGGTAACCATCTCCAAGCTAAAGGACAACAAAAGGGAGTTCACCACCAATACTGGCAACGTCTGCTGCCAGGCAGAGACAAGTGAAAAGATGCCCTACATTCACACCACACAATGAGGCAACACAATATTGCATTATCACCACACCTTGGGTCAGATCAGAGGATGTAACCTCTTTGAGATCATGAAACATAAGGTTTGGTGGCCACGTATGCACCAAGAAATCTTGGTCCTCCTTAAAACATGTGTGCTGTGCAAAAAGAACATGTTCAAACCTGCACTCCCCCCAAGTATGTCCTGCCCATTAAGGCCATGGAACCCTTTGAGCAGTGGAACCTTGATATTGTTGGACCCCTTCCAAAAGATCAACTGGGGAAGAAGTACATAACAAAAACTATCAATTATTTCACCTGTTGGCCAGTAGCATGGGCAACCACCAACCACACTGCCACCACCATCACCCGCTTCATTGGCAAGGAAATTGTGGCCCGCTTTGGGTGACCCAAACGTCTCATCACAGATGGGGGGCCTGGGCTTGTTGGAAATGTCATGAAGGCGTACTGCACCAAGAATGCCCTCCAACAAATCTTCACAACTCCCAATCATCCACAAGCCAATTGACGCGTAGAGCAATTGAATGGCCCACTGGTCCAACTGATTGCCAAGCTCTCACAGGAGCATCCCAACACTGCGTGGACTGAACACCTGCCCACCACCCTACTTATCTTACAGGCAAGAATCAACAGAGGCACCAGGTTCAGCCCTAGCGCCCTAGTATTTGGGACGCCTGACAGTCTGACAGGAGTTGAACAAGGGAAGCTACAGTATACAGTTCTGGGAAAGCCCCCCTGTTGACAACTCCCTCCCTAAACCAATGGCGTGCCAAAGCCTGGGAAGTTGAGCACAAACAAATTGAAGGTGGGACAGAGCACCTTGAAACCAGATACACTGTAGGTGATCCCGTCTACACCCTCAACCCCAATTTGGCTAAGTTGGAGCCCAACCACCTAGGGCCCTTCAAGATAGCCGCAGTCTATGATAATCACATCTATCAACTTGAAGATATCCAATGAAACACCAAGAAGCTTCACCACTGTTGTGATCTGAGACGTGGCACAGAGTCAAAACAGGAAATTCTAACCTTAGGATCAGATTTGTACTAAGTCTTGGTTAGAATGACAGGGAAGGCTATGTGATTACCTTGTGGCCCTGAATGAATAATATCTGCTAGATGTGGCTAGAGAGGCGCCAAAGTACGTGGAGACACAAAGACAAAAATATGAATAAAACCTAATTTTATTAGAAAATAGGAAATGTAATATATAGTGGTAGACAATACCACAAAACACTACCAGGACGGTATGATCACTTGCCACAAGCATGAGTGGGGCAAGTGAGTTGTTCAGGATCAGGAAACTGAACAATTGTATTTCTCAATTTGGAGCCAGCTTCATTTTGAAGGGCAAAAGCAAAAAAGAGAGATTTGTCCTCAAAATAACCCAACAAAGGCAAAATTGAAACATGGCAAATGGCGGCATTCACAACATTGCCCCCCTCTAGATTGGACTTAGGGGAGTGATACTTGCAAAGGAACTTGGCATGCACGTGAGCAAACGGTTGACCACTAGAGAGAATTTTTACAGTATACTCCAACCCTTGCTTGAAGTTCACTTCCAAGGGCCCAATCCACAACAAATCTAGCTTATGAGCTTGTCTTCCACTCTATGTTGATAGCAGAGAACATGGTCCCCAATGTTGAACTCAGGCAAAGGGGATCTCCCGGAATTGTCAGGGGAGATCCCTAACAGCTTGGTCTTATATGTGGAGTGTAGGCAGAAGCCTGGATATCAATGATTTGGTTAACTAGATCCTTGATATGCTCATCAGGGTTCATGGCCTTATCAGAGGAGAGTAGGGGCCCTCCAAGAGTGACGGGGCAGTGGCTTCACAACCATACAGCATAGCAAAAGGGGAATACCTGGTGACACAATGTTTGCTAAGGCAATAGGCAAAGAGAGCAGCAGGTAAGTATAGATCCCAGTTGGCGGCGTCAGAATAAGTGAGCTTCCTCATGATAGAAGCCAGAGTTGATTTTGTGCGCTCAACCACCCCATCAATGGAAGGATTATAGGGGGCAGAGAAAGGCTGATGAGACCCCAAGGCTTCAACAACAGAGGTCACTAACTTGTTGTTGAAGTTAGTCCCATTGTCAGACAACAATACTTGAGGGCAACCATGGCGGAAGAATACATCTTGCAGCAGAAAGGTGGCGGTTGTCTTGGCAGTGATGTCTTTAGTAGGGAGAGCTTCTATTCACTTGCTAAAATGAGCAACAGCAATTAGGATAAAGCGGCAACCAGAGCAGGAGCAAGGGAGAGGCCCTACAGCATCAATACTGACAGTGTGAAATGCATGTTGAAGGGGACTAGCCTGAACTCATGAGCAGTGGCTTTAGGTTGTTGGAGTTGGCAATCATGGCAACTAGCAATAACATCTAGGATCAGCAAGCAAAGATTTTCCCAGAAGTAATTCTTCTGAAGCCAGTCAAAGGTCTTGGCAATGCCTCCATGCCCAGTCTCTTTATGAGCTTGCAACACCAATAAGAGGCAAAGACTGGGTTGTACATAAGCAGATACTGGTCTTGTACCTTCTTAAAGAGCTGATTGTTGTGTATGAGGGTATCTTTTGATAGCTTAGACAAGGCCAATCATACCTCTTCTGTCTCACTTTCCCAAGAAGAAGGGTACCCAATTAGTTTGTATAACCAATTGGTCTCTGCAGGATGCAAAGCAATAATGGGCATTCTAGAGAGCCCATCAGTGTTATGGTGTTAAATCCCAGGGCAATGAAGCACTGTGAAGTTGTAGCCTTGAAGACGTAGGGCCCATCTAGCTAGGCGCCCTTCAGGCTCCTTCAGTTGTTGTAACCACTGAAGCAAAGCGTGATCAGTGACAACTGTGAAGTAGATACCATATACATAGTGACAAAACTGCTTGACTGCATGCAACACGGCAAGACACTCTTTTTCTGTGACACTATAGCTCTTCTCATGTTTGTTTAGCACACGGGAAGTGTAAGCCACAGGATGGTCTACACCCTTGTTGTCCAGTTGCGCCAGAACGGCTCCAATAGCTGGATTGCTGGCATTGGTGTACAGGATGAATATCTTATCATAGTCAGGATACACTAGGATTGGCGCCTCCTTGAGTTTTTGCTTAAGGGTCTCAAAGGCTTGCTGCTGACTGGCAGTCAATTTAAAAGGGACATTACACAACAGCTGGACCAAGGGTTCACTCGTGTCAGCAAAATCAGGTATAAATTGCCTATAGTATCCCATTATGCCCAGAAAGACTCAGACTTCTTTCAGGTTGGTGGGCGGAAGCATTTTTTCAATGGCTTCAACTTTCTTAGTCATGGGGTGAATTCCTGTCTGAGTCACCTCATGCCCCAAGAATTCAAGGTGTTCCTTGAAGAAGGCACACTTAGATGGTTTTAACTTAAGTCCAGCCTCATTAATATTTATAAACACCTCCTTAAAATGAGCCAAAATGATCAGTGAAGATGGCGCTGAAGACATTTATATCATCTAAGTACACTAGAACACACAAGAGCTTCAAATCATGGAGGATGGAGTCCATGGCTTGTTGAAAAATAGCTGGAGCATTGCAGAGCCCTTGCGGCATTTGAGTCGGCTCAAACAATCCTTCATAAGTGATGAGTGCAGCCTTCTGTCTATCTTTGGGAGAGAGATCAACCTGCCAGTAACCAGAGGCTAGATCCATGGCAGAGAAGAATTTGGAGCCCCCAAGGTGGTGAAGAGCATCATCAATGTGTGGTAAGGGGTAGGAATCCTTTTTGGTTAAGGAATTCAAGCATCAGTAATCCATCACAATACAATAACCTCCATCCTTCTTTTTCAGTATGAGTAAGGAGGAGGCCCATGAAATTTGGGAAGGAGCAAGAAGTCCAGTGTCTAGAAGTTTCTCAAGCTCTTTAGACACCTGAGCATCCTCTACTCAACTGCAGCAGTATGGTTTAGCGCAAAAGGGGGAGCATCACCAGAATCAATCTGGTGAATGATGCCTTTGGCTAAGCCATAATCAGTGCTATCCTTAACAAAGATATCCAAAAGCTGATCCAGTAGGTCAAGCACCTCTTTCTGTTGAACTGTAGATAGCTGTGGGAAGTCTTGAGTGGTGAACAATGATAGGACTTGTGGCTTGTCCTCAGGTAAGTTAAAGTCCTGAAATGTACCAAAGAGATGTAGTGATAAGATGTCAAGAGCATTCAACAACCTGCCATAGCCAACAACCTTCCCTCTAGACACATTTATGGGGAGAGCAGTCAAGTTGGCAATCAGCAGTTTAACAGGTTCTTTATGACAGACATCCAAGATTTCTGGACAGAAATAGGGTTTGTTGCGTCCTAGCAAGCGAGGAGAGTACAACTCTAGGAACATACACTCAGACAGCTCATACAATATTTAGGAGTCTAGGATAGCCTGAGACCCAGGAGAAATAGTCACATCAGAATTGGCCAAGAAAGGAATCCCTTCTGATGCAGGACAAGCCATAGGAGGGCACTTCATATTGGAGGAATGGGTACGGTATTTTAAAGTGAAAACACCAGTGGGATATTCCAAGGCACATGTCTTGAGGCGCTTCCCATGAGCTTTAACTGGCTCTTCAAAGATCAAAGAGACATCATACCCTAAGATAGAGGGTTAGCTGTCATTTAAGTTGATGATCACATTGTATTCTCTAAGGAATTGAGTACCAACTAAGAGATCATAACTCTCATTCTCTAAGAAACTGGCAGGCGCGGCCAAGAGAAGCTTTCCAAACCGCATGGGAAGAGCAGAATAAGCTCCTATAGTGCAAGTCATAGATATCCCAGCTGTGCCATACAACTGATGATAGTTAAGGTTGGGGACAAGTTTGAGCTTCTTGACAAGCTTTGAGGAGACAACATTAACAGGAGACCCTGTGTCTAAGACAGCCTTAATTTTCACCTTTTGGATGGATATTTTCACATAAGTGATAGTACAAACAAAGGGAGGGAAGACAACCAGAATTTCTTGGGCTTCTGCTAGTTATTTGTCCCACTTTTTGATCATGCATCTTAGGCCTGGGAACTCCTTATAGACCGTCTGGAGAGGGAGCAAGACAGAGACGTTTTTGAACACAGCGTCAGCAACCTAAGCAGCTTCTTCAGAAGATTCAACAAGCACAGGAGATCTCTTGGCTTGGGTGAGATAAGGGCAAGAGACAACCTCTTTGGCTTCAGGCAAAGGCTTGGCAGTGGTAGTAGTTTTCCCAGAACATAGCTTATAAGGGACTGCAATGGTTTTGGGAACAGCCAGGAATGAATGCCCATAGGAGTTGGGATCTTCTATATCAGAATCATCCATGTCAGAGCCATCAGATATATTGTGGAATAGCAGAAGAATGGGAGGAGCCTCAGAGTCAGTAGGCTCAAAGTCAGCAATGGATGGGGGGATTGAAAGAGACTGGTAATAATTGTCAACCAAGAGCGCCTCCTCCTCTAGGTTGACTTTTCTTTTCCCGCCTGTTTTTTGGGATCAGCTCCTTCAACTTGAGGATTGGTGCAGACTCGTGAATGTTGTCCTATCTGTCCACAGTTATGGCAACCCTGGCGTTGAGGGGGATTCTGCAAGTTCATGATAAGCATATGCAGGCCACGTGAAGACAAACCAGAGGTAGAGGCGGCACAATTCTCCCACACAACTGCCCCACAATGGGTAAGGTGCATATCTTGCAACAGTGTCTTTATGCTCTTCATGGAAGAAAACATGGCTTTATGGGCCTTAAATTGAAGACACAGGAGCTGGTTAACCTTGTGGGCTTGGCGCAAGCCATGTATGCTTCATGTGCGGTCAACTGGCGGCTTGTGATCAGTTGTTGCCCTTCCATGTAGAATATATCTGCAAATTCAGATATGGTCTCCTTTGGCTTGAAAGCAATGTGCATGAAGGCTTTCTTCTTCACTTCCAAACTAAGGTCACCACCAAATTCTTCAATCAGAAGTTGCTTCATATCTTCCCAGGTCTCAATGGTGGGCAGCTCTGGCACTACTACCTCTTGGCAGGTTGGGTGCAGACAGGTTAGAATGTTTTCCTTATTGACCTCATCAAAGGCTCTTCTCATGACAGTTTTGTAGATAGTTAGGAAAGCTGCAATGATTGAGGTTTTGGGGTTGAAAACTTGCTTGAAGGTAGGCTTGAAATGTGCTTCTGGGGTTGGGCCACCATTGTTGCTATCAAGTACATTTATGTGTGGGGAGAATTTTGCTTCAGATTCAGAGGGGATCTGCCTGGCCCACAGCTGACAAACACTTTCTTCAAGGGTAGTCAAGGTTTTGCAGTGCAGGTGCCATATTTTTAGCTAGGGTAGTCTGTTGCTCAGTAACATCCAGGCGCTGGCCCTGTGCTGTTACTACCGGTATAGTTCAGCCAGTCAATAAAGTAAGAGACAGGTCTACAAAAAGGCAAGGGGTGAACCTGTCATTTACTGAATCAATTACTTCACTTAGTTCTTGCATGTCTTTATCAAGCTCAGAGTGATCTTGCTTCAGGAGGTCCACTTCATTGTCTAGAGCTATCACCTCTCTAGCACAATGAATGCAGAGGGCTTCTGCTAAGCCAGGGCAGCAACCATCTTCACCAACAACTCCAGGTGGACTAACAACAGACATCATTGCCTCACGCAAAGTAGCAACCTCTTGTTGTAAGTCATCAACCTGAGTTGTCAGAGCAAGCACTTGAGGATCAGGCTGAGGGGCTTTGGGAGGGCAATCCTGACTGCAGGTAGATGCTCTTAACTCTTGAATGGCATCCCAGAGCCTCTGTTTTTTATCTGCTAACTCATCAGATAGAGGAGAATGCGGGGCATCTGCTTTGGAGGCAGACAGTTCATTTACTTGAGTCTGGAGTTTTCCAATGGTAGCGGCAGTAGCAGCCCTTTCTTGATCAAACTCCTTGCCAAGTTTACAGAGGCCTTTTGCAGCATGGACTGCTACTTGCTGTAATTGGTCAAAGTAGTAAGTACTGAACTTGTTGATTTGCTGCAAAAAAAGTTCAAATTTGGTGAGATAGGCATTTATAGTGGAATCTACTTGGGCACTCCAGGGCTGTTCCAGTTGGTGGAACTAATGAAGACACTCTCTGACATACTCGGGGATAGACTGGCGCATTTTTTCAATGGAGTTGACCAAGCAAGATTGGAAGGTGACAGAGTTGCGCTGATTTTCAGATACTAAGGAAAACAGGGAGTGTATCCACTGCTGGTAGGCTGCAAACTGATCCCAGTGATGAGTGACAGTGGCTTGTAGCAATGAAATCTCCTGAACATAGAGCCCTAATACCATTTGATGATGGGCTAAGGCAAGTTGTACAAAGGAGGAAAATAAGTTTTCAGCAGAGCCAGACGCTGAGAGGAGGTGCTGTGGAAATTTTGGAGCTAAAATCAATTTGTAGTATTCTGCTTGGCTGAACTGAAGCTGGAGGCAAGGGATGGCTCTGTCACAGGCTATCCCAAGGGCTACTGCCATGACTTGTTCCAAGTCAGGGGTACCCAAAGGGTAGGCCACTAGGCAGGGACCACTCCCAAGGTTCAGCACAGTAGGGACAATAGGCAGGTCAGCAATGTCTTCCTCAATAGGAGGATCTGTGATTTCAGGCAAAGTTGGCTCTTGTATAGGTGGAGGCAAAGGTCCTAAAAACATAGTTGCAAAGGGGGTAACCAAGGGGCTTCAGCCCCTGTAGTGAGCACCATTTTTGCTGTGATCTGAGGCGCAGCACAGAGTCACAACAGGAAATCCTAACCTTAGGATTGGATTCATACTAAGTCTTGGTTATAATGGCAGGGAAGGCTATGTGATTACCTTGTGGCCCTGATTGAATAATATCTTCTAGACGTGTCTAGAGAGGCGCCAAAGTACGTGGAGACACAAAGACAAAAATGTGAATATAACTTAAATTTTATTGGGTATAGAAATTAGGATTATATACTGTGTAGCTTTACCACAAAACAGTACATGGACAGTAGGATCACTTGCCACAAGCATGGGTGGGGAAAGTGAGTTGTGCAGTATCAGGAAACTGAACAATTGTATTTCCCAATTTGGAGCCAGACTCATTTTGAGGGGTGAAAGCAAAAGAGAGAGATTTGTCCCCAAAATAACCCAACAAATGCCAAATCAAAACATGGTGAATGGCGGCGTTTACAACAGTGGTGATGAGGAACTCCTTGTGACTCTCATTCCTGCATCCTGGATGATCCTCCCCCCTCACCACCACTAACCCCGGGTGACTCTCCTCCCACTTGGGTTGTTGGTCTCTTCTCCCTTGTGTCTCCCCAACAGAACATCCCGCTTGCGCTCCCAGGAACTCTTCTCAATGATGTAATTTTGGCTCAACACTCTTCTCTGGACGGCATGGTCCTCCTCTCCAAGCTCACTCCTGAGCACCTAAAGGAAGGCGCATAAATTCTAAAGGATAGTATAGTTTATCAAAAAAAGCAAATTTGGGTCCCCAAGAGCTTGTGTGTGTCATGACAGAGCATCATGATCTCACCCTGTTTGTGCATCCAGGTACAAAGAAACTCCTGGAGCTCATCAGGTGTACCTACAGTTGGGTTGGGATCACTAAGGCCATTGGGTTAAGCAGTGTGTCACCTGTGCGTGCTCAAAACCAGATTGCTCAGGCAACAACAGCCTCCTCCACCCCCTCCAGCAGGCACAGGGTCCTTGGTCTTCCATCTCAGTAGATTTTGTAGTGGAACTCCCCTTATCTGGTGTCTTTGACTCCATCATGGTGGTAGTTGATATATTTAATAAGTATTTGGTGTTAATCCCATGCTTAACCACTCTGAACTCAGTAGGGATGGCTAAGTTGTTTGTGAAACATATCTTCATTAACTTCAGCTTGCCCCAGGAGATTGTGAGTGATTGTGGATCCCAGTTTACCTCTTTGTTCTAGGAATCCTTGTTAGCTATTCTCAACATCAAGCCCTGCTGCTCCACGCCTTACCACTCTCAGTTAGACGGCCAGACCAAGGGGGTGAATCAGACTATGGAACAGCACTTGCGCTGCTATGCTAATGCCACAATGGAATCTTGGTCAGAGGATCTTTCCTTGGCACAGTTTTCTTAAAATAACATGGTGCATTCCTCTACTGGTGTGTCTCCCTTTCAAGTAACTCTAGGCTTCTCCCCTGCATTCTCTATTGATCTGTCTCTACAATCCCACATCCCAGCTGTGGCAGACATGGCAGCCCACCTAAAAACCACCCATGCCAAAGTACAAAAGACACTGGCCAAATCCATAGAGTCCTACAAGAAGGAAGCTGATAAGAACCGCCGCCCGTCTCCAGACTACCCTGTAGGCTCTCTTGTCATGCTGGACTCTTCCAACATCTGCATGAAAGTTGCTTCACGCAAGTTTTCTCCAAAACGCCTGGGTCCATTCAAGGTGTTGGAAAAAAAGGCAGCAGAGCATACATGTTGGACCTCTCACCCTCTTACTGCATCCACAACACTTTTAACGCCTGCCAACTCTCCCCCTTTGAGGGCTTTTCTCCCAACACCCCAGAGCCCATTATGGATGACAGCACCCCTGAATATGAGGTGAAAGCAATAGTGGCATCCCGCTGGATCAGGAAATCACTAAAGTATTGTGTCAAATGGAAAGGTTATCCCTCCTATGACAAAAGCTGGGTAAGCTTTTCAGATTGCAGCAACTGTTGGGACCTAGTTCAGGAATTCCACCGCAACAACCCCAAGGCATTGGGTCCTCCCAAGTCTCTTCTGGCTCTTAATATTCCCAAGGCTCACAAAAACCTTCTTTTTAGCCACTCTCCCTCAAGGAGTCATCCACCCACAGGAAAAAGGAAAGGATAATGTAAAGTCATTCCCCCTTTGGCCTTGGATAGGACAATCTTCCCACATTGCACCAAGAAATCTCCTCAGAAGCCAGCCAAGCCCCTAAACTCCCTTGAAGATTTAGCCCACACAGTTGACAAGAGATTTGTGTCAACATACCCCTCTCAGGCGGCAAATGTTGAGGTTGGGAACTCTGTTCCTACTTGGGAGGAATCCCTGATTAACTTGAACTATTTTTTGGCTTGGGCTCAACCGCATTTAAAATTAATCAGGTCTAAACAATCAGGTCGCGCTACTGCCAAATCATTAAATTCCAACTTAACTGGATTAATGGTGACCTGCCTCATTCATTTGATCCCAGCCAATCAGAGTTGATGTTAAAAATTGGTACAAAACCCCCCAGCTTTCTGGATTTGCCTGGCAAAATTTCTCCTGCAGCCAATCAAATCTGTGCCTCTGGGTCAGATGACCTTTGAATTATGTTTTCCACCCTTAAAGCAAGGCAGGGGACTTTTGGCCCCCTGTTTGCTCTTCTTTCAAATTAAAGTTTATAAATTTCCCTCACTTGTGTTTTAAACTTTGGGGCCTTTTCTAGTTGCCTTCTTTTATCCCTGGTCTATTTCAGTATCTTTATTGCTGTTAATTTTCTTGTTTGCCTTTTTCTGGATTACAGTGTTGTTTTCAAAGCCTCTATAGTTAATGTTAGTGTTTGTGCATACACTTACCTTAGTTGCTTTTGAAAAACTAGTTTGAACTTTAAAATTAGTATTATAATTGCTATAATTACTTAATTTAAGTTCAAAATCATTATTCTTTTGCTTTTGGGTTGCTTCTTGCTTGATATACACTTTAAGTTTCTTTTAAACCCACTTTCAAAGTTGACTGTTATCCCGTGGCCGCCGTCCTTGCTCCTCTCAGCCTCTCCTTTGACCTTCTTGTTTGTGTTGGACCTTTAATTGTCCTTTTCTTTTTTTTGCAAATGAAAGATAAGAAAAGCCTTAGAGGAAAAAAAAACCTGTTTCTGTTGACCTCAGTATTTGATAAGGAGAGAAATGTTGGTGCCTCTTGTCAAGCTTGTTGTTTACACCTTGGCGCCAACTTTGGTGTTGATATGGTGTACTACCCCAGATCTGTGGGGGTGTATTTCCCATTCATTTCTCCATGTTGGTGCTAACCCAGATCAGTTTGTGCACTTACTAGAGAGCATCCCTGGATGCACCCAGTATATCTTTGCTGCCAGTGAGAATGTTGTAAGAAGCTTGACATGGGATGACCTCAAGTTCTCTGCCCTTGATTCCATTCCACCCATGACCCCTAGCCCAGCCATATTTTTTTCTCCTCCCTCAGAAATCCCAGTCTCACAGGTCCCAGAGAGGACTTGATTGGACAAGAGTTAGCTCCCAAGAGTGCTCCCTGGTTACTTGGTGGAATGTTATTAATGGGTTTGGACTCATACTTTCCCCGCCTGTCTGCCACGTCCTCCCTATGGACACCCCTTTGAGCGGCCATCCCATTCTTGCACTGGGTGGTGTACTGGTGGGTTCTTCCCCCAAGATGGGAGCCAAACTTAGTTAGTTTAGCCCCCCTCTCTCACATCCAAGGACCTTTCAAGAGAAGCCTAATTTAACCATTGCTTCATATACAAGGGTTTTGGAGACAGAAAGCCCAAAATCTGTGGCAAGCATTAATTGGACAGTAAGTGAGTCCAGGTGGCAATCCTTGGTAACCCACGGCTTGATTGCATTGATATGAACAGGCTGAAGGATTTTGGGCTACCACTTAGCCTTGGTGGATTTGGCAATTTGCCCGGTTTTGCCATACTTTTTGTTGATGTCACCAATATATCTGGCTGTGACACCAAATCTGGATGCAATATCTCAAACTGCTATTCTCCTGTTCAAGCAGTTGAGTAAAGCTTCATGTTCACTATCTGACAACTGACGCCGGTCCTTGACAGGTACCACAGCATCCTGGCTGGCAGGCTCAACACAGGGGATGGGAACCTTTGTGTAGAAGGTGAGATTACGCTTGCTTGCAGTGGCGCTGTTAATGGTTGAATACACAATAGGCGCAGATGGCTCAACAGTGGTGGCCAATGGCTTGTAGGTGGTGTCAAAGATGCGGGGGAAGGAAGTAGCAACTCTTGGATCAAGAGTGTGGGGCCAGGTGACAACTGGGTATACAATGGAGGTGTATGTAACCTCATTATTCCTGATGATCTTTGTGTAAGAGACTTTGGTTGCAGGCCTTGAGAGCGGCTTCTGTCTGGGATTAAGGCCGTGTGATCTGGCTTGGGACGCGGGAGGTGGTTGACTGGCGCTGACGCCTTGGGAGGCCTGTGTATTAGCATGACTCCCTTCAATTTGTGTTCTGGGTCTGTTCTTGGACCCTCTGAGACGCCCTTGTGGACAGGCTTCCCTGCAGGCTGGTGCAGGAGCTGGTTGGGAATGTGATTGACAATCCATAAAAATAAAATAAAAATACATTTTGGATTAAATATATATTTATTTGGATTTTTTGGTTTATTTGTGGGTAGTTGTTTTCTCTTGATCTAGCCTTGAATAGTAACAGAATTTCTATATCTGTGATTTGAAGTGTATAATATTGTATACTTTCTGGGTTTGGATATTTTAAAGTTTAGTCACTTTTTATGTCTAAACATGGTTGTTGAGATTGAATTTTTCATTTGGTTTTATCCAGAGTGGAGCTTCTTTATTTGGATTGGTGTTTCCTAGTGTGCTTACTGTACATTAAATTTGGATTCCAGTTCCTGCAAATAATATCTGAGTTTACTAGTGGCATTCAAAAGTGATTTGAAATTTGGTTCTTGGATTTGACAATCCCGCAATTTCAAAAAAAATAGTAAGCTTAATGAAAATGGCTGATGGATTTGAACACTTTAAATCTGATTCCAGTTAATTCACTTTGTTCATTGTAAATATGCAGTCCAACTTGAACTTTGCAAAGTGTCTATGAGTTCCTGAATTTTTAAAAATTCAAATAAATATACAAAGAATTCAATTTAATTAAAAAACGGCCATCCTGCAAAAGTGATTTGAAATTTGGACCAAGGATTTGACAATCCCGCATTTTTACATTCAGGTTCTGAATTTACAGTATACATATTTTTACATAATCAAGTATCAAGTGTTTGGGATAGCCTCTGATGCCATTTAAAAAAAAATACAAAAAAATAAATTACTAGCCTTCATTGATGGTCCCATTGAATGTGATTATGGGCTTAGAAGCTTCTAAATATAAAATGATAATTAATAAATCTTAAATAGTAAATTAGAGAATATAAAAAAGTTAGACAAGCTAAGCCTTTAATTGATTGGCTGTTTGGCAAGGCACATGGGGATGAACAAATCAGCGTGGCCATAGAATTTAGCTATGGTCTCAGCTGGGAGGGTGTGGATACCAGCCTGCAGCAAATCAAATAGGTCCTTGGTCCCAGTTGGTGTCCCTTTCTTGAAAACTCACTTGAGCTGCCTAAAAACTTCCTTGATGGGATTCAGGAAGGGCAAATAGGCAGGGAGGAAGAGAAGACGCAAATTTGCTGTGGCCAATTGCTGGGGGCCCACTGTGATGCTAGTTTCAATTGATGGAAATTTCTCAAGAATATCTTCCACCTTATGGAGACCAATGTTGTCCAGCACAATGATGTTGGTGAAGCCCAGGCTTGTGCGCCTCAGGTGCTCCTGGACCAATTGGAGAAATGATAGGAAGGCCTGGCTATTATGAGATCCCAATATCATTTGATACATCTTGACCCCCTTTGGACCAAGGAGAGCCACCATTGAGTAGGCTGTGATGCAGACTGCCACATGCCAAGCTACCCTGTCATTTGAGCCTTTTGGGACATACCCATATTTATTTTGCATGGACAAGACAAATGCTGATTTGTCAATGTAATAGAATTTGACTGTCCCTTTGGCTTTGAGGGCAGTGTAGGCCTCAGTGTATTTTTCCAGGTCTCAATGTTGGCTGGGCTATTACAATTGTAGGGGGATACCCCAAGCTTTTTCCAGGAAAAGCGCATTCCCTTGACCAGATGGTAGTAAAAGAAAATTGAGGCCTCAACCCCAAAAGTAGATTTAACCATTGACTGTATATTTGCCAGTTCAAGATGGCAATCTTGGTTTATCCACTGGTGGATTGCCCATTTGAGCTCCTTGGTGAGCATGGTGGAAACACACAATGATTTCTCTGCGGCAAGGACTTGGCCAGCATTGATGAATTTGTTGAAGGTCTTTGAGGCGTACTTGGGACCCACCCCAACAAGAGACATGACTGCCTTGTAATCACCAGATTCCCGTATTAGCTTGAGCAGGACAATGTGTTTGATATCTGGGATGCACTTTGGGGTGGACTTGATGGGAGCAGTTGAATTGGGATCCTGCTCAGGGACTGGCTTGCAAGGCATAGGCACCTTAGTATAGAAGGCTGCAACCTTCTTAGAACCAGCTATCCCTCCTCAGTTCTGTAAAACTCAGGCTCCTCATTCTCTTCCTGGTTGCCATCACTGACTTAAGGCTTGTAGCTAGTGTCAAGCACAGGCTTCACCTTCTCCAGTATGGCTGACAGGACCAACTCTTGGCAGTACACAATGTCAAACACATACAAAGTAAGTTCTACCTCCTTGTTTCTAACTTTCTTTGTAGTGGTGACCTTGGTGGGCTTCCAGGTCAGCTTTGAGACCCGAGGGTTGATGCTCCGCACCCTAGCAGCTTGTACTCCTTGAACCAGCTGTTTCAGTGCAGCATCACTATCAAACTCTCCTCTCCAATCTCCTTCCTGAGTAGGCAATTGGGTTGCACTAACTCTGTTCTTTGACCCACGGGGACAGCCACAACCACAGCGCATAACAGGTGTATTGTCACTCTGTTGTTGTGTACCTTAAATTTTGAAATTTAATAAAATACTAAATAAAACTTAATTGAGTCACTCCTTATTTTAATTTTTGCTTTTATATGAATATGTATATTTAATTAATATTTCCCCCCTCACATATCCCAATTATAGATTTTTTATTTCTTAATTAGTTGTTTTTGGTTTTACCACACCCATTTTAGAATACCTAAAAGATTTCCACCCATTTTTCCAGATTTTACGCCAAATTAAGCACCCAACACAATATTTTTAAAGTTTATGTTTCATAACTTGTGTCTTATTTTAGATACCTTGGTATCATTCTTAATTATAATCTATTGCACACAACTTTTAGTGATTTTTTTACATAGTGAGTTGCTATTGTGTTTTGTTTTTGGATTGAGTTTTTACTCACCGTGCTTGTGTGTATTTTGTCACTGATTCACATAGTAAACATATGTAAATCAAAAGTCAACTCACACCATTTTGTTTGTGAATCAATGTATTTTGGCTTGTATTTTTAATAGTTTTGCTTTGTGAATGAGCAATTTGTTGCTGTGTTGACCCATTTTGCCCATTATTGCCAAAAATCCCTGTTAACAGAGTGTATATTTAAACCTGATAGTAGGAATTTAGCTTAAATCTGAAATCATTTTGTTTAAATCTGAGGTATTTCTGGTTGTTGCCATAGCTTTTAAAGCTACTGTATTGAGGGTAAAACTTTAGTAATATAAGATGGCAAGTTAGGCAGCTGGAAGCCGTTCAAGGTGTAGACAATTGGATAGAGGTTCATTGCCAGACAGAAGGCTTTGGTAAGGATTTTGCATTTTCAAGGCTGCCAACAAGGTACAGTAGCGTAACTGCAGGGTCATGTAATTAGCCAATTTGAAAATTGGGCAAGATGAGGCCAGAGGTGTCCATGGGTTCAAATCCATTGAGTTAAGGTGAGTTGAATCATTGTACAATATCCCTTTTGGTCCCTGTGGTTCAGGACCAAACTGAGGTTAGGCTGGCTGGCTGCCCCCTATCCCAAGATAAGCTGTCAAGACAGCTTTGAAGATGATGTAGTTCATCTTCTGACTTGGGGAGGGTTAATGGGTTTAGTAAGGTTACTTGCTTAGCCTAGGTAAAGGATTATTAATGTGATAATATTGAGGAGGATATTCACTCAATGATAGCACAAACTATAATTGAGGATTTTGTCTTTATTTATAATAGTGGACCTGCAAGGAATGATTATTGGAAGGCATGAAATTGGGGAACCAAGAGTCTGAGTTGCATCTGTTATTCCCCTTTCTAGATTGGCTTGGGTGGCTGGTAATTGAGAAGGTTTGGCTGGATCCCAGTTTGCATTGACATAGTGCAAATTGAGCCTTCTTCATGCATACTGATTCATTTACTGAATTTGGTGCATGATTTTCATTGTTGGAGAGCCTGTCAGCCCATTTCCCACTTGGCAGGCTCCCAACTTGAGCTGCAGTCCCTCCCAATTTTGGCTTTGGGGAAATTTCCTTTCCTGGTTTCCTGATTTGGCCATTTCCTAAAAGAGTGGATGGGGACTGACCTGTTGGCATGGGAGGGCAAAGGCTGGCAGGTGGTTAGAAGGTGGCAGGGTGACTCATGGGTGCCTGGTTTGAGGATGGCTTGCAGGTGGGGCTGGCAAGAGTGGCGGGGCTTGCACAGTGGCAGTGTGCATCTGCTCAATGGCGGCGGGCAACAGCTTGGTTGTGGCAGGTTTCTGCGTGGTAGCAGTGTGTATCTGTTTGGTGGCGGGCAACAGCTTTTTAGTGGCATGCTTTGCTGTAGTGGTGGCGGCATGTATCTGCTTGGTGGCAGTGGGGGCCTGCACAGTGGCAGCAGGCGCCTGAGCGTTGACGGCAGGCAACAGCTTGGTTGTGGCAGGCTTCCACATGGTGGCAGCATGGTTCTGCTTGACAGTAGGCATCTGTACAGTGGCAGAAGATGCCTGCATGTTGACAGTGGATGTCTGCATGTTGGCAGTGGACGTCTTCTCAGTGACAGCAGATGTCTGCACATTGGTTACACAACTATAAGTGTCAGGAATATTCCTGACAGCCTTGACAGGGTTCCAGTTTGAAAACCTTCTTCCATACCTACTACAGGTAGTAACAAATTTTCTTGGGTATTGAACTGGGACTTCAAAAAACATCCTTAATCTGCCATTGCCAGCTATAGTGTATCCAACTAGAAAATAGAGCCTTGATGCTCGGTTTTTGGGCTTTTTTCTTGTAACAGTAGCATGCAACATGAATTAGAGATTGCAACAGCTTATTTCCACTGGTTATTAATCCGCAGAAAAATCTTTAATGGGGCTAGTGCAGCTACCATCTAATGCTTATTGAATGTTTGTTTAGAGCATTGGACCTGGTTAACTTTTGAGATGCTTTCTTTAAATCTTTGTTTATCCAATTAGGATGTATAATGTCTGGTATTATGGAAACTACCCTGGCATCACCCTCATCTTTAGGCTTGGGAAGAATGCCTTCATCCAGGCAATGGGCTAAAAATAAATTCTTATGGTCAGAGAAGAGTTTTATCATAGCTGGGTAAGGTTCAGGGTGACCAACAGCATTGATATGCTGGAGATAAAATCCACAGATAAGATCTGGGGCGCTGGAACAATCATAATGTGGGATCTAAAGGTTCTTAGAAGCAGTATGACCCTTTTAGGATACCTGTCAGGGTACCAAGCTCTATGGGCTGGCTCATCTGTCACTGGACCCGCGTGAAACTGTGGGTTGGTTGGAAGGGCCCACCACAAGATTAAGACTAACTTGGATAAATAACAGAGGGAATATCCCAAAATTGACCAGGGCCCTGTGAATGTCCCCATGAATTCCAGCAGGCAGTAAATGTGATATATTATTCCCAGTAATTGGGTAGCAGATGCTGCAAGTGGCTCATTAAATAGGGGTATACAGGTGAGTTTAGGAGTAGAAAGTGATTTTATTGGCACTATATAAGCAGGTAGATAATTATACTGGTATTTAGATAACTTGGGTTGCATAGTGTGCCAAACTCCCTCACAGTTAACTTGGTAGAATGTACAGATATGGGCCAAAGAATTAAGGAAAATGATACTTTACAATGTAAAGTCATTATATGCTGGGTTGAGAGGGTACTCATTAAAACAAATAGGGCCAAATGAGGCACCAGGTAGACAGAAAATGATGGGCTTTGAGACTGATGGGCTGGTGGTTGTTTATCTGGTTGGAGCTTCTAGGCCGGAAGGGGCTGTACTTTAATGTAAAAGTACCAAGATCAAAACACGAGAAGAAAGAGAAGATCCAAGAGTCCATTTTTATTCAAAATAGCAATAAACCTTCTCACCCCTATGGAGGGGGTTTTATAGGTCCTTATTGCAGAGTCCTCAATCAATCTCCTGATTGGTCAATATTCCAAGTGCAGTCTTCTGAATCCCAAGCTTTGTTTGGGATTTGGGCCCAAGGTTTTGCAGGTCAACTGATCCCTTTCCTGAGGTTTTCTTGGGAAAACCAGAGATGACAAGTGTTCTGAACTTGTTATTTCAGGAGGCTTGAGGGATCAGCCCCTGGTCACAGATTGGCTGAGTAGCTTCCTGCTCAGATCCCAGTGATCTAAAGATCCTGATGTTCTGCTGGGTTTATTACACTATTGTATGTCTGAGGATTTCAGACACAAAAGTAACATCCTTGATTTTTGGAATTCTTGGAACACTCTTTAGACTGGATAGGCCCAAGAGTCAGCTGCAAAAACAACTGACTAACTGCTGAGATTCTGGGTGCAGTATTTGGAAGCTGGTCACCAGATCTTGGTTTTGAATCCCTACAAAGTCCATCATTGGTTGAACTACTAGGAATCTGACCTATAAGAACTAGCTACAAAAACAATGGGCCAGAGGCTGACTGCTCTCTGGCTAAGCAGAAATGCGGACATATGGTCCAGAGTTTGATTCATGAAAAGACAACTTCCCTATCTTTTCTTCAGAAATTTTACTCCTGAAAATATCTATAGTGCTCAATAATCTTATCCCTAAAATATAAATACATAATATTTCTGATCTCTGCTCCAGATTATATATCTCAATTGGGATGTACTAGTAACAGGGGGTTGACTTGGCTAGTTTGGTTTGCTACTTTAAATTTTTGTTGCTTGGTCTCAGTTGCTATAGGAGTTTGTTGTGGGATCAAGATTTTTACTCCAGTGACTGGGTTCATTTGGGGTTCCAGAGCTTAATAAACATAAATTCTTTAGGGTGTGAATAATTCCATTTTTCAGTGTCATCAGTTGTGCTGTTGATAATTCCAAATAAATTCCTTTGTAGTGTGCATCTTTTGCTGTAGGGCAGCTATTTTTTCCCATTGATGCTTATTTGGCTGTGAAATGAGTTTTTATGTTTGCTAAAAAGGTGAATTTTGTCTTTAATGGACTGATTTTGTTTGAGACTAGTATGATTTTGTTTATCTCTGTTGAAACAGCAGGCTTGACCCGGCAGCAAGGTTCCAAGTAAGCACATTTATGACCCGCAATCCAATTATCCGGTCACTTGAAGCCAGACTAGGAAGTCAACTCGAATTGCCAAATCCAACAACATGAACAAATGATGATCCCTTATGGCAAATACCTTGTTTTGGCGCTTGACCCATTACTAGGATCAAGCCACCCCTTTCACCATCCAACCGTGTGATCAACACTATCATGTTCCTTTTATCCTTGACTCACTATAGCTATATAATCACTATCTCAATAAAAATTATTATCTAGTTTCCAAATATTTTCCCCTTGTAACTCTGCTAAAACAGCACAGTTACGACATCTCAATAGGCTATAAAACTAATGCACACTAAATTCATGCTTTGGTAATTATAGAAGATTAACAGAAAGCAAGATTTAATTTGTGCCGTAAAGTATCAGCTTCCAGTACAGGAATTTGCCGATATCGCGTTCTTGGATATCGCGGATCCTCAAAGTCCATCTCCCCACCGGCGGTTCCCCCCTAAAAGGTTAATAAATACCAATCAAAGATTTACCAATGGGCAACGCTCATGAGAGGTGTTTCTAGGAAGCCATCAACGGAATTATCATCCTCCCGTGGTGTGACCAACTTTGATGTGATATTGTTTGGCGATATCATTTCGATTTCAATATCCCCTCGTAGCATGTGCTTAATTGAAACTATCACTTGGACATGTTCAATCTTAAAGAGTCCCAATTGATTGACATGCTCGTCAGACACCTTGTAAGCAATCAGGAGTCCTTCTTCATCTTCCGGAATCAGCATGTTGACGTGCATGTATGGTGATTCAAGGATGGTATGATCTCCAACTTTGATATGCCGCTCAGCGTTTTCAACTATTATTCCCGCATTGATCTTTCCATACCCGAACTGAGGACTGTACATGCGACCAGAGTATGTCATTTGCCATGATTCATCATCCAAACTGATGGGGACAGCCGATTTCACAATCAAATGCTGAATGTCTCTCCATGTAAGATCGGGTCTTCTAAATTAGTTTTTAATATTTAATTATATTACCTGACTTGAAGCACCAGCGCAATGACCCCTGCTACAAGAGGAGTGGAAGCCGAAGTTCCTGAAAGATTGCCATCGCATAGAGAACCAAACCTAGAAACCGTCGATAGTCCATCAAATGCTGTCGACCCCGAATAAGCCGAAACTAGAACAGAGGTACAGGCTTCACTATACTCTGCTGCAGTGTCATGCCTATCAATTGCTCCAACTGCAATTGTGTAAATGGAATTGCAGGATTCATCAAAGGCGCAGTTGTCATTCTCAGCTCTTCCATTCCCAGCAGCAACCACAAATATAGACCCACGCCCACTTCGACCATTCCTTGCACCATTCTTAAACGCCAAAATCAACGACTCATCCAACCAACCCATCACAGTAGGATGATCTTCCACCCCATACGACATTGAATAGATGTGGTTGGTATCATACATGTAATTCAAGGCAACTGCTTCTAGCTCCTCAGAATAACCCTTGCCAACAACCAAAAGACCTTGAAATAAGAACACATAAACAAATACTTACTTGATACTTTGGCACCATACGCCACCCCCACACCACACCTGCCATTGCGACTTGCTGCCACTAGCCCTGCACATTGGGTGCCATGTTCGTCTTTTGAGGACATTGGGAACCCACCCCTTCTGGGTTTGATGAAGTTTTTGGATCCAAGTTTGGACTAAAGGTTAAATAAATTCTATTTAAAAGGTTACATAACTTTTTTGAAGATCTGGGTGTCTATAGTCAATCCCTATTCAATTAGCCAATATAAACTTCTATTTTATTACCGGCATCGACAATCGCCACCTGAACCCCAGTGCCATTGATACCTAAACCATAAGAAGATTCACGACAAGATACCTCGACTCCATACTCCAGTCACGTTCAAATCATTGCCAGGGGTTTCCCAGTTTTTCTAAACGTCAGTTGCTTCACTTGAAACTTACCAGATGCCACTGCAGCATGAATCCAGGATCCAGGATATCGTCGGTTCTTCTCGCCACCATCGAGCTACATGATGCCAGCCCCACTACCACTGCAAAGAGAAAGAAAGCAACCATCATGGTGAAAGCTTATCAGAATGGGTTTTATTCACACCAAAGCTCTTAAATAAACAAATTATATCCAAGTTCCACTCTTGGAGAACAAGGGTACCAAACACATAATAAATAAATCAACTGCGCTTGCTTAAACCAACCATCCACCAATCCTACGCACTATCCCACTCATTCATCATAAACATTATTCTCAATCCATTGTTTCCCGCCAAGCTTCATTTCCAAATTCGACATTACAAATATACTTATTTTAATTGTAACCAACCAAGATAAGTCAATGTGTCTGGATTTTTCCATACCTTGCGTTAAGCCAACTTTATATTTTATAATACACATATTAATTTTTATAAGTTGTAGTTTTTTGTTATGGTATACATAAGTTAGTTTAGCAATTTTCTTAGCTAGGGTATCTTGTAAACGTTAGCTCATGAATTTAGTTCAGCAGCATTAAATTATAGTTGAACAGAAAGCTGTTATTTAGATATATTTCTTTTATAGATGTGGTCATGAATCTTTGATTCACGTTCTACGGTTATAAAGTCTTATTAAAATCAAAAACTTTTACTCCCTCTGACATTATAGTCAAATATGAGGCTGGGGTCAAAGTATATTATTTTGACAAGACATCTAACCATTAGTTAGGCACCTTTAAAAATATATACTTTCATCCAACCTTACCTTTTGCTACTATCAAGAGTTTTGATGAACTATTGATTCCAGATATATTTTAGAACGTCCATTTGCTTTTTCAAATGGAGGATTTAAGATGCAGGTGTGTATTGGAGAATATCTAAATAACCACAATAACTTAAGTTCGGTTTAATGGCGTCATTTCAAAGCATTTCAGCTTGGCATTGTGGTATTTTGAATAATATTCGCTTGGTTTGATAAGGAGCCTTTACACAGTTTTTCAAAGCATGTGGGTTGAATTCGATACAGCATGTCCTATATTATGTAGGAATGAGAACCTACGCTTTCGGACTTTAATAAATTTCATGTTGACTTCTTGATTTTTAAAGAGTGGACCAGCCCTTGTACCCATGACAAAGAGGCTAATCTATGTGATTACCCGACTCCAGAATGTGTGGAATAAAATTGGAAGAGAAGCAACAAATTATTTAAATACTTTATATGATTGGGTCTTCAAACTCTTTGCCGAGGATTGAATTGACCGATAAAACAAGAGCTTGGTAAGGTTAAAAAATTCCATTCAAAGGGATGTATAAATATTAGTTTAAGTAAATTATGGTTGGCTTTCTCATTTCAAATTGATTTATTTTAACGTGAAGTAATACAATATTCCTCTCAGATACTTCGCTGATCCAAGTAGTTGCAGATTGTTTCTGAGTTAACTTTGTTTATCATTCTATCACCCTAATAAGGATGACAGTGAAGTTAACTAGCAATAATAATATCGAGACATATTAGAATGATTTTTCATGAATTTAAAGTATCTAGATAAATCTTTTAGATAATTCTGATCGAAATGGTACAAACATGTTAACTCTAGCTGCTCTGGATGCTGATATATAGAGTGAAGCACTGAAGTTGGGCTTGTGTCATAACCAAAGGTTTGGACTCAACATAACCCATTCACTTATTGAGCATATACTTCTGGAAAGTATAATAAACAAGATAAAGGGGGAAATTAAGAAGAGACTGATACTTTATTTGATATGAGTTTAGAGCATTATATAGTATCATGGAGAGCCACATTGGTACAAAAGAATTTGAATCCCCAAGCAGAATTTGAACCCACTCCCAGCCATCAGGTGGCAGGAGCCTGCCTGCACCTGGGTTTGCTTTGAAAAGTAAATATCTAGGTGCAGGAATCACCTCTGCCCTGCCAGTAGCTGTGGGGACTGTCCTGGGCCCCAAAAGCTATGCTCAAGCCTTGGTAGGGTTGGCTGGGCCTGGGCAGGCTAAATTTAGAAACCCAGAGCTCCCTGTTCAAGCCCACCCTCCATTTGGTAATTTAGGGGTTCCCAATTGGGAACCCCTTTTTAATCAAGTTTTCAACCTCAGGATTGCTTGTCAGAACAGCCCAAATCAAGCAATCAGATTGAAAATGACCCCATGACTCCTTCAGCCAACCCTGACAAAACCAATGACCAGTCAAGCAAAGATATGCCACCAGCAAACCAAGCGCTGTTCCTTAAGACCCCAAAAATAATGATGAAACAGCCAACTAACCAGCAGAATTTGAGATGCCAACCCTTTCTACCCAGATAGCACAAGAAGAATGCCCAGAGGCACCTACATGTGAATGACTATATAAGCCAAAAGCAGCAGAAAGACTCTGTATTATCATTTTTGTCAAATAAAGTTGTTATGAACCTTTGGTTCACCAATCTGATTCCATACCTATTTTTGATACTCTTCCGTCTGCATTCACCTAGACACCAGAACTTACTCTCAGGAGTTGAACACCAAGCGCCAGCTGGAGACCTAGAAGAGTTCAATTATTACTGCTCTCATGAAGCTCTGTTTGGTTTGTACATTTCACAGAGTGTTCACCCAATCCCAATCACAAACTCTGGCCTTTGGAAGACCTGCAGTGTTACACCCACCCAGATGCTCATGAAGATCTCTACCAAATTGTGCGCAACAGCAAGGAGATTACCATATACCCTTTGATATTCAACGGGAAATACAAAAATCCTTCTGCCTACCTAGTCCCCATGGAATTCCCTTTGACACCCAAACCGTCTGTCTCAACTCCCCCCACTTCTGATGCCACTGGGCAGAATATTCAATTACTGGGAGTGCTATACCTGGCAATCACTGGGTTGATTGATTCTGCCTTGCCAGCGGCTGGACCCTGGGCAGTGGCTGTGAAGGCCCTCTCCTACCTGGTAAAGTTAGGTCCCATCATCTGGTGGTCCATGCCTGTGCCTGCATCTGCCCGTCTTTTTCCTGAGGAGGCATTGCAGTACTCTTGGTATTGTTGTAACTGTGCTGTTTTAGCAGAGTTACAAGGGGGAAAATATTTAGAACCTAGATAATAATCTTTATTGAGAGATAGTGATTATATAGTCATTGTGAATCAAGGATAACAGGAACATGATTGTGTTGATCACATGGTTGGATGGTGAAGGGAGTGGCTTGATTCTGGTAATGAGTCAAGCGCCAAAACAAGGTATCCGCCATAAGGGATCATCATTTGTTCATGTTATTGGATTTGGCAATTCAAGTTGACTTCCTAGTCTGGCTTCGAGTGGCAGGGTAAGTGGATTGCAGGTCACAAACCCGCTTGCTCGGAACCTTGCTGGTGGGTCAAGCCTGCTGTTTCAACACCCCCCAACTGAAGGTTGGCCTCCTCTTGAGGTAGGTTGTAGGGGAGGTTTTCAGGAGCCTGGGAGCTATACTGGACTAGCTGTTGTTTTGTGGCAAGCAGGGCAGTTTTGCGTTGTTTTTGTCTGGCTTTTCAGGGTCTCAGGCAATTGTGGTGCAGGGTTTTGTCTTGTTTGCTGCTTCCTGAGTCCTTGCACAAGGTAAGTGTTATTTTTTTTACCTTAAGAATGATTGCTGGGCCTACTTTCTTGGGTTGTAGTTTGCTTTTATCAACATTCATGACCCAAACTTTGTCCCCAACTTCATGTCTATCTTGGATGGGGGCAAAAGTTTTTTGCAGACGTTTGTTTTCATTTTCTGTTTGCTTAATGTTGGTCTCTATAACTTGAGGGTCTTAACAAGGGGGGACTTTACTTGGAATTTCCCGTTTGGGTCCTGTCAGTGCTTGAATGATATTTGGCTGTGTGCCGTATACCAACTCAAAAGGGCTTTTTCCGGTGGATCTGTTCACTTGGGTTTGGCACACAAGTAGTGCAGTTGATAGCTGCTTATACCAGTCTTCAGGTCTCCCAGCAGTGAGTTTGATCAAGGCTTGCACAAGGCTGCCATTTAGCCGCTCTACACATCCATTGGTCTGTGGGTGGTATGGTGTTGTCACGGTATGTTGACCCCATTTTTAGCAAGGTATATGTTGGTGTTTTTAGGAGGTCAATTCTTTCCCTCCATCAGTTATCAGTAGTTCTGGGTTTCCAAACTTGCTGATTATTTCTCTTCCTATTAATTGTTGCACATCATTGCTAGTGTGCGCCTTTACTGCTTGGGCTACTAGCCATTGTGTAACAAAGTCTATGACGGTGATGATGTATTTCTTATTGTTGTGTTTTGCTGGCATGGGGCCAACAACATCGAGGACCCACACCTTGAAAGGTGGCAATTGTGGTAAGTTTGACTCCCTGGTACTTGACACTTTGTTGAGTACCATGGAGTCAAGTGCCACATATGTGAATCTATTAGTATTTTTGGCTTAACCAATTTTAAGCTAATTTTTACTAGTGATTTAGGGGTTTGAAATCAAAAACCAAGGTTAAATTTACTTGAACTCAACTCCTGTTTAATAATTTGGTTAGCTAAAATACCAATTTAAGGGGCAATTTATAAGTAAATTTACTAATAGAAATGAAAAAACCTGTGTTCAACACTCTAAACCAAAAAGTGACCAGTTTGACACTTTTTAAGCCAAATTTTAATTTTATTAATAAAATACATATGCACTTATATAAAATTTATTATTTCCTATTATATTTTTATTATTAGTGTCCATAGTTGTTGATTAAGCTCCCAAGCACCACTATACTGGATTTAGTGGTATAGACATTAATCAAATACCCCACTTGCTTTACATTATGTCATTCCTGGGTTTTTGGATTAAGTGGTGCCACATAAATTAAGCCCAATTTATTAAGAGATTTCATATGTAATTTATAAAAACTGAAACTTGACACCTTCTTTGTTTAACTCTATCCACTTGTCACCCAATTGGTTTTGGATTTAACTAATCAAAGGCTCAGAATTAAGGCTAAATTAATATGTGACGCACTATGAGTGCCACTTCCTCACCATACACTTTAACTTGGAGATTAGTACAGAGAGCTTCTTAACATTTTAACCAACACTATGGTAAATAATTCACTCCCAGCTCCTCACAGCATACCCTTAATCACTAATAAACACATTTCCACTCATTTACTTTTTTTAACTTATGTTGTATTTTTTTAATTTTTGAGCATATGATACTGTCTTGCTTTTGGGTTAACTTTTGAACCCTTTTTAAATTTAAGCAAGTTTTATATGTAAAAAACATAGTAAATTTGATGCTTCTGCTCGACTCCGGCATACTTGACAGTGAGAATTCAGCTTTTCCTGGCTGATTAACTGTGCCAAACTCAACACTTTACTATATTTTGAATTTTCAACTCTCAATAAAAAAATCCACATAATATTTTTTTAATTTTTTTGCAATTATAATCTACTACTTTTTCTGCTGCTCTCCATATAATTTTCATATATTTTTTTTGATTTTCAATTAAACTTTTACATTGATTTAACACTAAGATGTTATACTGAACCTAACATCTTTGATGCTTCATCATAAATTCACTTATTTTCTATGTTTTAACCTTTATATCTATACTTTGAGTTTCTATTTTGCTTCTATTTACTTTTTTATGTTTTTTTCTTGATAAATAAAACTTTATTTGCATACTTTTCATTTAACTTTTACTTTGTTTTACCTCTGTGTTTCATATCTTTCATACTTCTATTATTTACAATGCTGAACTTTTCTTTAGACAAAATCAAACAGGAACAGCCAACAGCCCAAGCGCCAAGCCTCCAAGGGCTCCAAAGAAACTGCCTCCACTCCCAAGCATGCCAAGAAGCCTGCAAAGGCAAAGTCTCCAACCCCATCTCCTCCAACTCCACCTCCTCCTACTCCCCCTCCACCCTCACCTTCCACATCCCCTTCACCTTCCCCCCAAAATTCCTCCCCCAATAAATCTGATGGTGATCTTACCAACCACTCCTTTTACCACTCAGAGGCCAACTCCAAGCCCACCAAGGAGCGGCATACCAAGAAAGTAAAGGCTGCCAAGGAGCCCACCTCTTCTTCTGGTAAGAAAAAGGAGGCATCCAAGCAGGCCTTGAAGAACCCTTCCCACCTCCTGATGGCTCTTCTCTCCTCCCTCCTCCCTCATCTGATCCCCAAGATGAGCCAGAGGAGTACTCCAAGAAGTTCAAAGCTTCTGGTCATGTGGCTTTGGATCCACTGGTCATCCACAATATCTGTAATGTGGACAGAGAGTTTAAAGTCCCCAAGCGCTTCCCCTGTTACTTCCCAATCATTTCCGTAAAGGTTGGCCCTGGCTATGTTGCTGACAATTACATTTTTAATTGTAACAATCAAAAGCGCCAAACAAGAGCAAGCACTTTGTCTGTGAGGATAAGACTTGCGGGGCCTGGCTGAAACACCAAAGGCTGGGAGCAAGTAACAGTGGAGAAGGGGGAGCACACTTGTGAGCTCCCAATCATCTAATCACTCAGAATGTTAAAATGGTACCTTGTTCAAGTAATACCCACCTCCTCTCACCTCCAGGCTTCTGATCTGGCCATAAAGGCTTTGCAACATCTCAAACCCAACAATCTCAAGTTGGTGCCAACTCAAGAGCAGTTGGTTAAGTTCATAAGCAATAAGCAATAAGCAATTGCTACCAATCCCCCTCTCCCCAAGGCTTTGGACGTCCTCTTGGAGCTTATGCTCACCCACAAGCTCAAGCAGCTTATGAGTGGGGAGCGCTTCCTCCTCCATGACTAACAGGCCTGCTGCCAAAGACCATATAATCTGCTACTCAACTCAGCAGAGCCTGATGGAGTTGAAAAGGGCTTAAACCTGGCTAGTTGATGGTACCTTTGCCACTTGCCCCCAGATTTTCAAGCAGCTCTTGATGGTCCATGCCCAGATTGACATCTGGGTGATTCCACTTGTGTTCTTTCTTCTTCTTGGGGCCACTGAGGCCATTTATACACGTGCGTTCACAATCCTCCGCCAAGCAATTGCCCTCCTTCCTCCTTCCAACAATGACAAATCCAAGAAGACTCCCCCCACACCCGCGCCAATCCACCTGCCTCTGACAAGGACCAGGCCACCCTGGACTTGGAGGAAAAGGCGAGGCTAAGAGCTCTTGGGCCTCATATGTGCATCATGAACTTTCAGCCTGCTCAGTTCAATGCATTTGAGCAGCTGTTCAGCAGGTAGGTGCAGGGGTGCCACTTCCACTTCTGCCAAGCAGTTGCTTGTAACGTGCAGGCCCACACCAAGCTTAGTAGGTTGAGCCAGAGGGATACTTTGGACACCTGCAGATTTGTGCTGGCACAATTCAATGCCTTGGATTTTTTAAAGCCAGAGCACACTGCAGCAGGGGTTTGAGGTGCTCTCAAAGGATCCCTACATAGTGAAGCACCCAGAGTTCAAGCCTTTCATTGAGTACTTTGAGCCCCAGTAGATTGGGAAGGTTGTCATGCAGAGGCGAGGCAAGGCCTGTGCCAAGGCCAGCTGGAACATGTACTAGGCAGCTGTCAATGGGAAGCTGAAGACCACTTTGGCATTAGAGGCTTATCACAAGCATCTTAAAGCCAACTTTGGGCTTCATCTCAAAGTTCAATAAGTTCTTCTCTCTCCTGCAGCATGAGCAAGAGAAAACAATCTCCAAGCTCTAAGATCTCTCCAACTGTGTCCCCCCACCAAGCCAACCACCCGCTGTACTCTCTTCACCAAGGCCATCCAGGGTGCAGCCAAGCGCAAGTATAAGGCCTCTGAGCTTAAGAAGCAGCTTGAGCTTATTGCCACTGCCCTCCTGGAAGGGGCTAAAATGAAACAGGTAAAGAATGGTGAGGAATAAACTTGCTTGCTTGCTCAGTTATATGATTTTTACTCTTTAATTTTTACTTATTAGCTTCAATCATTTAGTTTTTAGTTTTAATTTTTCTATTTTTTAATTTAATTAGATAGCAGTGATTGTTCTATGTATGCATGGTAAGTTTGAGATTAATATTTATAGTTGAAAGTAAGTGAAATATCTTAATTTTTGTTAATTTCTTAATAAAACATATGATATTCACAGTTGTACTTATATGAACCATATCAAATAAAGATTTAAATTTCTTCATATTTTGTATAACTTTATTTTTTGTGTTTTTGTTTATTTTTGGTTCATTGGAATTTTAATTTTTTATGGCAATAAAAAATATTTTTATAATGAAGAGTGTAAATTACATAGTAAAATGAGAAGTAGTTGATTAATTCTCCTTATTATAATTAATAGAGGTACTGTTTTTATTTTTGCATTTTTGAGCCCTCTGGGGTCACTTTAGTATACCATAGCTGTAATGCTTAACTTTTTATTTTAAAATTTTTCAGTACATCAAGATCTATTAATTAAAAAAGTGCCAATTTCCAGTTGTCAATCAGGGCAAAAGCTGAATTCTCACTTTACTATAGTGTTGACTAACAGGGAGTCAATTTTAAGGGAGTCAATCACCAGGGAGTTGATCACCAGGGAGTCAAACTTACCACGGTTGCCAAAAGGTAGTTGTGTGCGGATGAGTAGTACTGATTTTGGAGGGGCTTTGCTTTTAGCAAATTTCTTGCATCCTTCACATTGGTCTAGGACTTCCTGAACATCACAACAAAGGGTTGGACACCAGGCCTTGTGTTGAAGGAAATTCATATAGGTTGCAGCTCTTGGTGTGTCCTAAGTCTCTGTGATATTGTAGGATAGTGTCCACTTGCTGGTGTGTGGGGATGTAGGGGATGGTAGCCCTGTCAGACATTTTTCTGTGCAAGGTCCCATACACGTCAACAAATAGGTGTTTATTTTTGATGACTGTTTCCTTTGTTATGTTGGTTGTACCAGGAGTGAAACCATTGTCTTTTGTTTGTAGTACCAAGAGCAGCCAGTCTGGGTCAAGCCCATTTTCCCCTCTAGTGGCACAGACATACAGGCGCAAGAGGGCGTCTGCCATAGCAAGTTCTGGACCAGGTTTGTACTGTATGAGCATATTTAATCTCTCTAAGAGCTCCATCCAGCAGGCTTGGTAGCAAGATAGATTTTTTTGGGTTTTGAAGTATATGAGCAACTTGTGGTTGGTCAATGCCGTGAATTCTTCCTGCCATTCTAGATAACAACGCCATTTGATTAGGCAGTGTACAATGGCCAGCAGTTCCTTGTTGTAGATAGGGTATTGACACTTGCTATCTGTCACCTTTTGGGATCCATAAGCAACAGACAGGAAATTACCATCATTATTTTTAATTTGTAGTACTCCCCAAATGGATGTGTCTCAGGCATTGGTTTCCATTTGGTATTCCCTGTCATGTTTGGGGTATTGCAAAATAGGAGCCGCTGTGAGCTTCTCCTTGAGGCGTATAAAAGAGAGGTCACATTGGGGGGTCCACACAAACTTGGATTTGGCGCCCTGTTATGGTGGATAAGGGGGCAGTTAAAACGCCACAGTCAGGTATGAAGCAGCGTACATAGGCCACCATCCCCAAGAAGGTGCAGAGTTCTAACTTATCCTTGGGTGGTGGCATCTTTCAGATGGCCTGTATCTTTTGACTGTTGGGTTTGATGCCGTCTTTTGAGACTATGTGTCCCAGGAAAGGCAATTGCTTACAGAAGAACTGGCACTTGGAGGGCTTGGCCAACAGTTTTTGTTGTTCCAGGGTAGCAAAGACTGCCTCCAGATCTTTGTGGTGTTGTTCCACTGAGGGGCTGTAGACAATGATGTTCTCTAGGTAGACTAGGGCATGCTTGCCTATGTGCAGAGCAAACACCTTATTTATGAAGGTCACAAAGATGGAGGGAGCGTTTATCATGCCAAAGTTGAGCACCACACACTTGTAGGAGCCGTATTTAGTGCAGAAGGCTGTTTTGGGAATGTCTTCCTCCTTAACACAAATCTGGTTGTAGCCTGTGGTTAGGTCAATCTTAGAGAAGACTGTGGCTCCTCCCAAGGCGTCAAAGAGGTTGTCAATCAGTGATAGTGGGTGACAATTCTTGATGGTAACTTTGTTTAGGGCTTGGTAGTCTGTGACCAGATGCAAGGTACCGTCCTTCTTAGCCACAAAGAATATGGCGGCCCCAAAGGGGGACTGTGAGGGACAGATAAGTCCTTTCTCCAACGCTTCCTTGAGGTAGGTGCGTAGGGCATCATCTTTGTTTGGGGTCAGCCTGTAGATAGGACGTGCTTTGGGTACCAATCCTTTCATCTAGATGGAGTGCTGAATGTGTTTCTCTGGGGGCAACACTAGGTAGATCTTCCTTGAAGATTTCTGGATGGCGGGTCACAATTTTGCAATCCTGAGGTGTGGAGGTATCCTGGTGATCTTTGAAGTGTATGATCTTTTTCTGGCAGGAGTCCCAGTCAATTGCTTTCAGGTTTTCTTTTTTATCCAGGGTCTCTGTGATGCGCACAAAGACGTGGTTGTGTAGGAGTTGGTTCACTGAGTCAGGGTAGATCTGGTGGTTGACACCTTCACACTTAATGGTCAACACTGAGGTCACCCAGTCTACCTGAGGATTGTTTTTTGTAACCAATCCAACCCCAGTACAATATCAAACTTTAGAAAATCAATGACAGGGCCTTGGATGGTGGAGTGTAGATTCTTGAGCATGACAGAGAAGGAGGAGGTTTCCCTTGTCACGGCAATGTGATGTTCATCAGCTAAAACCTCATTTTTAATCCGCAAAGGATTAGTGACTAGCTGAACTTGTCCACAAAGCTGCTGTTGACTAGGGTTTGATCTGCACCCAAATCCAGGAGTGCCTGTCAGGAATGTGCTTGGTATAACTCCTGATAACAATTTATTGTTTGGTTTAGGAGAATATAGCATTTCTCTTTTGGTGTTTTCTGAATCTCATAAACTTATTAAGTTAGTTTGTATTAAATGCTCATTATTACCTGATAATGTCAACTCCAATATGGTCTCAGATCCAGAAATTGCAGCAACAAGATTCAAACCTAGGTCTTCCTCTGTCTGCATTGACAGTCAATCACTTGAAAGTGTTAGTATTATATACCAGGACCAATTTTTACCATCAAATTTCAATTTCAGCCAATCAGATTGAGCAACAATCAATCCAAAGAGTTTCTTTAAGCGCTCCAGTGACATTAGAATCAGTTTTAACCTTGGTTTTGACCTTGGTATGCCGTTTATGACAGTTTCTTCTGCTAATCCCTGACCTTTTCCCCCCAGTTTTATCTGGGGGATAGTTTGGAATCTCCTGTTGCTTCTTGGATATTGGTTATTTAAAAACCAATAAATTAGTATTTTTAAACTACTGAGGTCAGTATCATGGCTTCAAAAAGTCAAATAATTCTACTTTTAACTCCAACACCCCAGGATCTCCAAATTTCTCCAACTTCATCCCCATGGGGGATGATCTCCTTTATGCTACCTCTAATTTATCTTTTACTACCAGGCTATATAAGCTGGTAGGCCATGATCTTTCAATTTGTTCAATCAATAAAGTCTACATTCATCCACTGTAAATCATTTTGCTTATTCTTTTTAACTTGACCTTAATCCTTAAAATCCAAGACCATGAGATTACCCAAGACTCCTGCCATGGAGTCTCTTGGGTATAAATGGTTGTTTTTGATAATCCTGCTACCGGCTGCAATGGCCAGCATTTTGATGGGTTCACATGCAGAATCCGGCACCTCTCCAGAAGCACAATTCCTCAACAGCTCCTGGCGCCAGGTTTTACCAGGAGTATGGTATACTGCTACACCTTTATCTCATAACCCACCTCTCAGAGAGGAAACCAAGAGCTACCAATCCTCCTCCACAATCCCCGAACCCCAAGTCTTTTGTCCCTTGGCCTCTGCCTTCCTCCTGTGTTACCTTGGGGCATACTTCTTCTTGGGATGTTTCAACCTGCTGTTGGGCAGATATTGTCTATTTGGGGAAATATTCCATCTCAGAATGGTGTCCTTACTAGTAGGCTGCTTGGTGACTGGATTAAATCCCTCTGCCATCATTCACCATCTAGGAAGATTACTTCCTAGTGGGTGGGTTCCTGACAGATTGATTGAACCTATTTTTGAGGCCCTTTTTGGGACCTCAAGCCAAATCAAGACCTTAGAACTCAAGTACCAGCTAGGTTTAGTGAAGACTCTGGCGCTGGTATTTATTATCACCATTGTGTGCCTTACTGTCTATCTAGTGGCTTTATTATTTAAACAACCTTCCTTGCCCAAATCCCGCAAAAACAGCCAGGTTCAAACTGTAGTATTGAACAGTATCTCAGTAGCTCAACCAGAGCACAAAGCCTCCAACAAGATCCTTATGCTCCTTGCCTTTTCCCAATTACTATTTGAGACCGCTCCAGAACAATTCTGTACCAATGCTCAGAAGGTCCACCATGTTGCCAAACAGCTCCAAGGCAAGGCCTGCCAGTGGTATGCCAAGAGAATTCTCAAGGGAGATGAACTCTTATACAATTATCCTAATTTTTGTGAGCATATTCTCTCTACTATTTCACCTAAGCTCTTGTCAGAAGAACTTCAAGATCAAATATCTAGCCTTTTACAGGGGAAAAAGACTACTTTGGAATTTCTTGAGGAATTCACCTGTATCAAGAATGCCATTGGGATGGGTAATGAAGAAGCCTGCTACCTCTTGCAGAAGAGACTTTTGCCTGAACTCAAGAGTTTCTTGGCTCACCACATCCTTCCCATCAACTACAACAACCTTGTTCAAGAAATCCTACACTGGGCTCCTTGGGTTAAGCAACTACCCCCTTGGAAACCCACTCCTCACCAGATGCTGCTGACCAAAAAGACCAATTCAGATACTCTCCCCTCAGGTCTTGTCCCTAAGGAGGGTGGGGGATATCAGCTCTCCAACACCAAACACAAACACCATATGGACAAAGGCTGCTGTCTTTATTGCGGAAAGAAGGGCCACCAAGCTAAGGATTTCTTTGCGCTCAACCATGTCCAGCAGTCCTCATCAGCAGTTTTGGCAGCCTTCAACCCAAATAAATCTGCCAATAAGTCTTACGCTTCCTTTCCTGTTACAATCAAAACCTCTCAAGTAAGTCTCAACACCTTTGCACTCCTTTATACTGGTGCCATGGGCAGCTTCCTTGACCACTCCATTTTGAAGTTACTACACATTGAAGACTACACTCCCTCATCTGTCTTGCTAGCCAATAAGTCTTCAATTCACGTCAATCACATTTTGTGCCCCATTGAAACCTCTATAGCCAGGTCTTCCTTCACCTTGGACTATTCCACCATTTGTGGTCTTGCCTGCCCTTTCATTATTGAATACCCATGGGAAAGCAGAGAACACACGGGAACACACAATTGAGTTCACAAACCTTGGAATCAACTTCTCAGTGCCAATTGGTCAGTACAACACACATGGTCCTACCAAATCAGAATTCCTTACCAGCCTGGGGAAGACCCAAGTCCATCAAAAGGGTTCACTTCCAGATAAATCATTTCATTATGATAGCTTGTTTAGTGAGGCTAGCTGTAACAAGCTACTGTCTCATAAGCCTTTGGATCTTAGAATTGAGCTTATGCCTAGAAGCATACCATCCTGGGTCAAATTTTATCCAACAAACCAAGCACAGGGCATAACATTGAAGGAATATCTTGACAAGAACTTGAAGAAGGGATTTATACACCGCTCCAACTCATCCTGCTCATCTCCTATCTTCTCTGTTAAGAAATCAGATGGGACCCTTTGCCCAGTAGTAGATTACGCTAAACTTAATTCCATCACTATCAAGAACCAAAACCCCCTCCCACTTGCTGAAGCGCTGACATACAAACTTACAGGCGCCTGTATCTTTTCTAAACTTGACTTATGAAATAATTATAACCAGATCCGCATTGCTGAAGGTGACAAATGGAAGACAGCAATTCAAACTCTCTTTGGTATTTATGAATACTTAGTTATGCCCTTTGGTCTTAGTAACGCCCCTGTTGCCTTCCAGGGACTCATGAACAAGGTGTTGTTCCCATTTCTGAACACAAGTGTGGTGGTTTACTTGGATGATATATTGATTTACTCCCCGGATAAAGAAAGCCATCTTGGCCACCTTAAGGAAGTCATGGAAGCTCTTACCAAGGCTAATTTATTTTGTAAGTTATCTAAGTGCAAGTTTTTTACTTCAGAAATTGAGTTCTTGGGTTACTTCATTAATCCAGGTGGCTTTCCAATTGCTCCTTCTAAGGTTGAAGCAGTTTTAAATTGGCCAGTACTAACTTCTTGCACCAAGTCCCATGGATTTTTGGGTCTGGCCAACTTCTTTCAGAAGTTCATTAAGGACTTCTCAGCCATTGCTCTTCCTTTGACCGCTCTCACTTCTAGTAAGGTTCCTTTTTCCTGGTCAGCTCCGGCTCAAGAAGCCTTTGAAACACTAAGGCATGCCTTCACCTTGGCTCCTGTATTGTTACACCTAGACCCTGACCGTTAATTTTTTTGGAAACTGATGCATCCAACTACGCTTTGGGAGCAGTACTTCTCCAGAAAGGGTAGGATGGTGAATTCCACCCTGTGGCCTTCTACTCATACAAGCTCTTAGATTGGGAACAAAATTACCACGTGTATGAGAAGGAGCTTTATGCAATTGTGAATTCCTTGAAAAACTAGAGAATATACCTTGAGGGGAGCAAGTATCCTACAATCATCCACACTGACCTTAAGAACCTCTTGTACTTCACCTAGAAGCAGAAGATTGTTCCCTCGTTTGGCCAGATGGGCCATTGATATTTTGGCTTATGACTTCATAATAGAATATACACCTGGTAAATTAAATATAGTCCCTAATACAATCAGCAGACTGGAAGACCTTAAGGATAACCCAGCTGCAGACCTTGACCACAATAACCGAGCTGTGTTATCTTCCTCCCAGTTCCTTTCCAACATCATTGAGATATCTGCCTTAACTGCTCTTGACCAAGAGATCATGGAAGCCCAGATGTCGTTTTCCTTACAGGAAGAGCTCACCAGCATGCTGAAGAAACCTCCTAAGGAAGTAATGGTTAACAATCAGGGGATCTCTTATGGTAATGGCTCCTTAGTCATTCCTGAAAGTAACTTGCAAACTCAAGCAGTGAGCCATATGCATGAAGGACAACTGGCAGGACATGGAGGCCTTATGAAAACCTTGAAGAGACTAAGCAGACAATATTGGTTGCCTGGCATGAAGAAGGAAGTTTGTGAATTCATACTTTCTTGTGTGACTTGTGGAAAAAACAAGCCAGGAAACTCCAAGCCTCAAGGTCTTCTCCGTCCACTTTCAATCCCAACACGCCCTTGGTCTTCCATATCTATAGATTTTATAGTTGATCTACCAGTCAGCAGCAGGAATTCTGGGGTTATGGTAGTAGTTGATTGCTTCACTAAATATGCCATCTTTATTCTGTTCTCATCCTGTACCGCTAAGGAAGTGGACAACATGTTCTTTTCAAGAGTAGTATGCAACCACAGCTTGCCCACTGACATTACATCAGACAGAGGGGTTAAATTTATATCTCAATTTTGGAAGGCCCTTATGGAACAAATGAACGTTAATGTCAACTTATCCACCTCCTTTCATCCACAGATCAATGGACAAACTGAACAAGTCAGTCAGGTTCTAGAGGGATATCTTTGGCACTACATTAACTCTTGTTAAGATAACTGGAGTTCCTTTTGCTACCTGGCTCAGTTATGCTACAACACCTCTTATCACAGCTCCATTGGAATGTCACCCTTCTTTGCCAATTTTGGGTTTGATTTGGAGAGTTTTCCCTCCACCGTTTTGGAATTGAGGTACCCTCAGGCAGACAATCTGGCAAATTGAATGAAGAAGATACACTCAGACCTGATATTGTTCTTGACCAAGGCCTGCAAGGAATACAAGAAATACACCAACTGTCACCGTTCTCCAGAGAAGTGCTACTCAGTGGGTTCCTACGTCTACCTGAACGCTCATAAATTGAATTTAAAGATACCTAGCAAGAAGTTAGGCCCCAAGAAGAATGGCCCTCTTAAAGTTTTGGAGAAACTTTCTAGCTTAAACTACAAGCTCAAGCTTCTGGCAGGATCTGGCGTACATGATGTTTTCCACGTGGATCTCCTCACTCATTTTGATGGTGACCCCAAGAGCCTTGAGGGAAGAAACCCTGATCCACAGATTGTTTTCAACACCTTTGAATGGGAGGTAGAGGACATAATTGACTCCTGCCAAGTCAAGGGGAAGTCACAATTTCCGGTCAAATGGAAGGACTATGGAGAGGAGTCCAACTCCTGGGAACCAGAAGGGAACCTGGAGCACTGTCCAGAGATATTGGAAGACTTCCTTGCTAGGGGAGGCATTCCCTTAGGGAGGAGTAGTGTCAGGAATGTGCTTGGTATAACTCCTGACAACAATTTATTGTTTGGTTTAGGAGAATTATGCATTTCTCTTTTGGTGTTTTATGAATCTCTTAAAATTATTAAGTTAGTTTGTAGTAAATGCTCATTATTACCTGATAATGTCAACTCCAATATGGTCTCAGATCCAGAAATTGCAGGAACAAGATTCAAACCCGGGTCTTCCTCTGTCTGCATTGACAGTCAATCACTTGAAAGTGTTAGTATTATATACCAGGACCAATTTTTACCATCAAATTTCAATTTCAGCCAATCAGATTGAGCAACAATCAATCCAAAGGGTTCCTTTAAGCGCTCTAGTGACATTGGCATTGGTTTCAACCTTGGTTTTGACCTTGGTATGTTGTTTACAACAGTTTCTTCTGCTAATCCCTGACCTTTTCCCCCATTTTTATCTGGGGGATAGTTTGAAATCTCATGTTGCTGCTTGGATATTGGTTATTTAAAAACCAATAAATTAGTATTTTTAAACTACTGAGGTCAGTATCATAGCTTCAAAAAGTCAAATAGTTCTACTTTTAACTCCAACACTCCAGGATCTCCAAATTTCTCCAACTTCATCCCCATGGGGGATGATCTCCTTTATGCTACCTCTAATTTATCTTTTACTACCAGGCTATATAAGCTGGTAGGCCATGATCTTTCAATTTGTTCAATCAATAAAGCCTACATTCATCCACTGTGAATCATTTTGCTTATTCTTTTTTAACTTGACCTTAATCCTTAAAATCCAAGACCATGAGATTACCCAAGACTCCTGCCATGGAGTCTCTTGGGTATAAATGGTTGTTTTTGATAATCTTGCTACCGTCTGCAATGGCCAGAATTTTGATGGGTTCACGTGCAGAATCCGGCACCTCTCCAGAAGCACAATTCCTTGACAGCTCCTGGCGCCAGGTTATACCAGGAGTATGGTATACTGCTACACTTTTATTTTATAACCCACTTCTCAGAGAGAAAACCAAGAACTAACAATCTGCCTCCATGATCCCCAAACCCTAAGTCTTTTGTCCCTTGGCCTCTGCCTTCCTCCTGTGTTACCTTGGGGCATACTTCTTCTTGGGATGTTTCAACCCGCTGTTGGGCAGATATTGTCTATTTGGGGAAATATTCCATCTCAGAATGGTGTCCTTGCCGGTAGGCTCCTTGGTGACTAGATTAAATCACTCTGCCATTATTCACCATCTAGGAAGATTTCTTCCTAGTGGGTGGGTGCCTGACAGTGCCAAGCCTGTGTAACTGCAAAAAAAGAAAGGATGGGACATCAGTTTATTGGGATGTCTGGCAATGATGTATAGTACTGGGTCCTCTGAGGGTACCTGGATCATTGGGCATTGGTCCACGTCTTTGGGTTGTTACTCATCATTGGGCAAGTCAGGAGTTTTGTGGGGAGAGCTTGGGTCACTTAATGCTCTCCCTGGGATTTTCCCTTGTCTTGATTGCCTTGCGTGGCAGTGATACAGAAAATGTGTACAATTTGACTGGCCATTGTTCCCACTTCTATGTCCATTTGAACCCGTGGGTTTATGGTTGGTGTTATTCCTGTTGCTTCCTGGGGGTAGTCAAGTGGAGCGCCTGCCCGTGTGAGAATCCTTGGATCTCTCTTGTTTTCCAGTTTGTGCCTTATGGAGGGCGTTGGATGTTTGTTCTGCTTTCTCCCCTTTTCAAAGTAAAGACTCTGTAGACTGGTCACTTTATCCAGGTTCACGTGTCTCATTACATGCAACTTGAGTGTGTTGTAGTACATGAGATGTGTGGCTGAGGTGTCAAAAGCTATGTCAGAGGATGTGTATAGCTAAAGTTCTTTGTAGGCACGGGTGAGTTTCTTCACAGTGCCCATCTGGGTTAAGTTCTTTACTTGGCATATTATCATGAGCACTGTGTCCTTGAGCACAAACCTTGCCAAGAAGTCTTGTTTGAAAGAATCCCAGTTCTCCTCGGTGTGTTCTTTGTGCCACTTGTTGCACCAGGTGCAAGTGTTGTGGGTCAGTTGGATGGAGACTTCCACAATCCAAAAAGTGTTGCAGACATTCCATCTGAGCTAGCTTGCTCTGGGCGGAATGGATCCACGCAGCAGCGTTGTTGTTGTTGGCCCCAGCAAAAGGTTCCAAGGCAGCACTTCATAGTCTTTGGGCTACGTAGGCAGGCATGATAATTTTGTTGGTTGGTTGTGGAATGGTGGCGGCCGTTTGGAAGAACCCTTGTGCAGACATGGTGTTGAAGGTGGTTAGTGGAACAACTGTGTTCTGGTACAAGACAAAGTTGTCAGATATCTTGGTACCAGGGGTGTACGGGGTCCAGTCCAGCAGAAGGCCAGACATGATTCTGTCAAGGATTTGTTGGCCGCAGAAAATACAGACAACAGGCGGAATTTTACAAGATGAGGTAGGATGGGAAACCTACCTGTGCTACCAATGTTATAACTGTGCTGTTTTAGCACAGTTACAAAGGGAAAATATTTAGAAACTAGATAATAATTGTTATTGAGAGATAGTGATTATATAGTCATTGTGAATTAAGGATAACAGGAACATGATTGTGTTGATCACACAGTTGAATGGTGAAGGGGGTGGCTTGATCCTGGTAATGAGTCAAGCGCCAAAACAAGGTATCCACCATAAGGGATCATCATTTTTTCATGTTGTTGGATTTGGGAATTTGAGTTGACTTCACAGTCTGGCTTCAAGTGGCTGGGTAATCAGATTGCGGGTCACAAACCTGCTTGGTTGGAACCTTGCTGGCGGGTTGAGCCTACTGTTTCAACAGTATCCTGAACCACATGTTATCTGTGTATATCATGGTAGTCATGGGGCTTATCAAAGTAATGTTCCATCTAGATCATCAGGCCTGTCCAAGTAATTATTCCATTTGGGATCCTGTTGCAACTGAACCAATGAGGATTCAGTATTTGAATTAGGGAAGACAACAGTTGTTGTGTTTAGCTCCTGGGGATGACATCCATGAGGACACAGCAGGAAATCTTTATAACAAAAGATTTGAGGTTAAAAGCTAGCCTTGGGTTAGCCTTCAGGGCAAAATTAAGGGCACATACCTTAATTTCCTGGAAAACAAGAAGAAAAAGTCCTTTTGGAAAAAAAGACTGGAAAAAGCTTGAAGATTATTAAATTCAACACAAATGTGAATAAACTTGTCTTTATTAGGAGAAATGATTCTACTTTAAATATTAGACAAGGAGCAGTGATCACTCATTAAAAAGTTACAGAGTGACTGAGGGGTGTCACGTTGGGATGAGGTCATAACAGGATCATTCATAGACAGGTACAATAATATGGAATGGGTAGATATTGAACCAGACCCATTTACAGAAATCTTGGAATATCCAAAATCAAAAGCAAACCAAGCCAAATCTTTGCAGCTATCAATATTTGAAGGTCATATCAAAATAGCATTAATTTTTCAATTTACAACATCTCCCACCTCAAAATTGAACACAGGGAGTTGGTATTTGCGTAGAAGTTTGGAGTGAACACGGGCAAAAGAACGTCCCAAGGACAATAGCAATTTTACAGTATACTTGACACCCTTCTTAAATGTGACTTCACAGGGCCCAAACCAGAGGAAATCTAGATTATGAGCTCTACTACCTGTACAATTCTGCTAGTAGAGAACCAGGTTGCTTATTTGATATTCAGGGAGGGGGGCTCTGGCAGCATTGGACAGGGGAGAGTTCCAGAGCCTTGACCTTGTAATCAGTGGAATAAGCTGTTGCTTGGATGTCAATGATATAATTGGTTAAGTCTTTAAAATAGGCCTCAGGATTTGCAGAAACATCAACTTTGATCATGAGGAGGTCCCAAGATTGAGGGGGTGGCAGCTTCACGCTCATACAGCATGGCAAAGGGGACTGACCAGTCACTTGGTGTCTACTGAGGCGGTAAGCAAAGAGAGCAGCAGGGAGGAAAATATCCAAATTGGCAGCATCAGAGAGCGTGAGCTTCCTCATTATGGACACAAGGGTGGAGTTTGCTTGTTCAAAAGTTCCATTGGTTGAGGGGTTATATGGCGCAGAGAACAATTGGTGGGTCCCCATAGCCTTGACAATAGAAGTGATGAGGCAAGCATTAAAGTTGGTACCAGTTTCAGAAAACAGGAATTGAGGGCAGCCATGACAATAGAAGATGTCTTGCAGCAAGAAAGTAGCTGTGGTCTTGGAAGTTATATCTTTTGCTACTCTGGCTTCAACCCATTTGCTAAAATGGTCTACAGCAACTAAGATAAACCAACATCCCAACCTAGACCAAGGGAAAGGCCCAACAGCATCAATACTCACCGTGTGGAAGGCATGCTTTGGAGAGATGAGGTTGAACTGTTGTTGGGACGGGAAAGGGCGTTGGAGCTGACAGGAATGACAGGAGGCAAGGACATCAGGGATCAGGATGCACATGTTTTCCCAATATAAGTTTTTGCACAACCAGTCATGAGTCTTTGCTATGCCTCCATGTCCAGTGTCAATGTGAGCTTAGAGGATAATGGCTATCCTCATGCTAGGGCAAACATAGGGTAGGTAGGCATTGTTAACCTTTTTGAAGAGCTGTCTATCACAAATTACAGTGTCCTTGAATAGGGTCTGTAGTGCCAAGCAAATGTCTTCTGGCTCAGTAGTCCAAGAGTTATGATACCCTATTAATTTTTATAGGCAATCAGTGTCAGCAGGGTGAATAGCTAGAATTGGCATCCTTGAAAGGCCATCAGCGTTCTGATGTTGGGCCCCAGGACGGTGTATCACAGTGAAATCATATCCTTGTACACGCAGAGCCCAACACGCTAATCAACCTTCAGGCTTCTTTAGCTGCTGTAGCCATTTGAGGGAGGAGTTATCTGTGACCACTGTGAAGTGGGTCCCATAAATGTAGTGCCAGAACTATTTTACAGCATGCAGCACTGCCAGACATTCCTTTTCAGTGATGCTGTAGTTCTTCTTGTGTTTATTGAGGCCCCATGAAGAGTAGGCTACAGGTCAATCCATGCCTTCATCATCAAGCTGGGCAAGGATGGCATCCACAGCTACTCCACTAGCGCCAGTATACAAGATGAACTCTTTATCATAATCAGGATAGACCGAGATAGGAGCCTCTTTGAGCTTGGCCTTTAACGCTTCAAATGCTTGTTGTTGGCTATCTGTCCATTCAAAAGGGACGTTGCAAGGCAACTGGACAAGGGGTTCACTCAGTTCATAAAAATCAGGTATGAACTGTTGGTAGTAGCCCATCATGCCAAAGAATACTTGAACATCTCAAAGATTTATGGGAGGTAGCATCTTGTCAATGGCTTCCACCTTGTTATTCATGGGGCGGATTCCAGTTTGAGTGACCTCATGACCTAAGAATTCAAGACTTTCCTAAAAGTTGAAGCACTTGGAGGGTTTGAGTTTCAAGCGAGCTTCACAAATCTTGATGAAGACAACCTTGAGGTGTTCCAAGTGGTTGGTAAATATAGCGCTGAATACAATGATGTTGTCATGGTACACGAGGACACAAGAGAGCTTTAGGCCACATAGGATGGAGTCTATAGCCCGTTGAAATGTAGAAGGGGCATTGCAGAGTCCTTGGGGCATACAAGTGGGTTCAAAAAGACCTTCTGAAGTGATAAGCACAGCCTTTTACCTGATCTTCAGGAGATAAGCCAACTTGCCAGTATCCAGAAGCTAGATCCATGGCTGAGAAAAACTTGGAACCACCCAGCCATCGGAGAGCATTGTCAATCCTAGGCAAGGGGTACAAGTCTTTCTTAGTGAGAGAGTTCAGGCGGCAATAGTCCATTAAAATGCAATGTCTGCCATCTTTCTTCTTGAGGATCACTAACAGGGAAGCCCAAAGACTTTGGGAAGGAGCCAGTAACCCAGCGTCCAGAAGTTGTTTGAGTTCTTTAGACACTTGAGCATCCTTCACCCTACTATGGCAGTATGGTTTAGCAAAAAAAGGAGGTGCATCCTCAAGTATCAATCTGATGGATGACTCCCTTAGCCAGGCCATAATCCGTAGGTCCAGAGGCAAAGATGTTGCTAAACTGATTGAGCAGGTCCAACACGTCTTTTTGTTGGATGGGAGACAATTGGGGGAAGTCAGCAGCGGTGAATAAGGAGAGAACATGAGGATTGTCTTCAGGTAGATTGAAATCACTGAATGTTCCAAAGGGGTATAGGGAGCCCACTTGTTCTGCTCCCAGTATACAACCATGCCCTACAACCTGGCCTCAGGTCACCTGCATGGGTAAGGCCGTCAGGTTGGCAAGCAGTAATTGCACAGGCTCTTTGTGGGTTTGATCTAGAATCCCAGGACACAGGTGGGGCTCTCTACAACTTAGGGATTCAGGTGAGTAAAGTTCCAAGAACAACTTTTCAGGCAGCTCATAAGAAATCTGGGAAGCAATCACCACTTGAGAGCCCAGGGGGATGGTGATAGCCGCTGGTGCAAGCAGAGGTACCCCTTCTTCTGCAGGGCAGGAAGGAGAAGGGGTACACATGTTGGAGGAATGAGTCCTATACTTGAGAGATAAGATACCTGTAGGGTATTCAAGCACGCAAGTTTTAAGGCGTTTTCCTGGGAGGCACAGAGGTTCCTCAAAAATCAAAGGAACCTCATATCCTTTGAGCAAAAGGTATCTGTCTTTTAATTTTACAATCCCGTTATATTCTTGGAGGAATTGAGTACCAACCAAGAGGTCATAGCTTTTGTTCTCAAGGACCACAGCAGGGGAGGCAATGAGGAGTTTCCCAAACCTCATGGGTAGAGCAGAGTAGGCACCAATGGCCCGTGTTTGTGCCATGCCAGCTGTGCCATACAACTGATTGTAATTGAGGTCAGGGGCCAACTTAAGTTTCTTCATTAGTTTTGAAGACACTATGTTGACTGGAGAACCTGTGTCCAAGATGGCTTTGATCTTAACCTTTTGGATTGATACTTCCACGCAGGTTGTATCTTTCCCAAAGGGGGGCAAGACTGCCAACACATCTTGTGCATCCTCTAGCTCATTTTCCCATCTAGCTAGCATGCACTGTAACACAGGAATCTCCTTATATACAGTCTGTAGAAGGAGAGATACAGTTACGTTTTGGAAGAGAGCTTTGGCTAGCTTGGCTGCTTCCTCAGAAGAATCAACCAAGATGGGAGTTTAATGGGCCTGAGCTAGGTAAGGGCGAGCCACCATGGATTTAGCTTCACTTGCAGGTACTTGGGAAGTGGTGGTGGCCTTCCCAGAGCAAAGCTTGTATGGGACAGGGGTAGTTTCTGGAACAGCCAAGACATAATAGCCATAACTATCAGAATCTTTACTATAAATTCAGGCTCTGAATCACTGGAGAGATTGTGAAATAGATGAAGGATATTTGGGCCAGAGGAAGAGGGAGCTTCCTCATCAGACAGAGGATCAGGGGGAGACGGGGGAGATTGTTCAGCAGAGAGCGTCTCTGTTTTTAAGCTGACCTCTATTTTCCCGCCTGTTCCTTGAGATCACAACCTTCCACTTAGGGATTAGTGCAAGTATGCAAGTGGTGCCCAATTTGACCACAGTTATGACAGCCTTGCCGCTTAGCATGTCCACCAGCACCCAGTGTCATAATGAGCGGCATACAAGAGGTAGTCCCAGCATTGCTGGCTTTATTCTCACGCACTAATGTACCTCCATGGTTCAAATGCATGTCTTGCAAGAGCGTCTTAATACTCTTAATGGAAGTGAGTGAAGCCTTGTGTGCCTTAAAGTGTAGTCATAGAAGCTGGTTCACCTTCAAAGCATTTGAACAAGCCGTGTAGGCTTCCTGGGGAGTTAACTATCAACTAGTGATTAACTGCTGGCCTTCAATGTAAAAACAATCCGCGAAATCAGCCATGGTCTCCTTGGGCTTAAAGGCAATGTGCATAAATGCATCCTTCTTGACCTCCAAGCTGAGATCTCCTCCAAACTCCTCAATAAGGAGGCGCTCCATGTCCTACCAAGTGACAATAGAAGGGGGGCACAGGGACCACTACTGATTGGCATTTGGGATGGAGGCAGGTGAGGATATGTTCCTTTTTGAGTTTTTCTGTAGCTCTACACATTGCGGTTTTGTAAATGGTTAGAAAGGCAACAATGGTAGGGGTTTTTGGATCAAATATCTGCTTGAAGGTTGATTTGTAGTTTGGGTTGATAGACAAGGACGAGGGCTGACTGTTTTCACCAGGGTTGAGGACATTAATGTGAGGGTTGCCCTCAAACTTGGATTCAGCAGCAGGTTGTCTAGCCCAGAGGAGTCAAAGGCTTTCCTCTAGGGTGTCCAAGGTAGAGCTGTTCTGTCCACTAATATCCCAAGCAGTGGCAGCAGCAGTTCCAAATTTGTCAATCTTGATTTTTTGTACTACCAAGGTGCCAGCAATCCCATTGAGGCAGGTGGTCAAGAAGGTCTGAGCAGCCAAGGGGACAACTTGTCCATTTAGGGTCTTGGTAAAGCAGGAGAGGTTTTGTACCTCTCTTTCCTATGTGTCTTGCCTATCAGCTACATCATGTGTCACTTCTGCAAGCTGATCTAGTGCACATTTGTAGTTGACCTGGGGTTGACCTTCCAAACCAGAGCAACAACCATGATTGTCATGAGCAGGAGTATTAACAACTTCACCTTGCACTTCATCTTCTTATTTGGATGACAAATCCTCAGAATTAAAGAGGCGCTGTCTTAAGTACTTGATTTCACCTTGCAGGGTAGCCACCTGATCAGTGAGGGAGGCAATATGAGGAACAGGCATTGGTTCAACTGGAGGGGGTTCTGAACAGAAGCTTGACGTCAAGTGGTAGCCTTGAGTTTGCAGTTTGCCTCATATACCTTGGTTTCAAAATCAGATGGGGTCTCAACAGGAGGAGCAGGAGGAGTCACTTCAATAGACGCTACCCTATCATCCACATATTTTACACCTGGTAAAGAGTGCTGCCTAGTGCAGCCTTATCCAGACCGTATTGATACTGCAGATGGTGGCCCCAAGTATTAACATGAGCTCCTACCAATTCAAGTTGTGAGTTGACATGCTACCTGGAATTGATTAAGTTCACTAACCAGAGTCTCAAAATCCTGGCAATGGTTTAGCAGAAAGGCCTCAATTTGCTCACGCCACGTGCCTGATGTTCATCTAATTTGCATAGTTGGTCATTGATGTATCCAGGGAGCAAGGAACAAAGGGAAGTCAGGGAGGAGGTTAAGTACTTCTGTGATGCCAGTGAATTGTGCTGGTTGTTGGAAATACACAAAAAGAGACTGTGAGACCATTCTTGATAGGCCATATTTTGAGCATGATTATTTGAGACGGCAGTGGCTACAGCATTTAATAGTTGATTCTGGGATCCTAAGGCAAGTTGATGGTGAACTAGGGCAGGTTGGATGAACTGGTTGATCAACACGCCAATTGTATCCATGGATTCCATCAGAGCAGTGGGAAGAACAAAGTCCAAAAGGAAGGAGTACAGGTATTTAGAAGCGTACCTGGGACAGAGGCCAGGGATAGTGTGCATCACCACAGTGCCAGAATGAAGAAGGGAGCAGGCGGTAGCACAAGCTTGCTTGTGATTGAGAGAGAAAGCTGGAAGGGGGGCCCATGCAGGCCCAGGAGACAGAACCAATACCATAGGATTTGAGGGGGCATTGATGATATCTTCTTTTAGAGGGGGACTAGACACTTTAGGTTGATTGGGTACTTCAGAAAAGAAGGGAGAAAGACCAGAGAATGCGCGTGGGAACAGGGTAACCAAGGGTCTTGCAGCTCCTGTAGTGAGCACCATTTTGTTGTGTTTGGCTCCTGGGGACAACATCCAGGAGGACATGGTAGGAAACCTTTATAACAAAGGATTTGAGGTTTGAAGCTAGCCTTGGGTTAGCCTTCAGTGCAAAATTAAGGGCACATACCTTAATTTCCTGGAAAACATAAGAGAAAGCCCTTATGGCAAAAAGGACAGGAAAAAGCTTGAAGATTATTAAAGCCAACAAAAATGTGGATAAACTTGTCTTTATTAGGAGAAATGATTCTACTTTAAATAGTAGACAAGGAATGGTGATCACTCATTAGGAAAAAATAGTGGCTGAGGGGGTCACATTGGGATGAGGTCATACCAGGATCATTCATAGACAGGTACAATAATCCAGAATGTATGGATATTAAACCAGACACATTTACAGAAGGCAAGGAATATCCGAAATTGAAAGCAAACCCAGCCAAATCTTTGCAGCTATCAATATTTGAAGGCCATATTGAAATAGCATTAATTGCACAATTTAAAACAACAGTTCAATAGAAAGGGCAGGAATAATGAGAATAAGGTATTGTTTTATTATAGAATACTGTGATTAACATACAATATGGGGAAAGCCGCCAGGCCACAAGGGGAGGCATGGTGGCATGTTCCATGTAAGGATTGGAGCCAAGGAATAACTTGTGCGGGTTCAGCAGGTTGAATTGTTAGTACTCCTAATTAGGATATAGTGTCCACTGTTTGACATTGTCATCAGATTGGTCCATATTGTTAGATACGTCAAGGGGCGGCTCACTGAGTTCCCCCTGTGTATTGTAAGATATGTTGGCAGAAAAGTCTGGAAACTTGGTTGCACCACTCCCCCTTGCCCCCTGCTTGTTGTCAGACACCAGGATTGGAGTTTGCAGGAGACCTGGGAAGGTCTGCACAAACAACCTTTGTGTGAGGATGGCGTGGCAGGGGCGCAAGCAATTGAGTGAAGCTTCTTAATGTTCTTCTTGGGTGTCTTCAAGTTTGTAGGTGTGGTTGTCATAGATTGCAGCTATCTTGAAGGGTCCCAAGTGGTTGGGCTCTAATTTGGCTGAATTGGGATTGAGGGTGTAGATGGGGTCACCTATGACATGTCTGACTTCCAGGTGTCTTGTTCTGCCCTTGATTTGCTTGTGTTCAATGTCTTGAACCTTGGTGTGACACTGGATCAGGAAAGGGGTTGGGAACAAGGGTTTTTTTGCAGGAACCATGGATTGTAATCTCCCTTGTTCCACTCCTGTCAAACCATCAGGTGTTCTAAAGGCCAAAGTGCTGGGGCTGAAACCAGTGCCTCTATTGATCCTTGCTTGCATGATGAGTAATGCAGTGAGCAGATGCTCAGTCCATGCAGTATTAGGATGTTCCTGTGAGATTTTGGCAATCAACTGGAACAGGGAGCCATTCAATTGCTCTACGCGCTGATTGGTTTGTGGACAGTATGGAGCTGTGAATATTTGTTGTAGGGCATTCTTGGTGCAGTACGCCTTCATTACATGTCCCACAAGCTCAGGCCCTCCATCTGTAGTGAGGCGTTTAAGTCACCCAAAACAAGCCACAGTTTCCTTACCAATGAAGCAAGTGATGGTGGTGTCAGTGTGGTTAGTGGTTGCCCATGCTACTGGCCAACAGGTGAAGTAGTTGATGGCTGTGATGATATACTTCTTCCCAAGTCTGTCTTTGGGGAGGGGTCCAACAATGTCAAGGGCCCACTGTTCAAAGGATTTCATGGCCTTAATGAGTAGGACAGATTTGGAGGGTGCAGGCTTTGACGTATTCTTTTCACACAACACACATGTCTCAATAAGATCCAAGATGTCTTGGCGCATACACAGCCACCAAACCTTATGCTTCATGATTTTGAAGAGTTTGCATCCTCTGACATGGCCCAAGGTGCGGTGGTAGTGCAGTATGGTGTCCCCTTGCTGTGTGGTGGGGATGTAGGGAGTCTACTCCCCTGTTTCTGCCCAGCAGCAGACATTGCCCCCATTGGTGGTGAACTGACTTTTATTTGTCCTTCAACTTGGAGATGGTTATCAAGTTGAGGCCTTTGTAGCAGGTTGTCTCAGGCAGGAGGTAGAGCATTGGCCAATCTGGGTCCAAGTCATTGTCTCTGATGATGGATGCCACATAGAGTCTTGAGAAGGCATCTGCTGAGATGAGCTCCTTCCCAGGATTGTATTTGATGCACAACTGATAAGGGAATAGGCACTCAACCCAGCCTGCCTTGCAGCATGTCAAGTGGGACTGCATGTTGAAGTATTGGAGGGACTTGTGATCTGTTAAGACGCGTGGTGGAAAGGTGGCTCCTTCCAGGTAACAGCACCACTTCTTGACACAGCTCACAATTGCTGCCAGCTCTTTGCCATGAATTGGATAACATTGCTCTGAGTCAGTGAGCTTTCTGTACTTGTATGCTATGGGAAGGAAGGCGCCCCAGTTGGTTTCTACCTGTAACACACCCCCTATGGCCCTATCAGAGGCATCAGTCTTGAGTTTGTATTGGCATTTTTATTGGGAAACTGTAATACAGGTGCAGTAGTAAGTCTCTGCTTTAACGTCCCAAAGGCTTGATCTCTGACAGGAGTCCAATGAAAGTACTTTTTAGTGTTCAGGAGCTCAGTTAGTGGTGCAATAAGTTCTCTGCAATTGGGAATAAACTTAAATATGTAGGCAACCATACCCAAGTATGTGCGCACTTGGCCAACATCAGTGGGAGGTGGCATACTGGTGATTGCCTTGATTTTGGCAGGGTCAGGCTTTATCCCTTGGGCAGAGATGGTGTGCCCAAGGAACAAGAGCTCTGACTTAAGGAATTCACATTTGGAAGGATTAGCCTTTAACTGGTTTTTCTGAAGGGTGTTGAGGACAGCACAGGGGATTTTGGAGGTGTGTGGTTTGATCTTGACTGAAGACAATAATGTTGTCAAGGTACACAACAACACATTTCCCAATCAGTTCCTCAAATACTTTGTTCATCAACATGGCAAAGGTGGAGGGAGCGTTGGTCATTCCAAAGCTCATGACACAACACTCAAACAACCCGTAGCGTGTGTGAAAGGCAGTTTTTGCCTCATCCCCTGGTGCAATGCGGACCTGGTTGTACCCTGCAGTGAGATTGATCTTGCTTAAGACCTTTGCACCTGCAAGTGTATCTAACAGGCTGTCAATCAGCGGCAGGGGGTACTTGTTCTTAACTGTCAACTCATTTAGGGCGCAGTAGATCTGTGACCAGGCAAAGGGACCCGTCCTTCTTGGCTACAAAGAAGACAGCAGCCCCATATGGCAAAAGCAAGGGGCAGATAAAGCCCTTGTCAAGTGCGTCTACAAGGTGCTGGCAGAGAGTTTCATCTTCATTTGGTGTCAAGCAATAGAGGGGTCATGCCTTGGGAAGTGATCCCTGTATCTTTATAGCATGCTGGATCTCCCAAGGATGGGATAGTGTTCTAGTGCTTTGCCAAAAACATCCTTATACTCCTTGAGGAGAGCAGGAAGTGCTGGTGGAGGTAGCGTGGTCAAGGGGAGGGCCACAGGTGGTTCTGAGCAGATAACTATGACTGAGCATTAAGCAAAGTCTAGTTTCCACCCCTTTAAATTGTATGAGTCTGTTTCTGTTAATCTGACAAAAATAGTATTGTGAAGTAGCTTGCTCATTTTGATGAGATATATCTGAAAACCAACCCCATTTCTATTGAGAGTAATTACAGATGTATCCCAGTCAATGTAGGGAAAGTTGTGACAAAGTCAGTCAAAGCCAGTAATGACATCTGGCTGAGCCCTGTCATGATTGGTCCGGAGAGCTTAACCTGGATGTTCCCCATTCTCACAGAGAAGGGTATCATCTCATGGGTAATTGTTACTCTTTGGGAATCAGCCACCTGTACTGCCTTGAATCTGCTTAGCACTTGGTCTAACTGTTGAGTATCTGCAAACTTCTGGTCCACCATAGTGTGGTTGGCCCCAGTATCTACCAGTAGTTTGTGGGTGTTCCCACAGAAACAAAAGGGGTAGGCCAAGTGAGTTACTCTATTTGGAGAGTGACTGGCTTAAAGTATGGGATTGTCACTGTGACTTGGAAGACGTCAAGGGTTTCAACTTTGTGGATGTTGTAGTTGCAGGGGTTCTTTGCTAGAAGGGATTGAGGTTGAGGGTCAAGTGGGGTTGTAGAACCCCTTGTAACTACAACCCCCAGGCTTTTCCTGGGTCCTCAATTTGTGCTAACTGAAGTTCCCCTTTGCAGTGATGTTTGATCCCGTTTTCTTGTTGGTGTGACTGGCAGCAGCCTACTTGATTGTGGGCACTGCCAGGCATGGCACAAGGTTGGGATGGAGCATCACTTGTACGGCAGAAGCCCATTAAAGCCTGGTTGTTAGCCTCCAGAATGGCTTTGTAGCAGTCATCAATGGAGGTGCAGCAACCTACGGGGACCCACTTGCAGATTGGGGCTTTAGCCCATTGACTATCAAAGTAAGGAGTATGGCATTTCCGTTGGTTATGGCTTCTGGGGCAGCGGCAAGAGCTTCCTACCAGGCAGCAAGATATTCAGGAAAAGAACCAGTCTGTTTAATGGCCAGGAGGGGAGTCCCTACCACAATGGGTGAGAATGTCTCACTGTAGCGGGACTTCACGGAATCCCTGAATGACACCCAGGTGATTTCTATCTCTTGGCTGGCCCAGGTGGTGAACCAAACTGCAGCAGGCTCTGTAAGGCAGCCTGAAGCGGTGGAGACCCACATAGGCTCAGGTAACTGACATACACAGAGGTGGGTCTCAGTGGAGTGGAGCCAACTGAAAATGTTGGCCCCCTCCACGCCACCCGCAAAGGTTTCCAACTGGAGGTTGAGCATACATTGCAACAGGTCTGACTGGGGCAGAGTGACACTAGTGTTGCGCTGCCCAAGGCGGAGTTGGTTGTATACACTTGTAAGTACCAGTTAGTTTTAATAGATGACATACCCATCAGGGATGTTCCCCTTGGGGATTGGCAGGAAGGTTTCTTGATGGGGAGTAGCCATACGGCCTGTACTCTGTCCTTTCTTAGGAGGAATTTTTTCTTTATGTAGGTTGTGAACCTACCGCTGCTATCATTGTTGCAACTGAACCAATGAGAATTCAGTATTTGAATTGAGGAAGACAACGGTTCAATAAAAAGGACAGGAATAATAAGAATAAGGTATTGTTTTATTATAGAATACTGTGATTAATATACCATATGATGAAAGCCACCAGGCCACAAGGGGGTGGCATGGTGGCATGTTCCATGCAAGGATTGGAGCCAAGGAATAACTTTTGCAGGATCATCAGGTCAAATTATTAGTGCTCCTAATTAGGAGAAAGTGCCCGTTGTTTGGCATTGCCATCAGATTTTTCCATGCTGTTAGATATGTCAAGGGGTGGCTCATTGAGTGCTCCCTGTGTATTGTGAGATATGTTGGCAGACAAGTCTGGAAACTTGGTTGCAACAATCCAAAAGAGTTGATCCTGTAATAGATGAGCTCTTAATAGAAGTGCCAATGACTTAATGATTAGTTAGAGAATCACTCAGGGAATTACTTTCCTGAGAGGAAGTAATTGTAGATGCTGCAATATATCCCTCTGGGGTGCTGGAAGGTGGAACTTTGGGCATTTTCTTGAGAGTGTTGGAAATTCAGGCTTGGTATTGGTCCAGTTTTTTTATCAGAGACAGGCAACTGTGAATTTTGCTGTGCTGTTTTTGCCTTGCATAAGCAGATCTGGACATGGTGCATACATTTGAGTTCAGTACATGCACCAATCCCTTTGATGAGGTAAGTGTTGTTTGGCTTAATCTCCCTGGCAATTCCTGGTCCCCTTAAACCTGGATCTAGCTAATTATGATCATGGTTGACAGCTTATATCTCATCTTTGACTTGGAATATCTCCTTTTGTATGAGGATTGCTTCTCTCTCAACTCTTTCCTTTTATTTAGTCTCTTGGTCCTTTATGGCGTGTTGTACATTAGGGTTGTTGCCAGTTGACACTTCCTTAGGTAGAGGTGATTGGGGTCTTAACTTAGTACTGACAATGGTGGGTTTGTGCCTGTAGACAAAATCATACAGGGGTTTCCCTGTAGTTTGGCTGACTTGTGTATGGCATACCATTAGCGCCATTAGAAGCATGTCAGCCCGTACTTGTGTCTTGTCTTTATTAGCTGCTCAAGTTGATCAGGAAGCTTTTTCTCAAGTGGGAGCCTAGAAAAAACTTTCCTATTTTTACATCCAATGCAGGCCAACAACAACATTGGTTGTGCCTATCAAATAGCTTGGTTTTGATGGTTGATACTGCTGCAGGAGGGGTTGTTGGCACTTTAAAGTGTCTTGTGGCATCCCTACCTGCAGCAGTGTTAATTAAAGTAAAATAATATATAAATAGACTTAAAGTAGTCCAGTTTGATCAAGAGGTAAGACAGTCAAAAGCAAGTATAGAAACTTATTAAAAATGATTAGAAGATAAGATGCCATCATCCACTATGATTAGCCAATTTTAAGCCTAGAAGATAAGATTAGATGTACTAAGCAAGGTAAGCCTTAACTAATCACAATACTAACTTTTTCACTTTAAATTTTATAGATTCATTTCAACTCAAAGGTAAGCTTCAAATATAAATATAATACAAACTGTTTTAAGCATAGTAGATCAATGATATTCAAGGTAAGCATTTTTTTAAATTTAAAGCTAACTTTAGATTATAAAGGTAATATCTTTTTAAAAAACCAATTAATTTCAAAATTAATCCAAGGCTTAATTTCAGGTAACCCCTTTAAAATACTACTAATCTTCATTTCCTTTTAGATGGACTTGATCTACAGCAGATCTTGGGGTGGGTAAATTGTTTTCTCATCAAGTTTACTAGGCTTCTTTAAATCCTTTTAGATGGACTTGGTCCACAGCTGATCTTGGGGCAGTTAAGTCATTTTAACAGAACAAATTTCCTAGCATAGATTTAAAAGCCAGGTTTTTGCCCTGAAGTAGATTAAGGTTTGATAAGCAATGTTTTGATTCTCAAAACTTTTGAAAATAAAGCTGCATTTGAACAAATAATCATTTCCAATAAACTACTAACCTAGCAATCCTTTTAGATAGACTTAGTCTACAGCAGATCTTGGGGTGGTAAGTTTTAACACTAAATTACCAACCTAGATTTAAAAAAGACAAACTTTTATCTTGAAGTCAATATTGGTATGGGTAAGTTTTTCTCTAATCACTAACCTTTTCATATAAAACCTTTTTACCAGCATCAGATCTTGGATTAGGTAAGACTTTTAACTGACAGGTTAATAACTTTAATTTAAAAAAGCTTTGTTCATTGCCACAAGCAGATCATAGGCTTGGTAAGTTTTATTGAGAGTAGGAAATATTTATTATCAATATTTCTGTTTACTGATTTTAAGTCTTTTTTGTTCCAAATGACACTTTTATTATATGCTGGGAATTAGCCAAGTAATAAATATATCATATATTATTAAAAAATACTTTATAATCTATATCTTTATCTTTTTATATATTTTTTAACTTGTCTAGAGCTTTAAAACATCTACTTTTTAAGCTACTTTAAAAGTTTTATTGCCAAAACAACATAGATCAAATAACCTTTTAAATGATTTAGTATAGCTTTTTTATATGATGTTAAGTTAAAAGAAAGTTTTAAATTAATTTTTATCCATCAAGCTTGCTTATATTAAACTGGAATCTGTAGAAGCTCTAAACACAAGGCAATGATTGAATAATGAAACATTAATTTAGAAACTTTAACATATCTCTTAAGTGGCAAAACATGATAAAAATAAACATTAAAAATATCTATTAAAAAAGCTTGGTAGCTTTTTTATAAAGCATTCACCCATACTTCTCTATAAAAGTTACAAAAACACTAAATGTACCCTTTAATTATGGAACACTAAAACTTTATGTGTCACTGAATCATCTTTTAACAATTATAATAATAAAGAAATTAAAAAACTAGTTGAGCTAACAAAAATGGATTCTGCTAGGAAACAAGAAAAGGATAAAGAAATGCTTTGCAAGAATAGGGCTGAGTTAGAACAGCTGTTTTCTTTTGATAGCCTGCAAACCACTGAACTTTATATACTTATCAATTTCTAATATTATTTCATCAACTAAATATAAATAATTATTATCAAGAAATTATAAGGGTACCCATATCTTAATAAGCTTTTTACCAGTTATAAGACCAGGAACACATACTAGCAGGCTGCCATCACCCATGGGGTTCACTAAAAAAGATTTATGATAAAGATCATTAAAAAGCCTAAGAATTATAAAGCCAAAATATTTAACTTCACACCCACCTTTAATCATAGTTTTTACTAGCTATGGACTAGAAACACATACCAGCAGACTGCCATAAAAAAGTGAAGCTGAGAGTAGCACAGCTTTGCTCTTTTGGCAGCCAGCCTGACACATCATTCCTTTTACCAACTAGAGTATAAGATAAAGATTTTAGAAGGCCACTGATTTAAAAAACAAAAAAAGGATTGTATCTAAGATACCTAGACGCGTACCCAGGAGGGATACCGTAAAAGGGCAAAGCAGGCAAAGCTCAGCTTTGTTCTTTTGGCATCCTGCCTGCCACACTACGCTTGTTGCCTCAGGACTTCTCCAGTTGCTAGAGAAGCTTTTTACTATGTTTTTGCTTAGAAAAACTTACCTTTTTAAACATCTTTTTAAGGCCAACAACACTAAGTGTTGTGCCTAAATGATAGGTCAGTTCTGATGGGTGATGCTGCCGCAGGAGGAGTTATTGGACACTTGGTAGTGTCTCACAGCTTCCCAACCCACAGCAGTGTTCATTAGAGTAAAACTATTAAAAATTGGACTTAAAATAGTCTGGTTTGATTAAAAGGTAAGATATTTAAAATCATTTTTTAAAACTTACTGATTTTTATTGGAGCTTAATATGTCTCTATTGCTTTTGATTGGTTAATTTTTGGGTCTGAATCTGTCCAACAACAGCCAACATTGCATAATGCAAATCACTCATCATTGGTGCAAAGGATGCGTTAATCCAAATATGATTAGATAATAAACTAAACCTAGGAGACAAGATTAGAGTTTGATGATCAAGGTAAGCCTTCTAACTTCAATACTAACTTATTCAGTTCAAACACTTTAGATTCAATTCAAACTAAAGGTGAGCTTCAAAATATACACATATAACTAACTTATTTAAGCATAGTGGATCAAGGATATTCAAGGTAAGCATATTTGTTTTAAATTTGAAGCTAACTTTGCTTTATAAAGGAATTAATTTTTTAAAAAAACTAATTCAATTCAAAATCAAATCAAAGGCTTTAATTTCAGGTAATCATTTTAAATAAACTACTAATCTTTTTCAAATCCTTTTTTTGAACTTGGTTCACAGCAGATCAAAGTAGGTAATCATTTTAACAGATCAAATTTACTAACATAAATTTAAAAACCAGCTTTTTGCCCTAAAGTAGATTAAGGTTTGGTAAGCAATGTTTTGATTCTCAAAACCTTTTAAAATAAAGCTGCATTTGAACAGGTAATCATTTCCAAAAAAAACTACTAACCTTTGATCCTTTTAGATAGACATAGTCTATAGCAGATCTTGGGGTGGTAAGTTTTTTCACTAAATTACCAGCCTAGATTTAAAAAACCAGACTTATGACTTAAAGCAAATCTTGGGTTAGTAAGCTATTTTTAAAATTTACTAAACTAGATTAGAGACTCTCAGATTCTCACCCCAAAGCCAGTCTTGGGCTGGGTAAGACATTTTTTTGTGTAAACCACTAACCTTTATCTAAAAAACTCTATTTTATCTGCTGCAGATCATGGATAGGTAAGTCATCTTTTCCAAACTACTAACCTTAATTTCAAGCCCCAGATTTCTGCCTACAGCAGTTCCTGGTTTGGGTAAGTTTTTTTAGAGTAAAAAGATATTTTACTAAAAACTGTTTGTCTAAATTAGTTTTTAGATCCAGCTAGCTCTTTTTTACCCAAATTCAAATTTTTACTATTAAGATAATCTCTTTGACTTCATAGCTTTAAACTTTTATTATCTATATCTTTGAATACTAAGTTTTATCTTGTTTTTATATGATTAATAAATATTAAAATGCATGTTTCAAAGTTATTTAGTTTTAAGTTCTCTATCAAGAAATTATAATTTGCTTAAAAAACTTCTAATTAATCTTCATATTTTAGGTGTTATAGTCAAGTTTTGTCTTATTATAAAAAAATAAGAGTGTCCTGACTCTACTTAAACTCTTTTTCACCCAAATTGCCATTTATAATAATTTTTATTTCACCCCTATCTGAAAAACTCCAGCACCACATAAACAGTTTGATATATAATATTTAATAGCTACTATAGATCTTTTAACTTTCTTCTGCTCATAAAATTAGAGGGTTCCTCTTTTAAAAGACCACCATAATTAATTAATGTTCTGAGTAGCAAAATATATTAGAAATTAATAAAAAACCAATTTTTAGACCATTTTACAATAGTTTTGTTTGATGATGTTTTCTACTAAAATCAAAAGCAATATAACTTACCAGAGAGTACTGAACCCACAAAAATAAAATGCAATCAAATTAAATGCCATGAAGCTGAAATAACAACACATTAGATTACTAAAAAGATCTAAAAAATCACACAACATCTTATCACTAATAGAAAATAAGGCAACCTCCAGAATTAACTCATACAGAATGGAACATCCTCCATGTTGACAAGTTCAAAAATTGTTTTTGCTTTATCTTTCATAATTTCAATTAAAAGCTCAAAATAAAAATCAAACATTGCTTCTATTATCAGTGTCAATTATTCAATCAAGAAAAATAATTTTTAATATTGAAAATAAGAAAAATATTTTTGAGAATTGTCAACATGGATGATGTTCCATTCTGTATGAGTTAATTCTGGAGGTTGCTGGAAATAATGATATCAAAAATCAGAGTACCAGATAGAAATTAACTTATATGTAAAAAAATTGATATCAGTATGTTAATAAATAAAATATGCAGTTGCCAACAAATAAAGACTTTATCTTAGTAAAAAGGTGTACTACAAAAAAGAATATAATAAGCCTATAACCTACAAAATAATGGTTCAGGAACCACAGAGATTTTATAACATGTATTTGATCTTTATTAATTTGAGTATTGTAATATCCATTGGAGCTCAAAATATATACTAAAAATAAAGAATTTAAAAGGGCTGCAGTTTCACAGATGTGGATAAAAATTCAATACTTTTCAGAGCTGTTGAGATAGACAACCAAAGCCAAGTGCTGAGCATACAGAAGTCATGCACAAAACAAATCTTAAGTGGACTAGTTTTATTGTTAACATATATAAATTGTTGCTTTTGTGTGTGTGCAAACTTGGTGTTCTATGTTTGGGTTTATCTGTGTATCTCAATAGCTTCTAAAAGTACTGTAATTAATATCCAGTCTTTTAAATATCAAAATATAATGCACAATAAAAGGCAAAAACTTCTAGAAAGCCTTGGTAATAGTATAATATAGTATTTGAAAAGCATACACCCATACTTCTCTAATGAAATGTAGCAATCATAATAAAGCTATAATTGTTATATTAAAATAATTACTTTATATATCAATAAATCATTTTTTAACAGCCAGAATAGCAAATAAAATTTAAAAAAGACATACTGAACTATCAAAAAAGTATTTCTGCTAGGGAAGAAAAAAATATAAAAGTGTGAAGCTGTGAATAATAGGACTGAGTTAGCATAGCTTTTTTATTTTGGTAGCCTTCTCACCAATCAACTTTATATACTAATTGATTTATGACATTATTTAAATGACAAATAAAAATTATTGCTGCCAGGAAAACATAAGGATGCCCCCATCTTTAAATAGCTTTTTACCAGGTATTTGACCAGAAAACATACTAGTGGACTGCCATTACCCATGACTTTTTATCAAAAAATTTGTGATAAAGATCATTAAAAAGCCTAAAAATTTTAACTTTCAAAAGATATAACTTCACACTCATCTCCAATCAAAGTTTCTACCAGCTATAACTGGAAACACATACCAGCGGGCTGCTGTAAAAGAGTGAAGCTGAGTGTAGCACAGCTTTGCTCTTTTGGCAGCCAGCCTGACACACCTTTCCCTTTTCCAGATAGATTATAAGATAGAAATTTCAAAAGCTAGCTAATCTAAAAAAACAAAAAAAGTTTTCTGCTAGTGTACCTGGACGCGTACTCTCAACTTTGGGAAGATGAGATTTGGAAGGTTTACTTTAGGAAAGAGATTATCATTTCCTTGTTTGAAGACTAGGGATGTCAATACACAGTTACTAACTTCAAAATATCTTTTAATTATTTAGGAAGACTAAAACACAGTCTTAACTATCTTAAACACATATAAAACATCAAGAAAAAGTAAATTTGAAGAGAACAAGAGTTGAATCTTTATTATTATAAGAAAAGTATCATTTAGTAGGATTATTATCACATGGGTGATTAGCCCAAGAATCCTAGAGGCCAGACTAGCCTATTAGTTGGGCTTTACTGAATAGCTTTCCCCAAAAGGCATCTTGTCTAATGCTTCATTGCAGAGTTATTATTCTTAAATCATTCCTGCTTCTAACCTTATCCCAAGGCAAACATGATGCCAGCTCTATTACAGAGCCACTATTGTGGCAAGCTCCTGAAAGCTAGTCCATCCATCCCATGTCTTATGAGTGGGAACAACTCCATTGCAGAGCATAATACATAGTATATAAAAATACATAAATGAGTATTTGAGGTTTAACCCAAGTCAATTTAGACAGAACTGAGTTAAACCATATACTAGTTATCAATGTGGTTATGATAATTGGGATGAGCACCTGAAAGTGCATTAATAGCCAAGTTTTCAGCTCCTATGCAGCACTTGGGTATTTTGGGGTTGTGCCGCTGCACAGCTGGATTGATCAAGAGTGGATAATTGTTTTGGATTAGGTTCAGGGCGGATTTGTCTGTTAGTTTTGGGTCAATAAAGAACATTATTGATTGTAGAGCAGTTTGGCCTTGGTGCCACCAAATATTACTGTGACACAAGAGTTCAAGCCAAACATCATTTTGTTCTGAGTATACCATCCAGATTCCATGTAATAAGGTTGATAGCTGAACTATTTAGTCAAAAAACCAGGAATTTCACACGTACCCAGGTAGGATGCTGTAAAAGGGCAAAGCAAGTGTAGCTCAGCTTTGTTCTTTTGGAATCCTATTCCACACTTGTTTATTTACATGCACTCATTTTGCCCAACAACCATTAAGAAAACTCAACCATTTATCCACAATGCAAATATAATTACCAAAATATATTCAACAAGCTGATGAACAGCTAGAATACTATCTAGCATAGCACTTTAATAGCCAATTTAAAGAGTCTCCACAGCAAAGCTTCTAAGAGGGAAAAGAGAAGATTACATTCTTTCCTATAAAGCTGATCCCAACAAGCAGCCAATAAGTTTAATTTATTAAAGATATATCTAAAGTAAAGCCTCTTTTGTTTGTTAATGACAACACCTCTTTTTCCAGGTCTCTGGATTTAGTTGGGAAAGAATCAAAAGCAATTACAGAAAATTTAAGTGATTGTCTACTGTTATGAATTTAGGTGTTAATATATCTCACTATTATATGCAGTGTGATACACCATCTAGAAAGACACCCTCTAAAAACCCTATCTCAAATTTATGGCTAAACCAAGCCAGATTTCTTGAAATATTAATAAAAACCCAAAAAAATTAAATATATATATAAGCATATAGCTAGACTTAAAATCATCCAATAATTCCAAATATGTAATAAAAAATGTGGGATAAGCTTGTATTGACTATAGTGTGCAAAGCTCCAAAGCCAAAATACCCCAAAACTGTGATATTTATGTATTGAAATTTGTTACTATGTTTACATCTATATACTAAAAATAAAGTAAAAATTAAATATTTGAAAGTAAAGTATTTAAAAAAGATTAAATTGATCAAGCTTTAGCCCCAGAAGCCTTGGCAATGCCTTTGAGATGGTTAAGGTGGCCTTCTCTGGTGTAATAGGCCAAAACCTCCTTAGTAACACTTAAAAACTTGACCTGCTGGTCTTCATGTTTGGATAAAACAGCTTTGCTTTTGATAGAATGGGGGTAAAGCTGGCCCCAATTACCATGCTGGATCTCAAGCTTGTTGATAATCATAATGAAACCGGGCTTTTTTACCTTAAACAGGCAGGAAAATTGGTTGTGCCAACCTTCAAGCAATGATATAGTCTTAGTTACACTGTCCTTAACCTGATTATAGCAGTTTCAGTAAATTATGCCATAACCCTTTCATAAATAAAATCATTAATGAAACAATTCAAAGTTGAAACCCAAAGATTACAGATAATTTTTTGATAAGGAATAAACCCAGCATATTAAAAAAGGACTTTTTAATGGCTGTGTTACAGGGTGATAGTACTATCAAAGTGATGTTAATTTGAGTTGATTTATTATATGTGGTCATTATTAATTCATACTTTATTCCCAGTTAATAAGGGGAAGGCTTAGATTTATCACATAAAAGTATAATTTTTATTTGATTCCAGATGCTGTCCTTTTTGATTGCATCTTCTAGATGGCATATTTTAGTGTATTTAGTAAGTGTTTTTACACTCAAAAATCTTATTTGGATAACGCTCTTTTTATTTTAATTCATGATGGCATTTTTTAGATGTGGGTTTTTAAGATGATGTATTAGAAACTAATAAGTAAAAACTAACTAATTAATACCTTTTTTAATTTTGCTGATGCAAATCCCAGCTTTATTACAATTTTTTCTATATGTGTCTTTATAGATGGCATTTTATAGATTGTATATTGCACCTGATATGCTTAGTACTTTATTGCTCCACATATATAATAATAATAGAATTTTTTATATTTCTTGATCTATGTTTCAGCCCTATAGAATTATTGTATCTTTGCACTCCTCATGAAAAAACTTTATCAAATGTATTTTAATTCCCCATAGCATTCAGTATTTCTATAGATAGAGATATACATATTAATGATGCAGAGGCTAAGGCTGGTTCTGCCAAACCTCAAGTAGCTGTGGCCAGCTTCTGGCTCTGGGCCACCCCTTTTCAAAGGGGCAAGTTCCTTAGGTCAAAGTTCCTAAGGTCGAAAATTTGGAAATTTAAAATAAGACCCCCCAAAAGTGCAAAAATTGAATTGCTATATAAGGGTGCAAGGAACAGAAATATCAAAGATCAAAGTGCAAAAATTGATTTTCCAGAGGTTAAATTCAAAGCCAAAAATACAGTTCTTAAGATAAAAACATATACTTTAAAGCCTTGGATAGACTAAAAAACCAAAGGAGTTTATTTGCAATAAAATCTATATTATAGATAATAAAAGTATGCTTAAATTTTCTGTTTTCTAAAAAAAGATTATTTCAGTGCCAAAAGCAAAAGCACACTAGAATTTATATGTAACTGTATTCAATTGAATATAAAATATGAAACTACACAAAAAACTGCTTTATAAACTATAAGTTTAATAAAAAAGGTTAATTTAATTTCCAGCTTATGTAAAGCTATAATAATACTTCAGTAAAATCAGAATAAAGGATTTTTCCTGCAAGATATAAGCATATGATTTTAGTTATTTTAGTTTATAAGTGATTTTATTGCAATGATAAAATATTCTAGAAGAATAAAATTAAAATACTATAAAGTGCATTGCTTATTAAAGCTATACAGTAGTTTTCAAACCTGTTGAGGTAAACATATATTATTCAGTTTAGAACACATGAACTCAGTCTAAAAACATATCAAATTGGATCCAAATCTATTGTAATTTATTAAAGTTCCTTGTTTTTGATTTTGTTTTCAGACTGAGTTCATGTGTTCTAAACTGAATAATATATGTTTATCTCAACAGGTTTGAAAACTACTGTACTATACAATGTTATACTTAATAAAACATATAGTATTAGATCTTATTTATAATAAGTCACAACCTTCAAAAATATCAAGAACATACCACTTTAATCCCATAAATAAGGACTTAAATATTTTTATATTAAAAACTATACTTCTACCAGAAAGTATAATAAATAGTTCAAAGTTGTATAGAAAAGAGATACATTTTATACATCATATTTTGCTTTGATACATGTAGTAAAAAGATACAGTAGAAGATAATTGTAAATAAGAAAGGAGAGAGGAGAATAGAAGGTAATCAAGGATAAAAAAAGAGAAGATAAAAGAAGAAGAGAAGAAAGAAAATGAGTGAGGATTTTTTTCTATTTGGTATCAGATATTATATGAACTATCCTCCTGACAATGGAGAAATTTTTAAAAGTTTTTTTGCTCCCAGCGCAGCCAGGGTCCAAAAAAACTAAAAATATTTTTAGGGAAGGATAAAGGGTGGAAAGAGAAAAATTAAAGACAAAAAACCCAGGATTTTCTTCACTTTGATTTCTGCACTTTGTTTTGTGCACTTCAATTTTGTCCCCTGAAATAACATAGTAAAACATTATACTAAGTTATATACAGTATTTTTAAAAGCTATTTAAACAACCAAAAATACCTCAGATTTAAACAAAATGATTTCAAATTTAAGCAAATTTCAACCATCAGGTTAAAATATACACTCTGTTAACAGGGATTTTGGCGTTAATGGACAAAAATGGGTCAACACAGCAAAGAATTGCTCACACAAAAAAACAAAACTATTCAAAATAAAAACCAGAAAACATGGATTCACAAACAAAAAATGGTTTGAGCTGATCTTCAGTGTACATATGCTTACTAGGTAAATCAGTGACAAAATACACCCAAGAGCAGTGAGTCAGAACTAAAACCAAAAACAAAACACAATAGCAACTCACTATGTAAACAAAATCACTCAAATGTTGTGTGCAATGGATTGTAATCAAGAATGATACCAAGGTATCTAAAATAAGACACACAATCCAAGACATAAATTTTAAGAATATTGTGTTGGGTGCTTAATTTGGCGTAAAATCTGGGAAAATGGGTGGATTTTTTTGGGTATTCTAAAATGGGTGTTATAAAGCCAAAAACATCTAATTAAGAAATAAAAAAATCTATAATTGGGATATTGGGTGGGAAAAACTCTAATTAAATATCCATATTCAGATAAAAGCAAAAATTAAAATTAGGGAGTTACTTAATTGAAATTTATTTAATATTTTATTAAATTTTAAAATGGAAGGAACACAACAACAGAGTACCAATACACCCATTGTGTGCCGCAGTTGCAGTTGCCCCCGCAGGTCAAAAATTGAGTCAGTGCAATGCAAGTGCCTACTTAAGAAAAAGACATAGGAGAGATCAATAGTGAGGTTGCATTGACACAACCAGTTCAAGGAGCATAACATTAAAGGGTGCAGAGAATCAACCCTTAGTTCCCCAAGCTGATCCTAAGCCCACCAAGGTTACCACAACCAAAACAATTAGAATCAAGGAGATTGAACTTACCTCTTTTGTATTTGACCCTATGTACCGCCAGGAAGCAGTCCCAGCAGCCATGATGGAGAAGGTGAAGCCTATGCTAGACGCTAGCTACAAGCCCTAAATCAGTGATGGCAATCAAGAAGATTTTAAGAAGCCTGAGTTCTTCAGAACTGCATATGAGCAGCAGGTGTAAAAATAAGTTGTTCCATTCTATACCAAGGTGTCCATGTCTTGTGTACCAGTTGTCAATCAGGATCCTGGCTCATCTGAACCCATAAAGGCTGCCCAGAAGCACATACCTGACATCAAACTCATCATCCTTCTCAGGCTTATGCAAGAATCTGGTAACTACTACTTAGTCACATCTCTTATTAGGGTGGATCCCAAGTACACCTTCAAAACCTTCAACACATGTCATAAAATATGGCAGTAGCTGCTTAATTTTACAAATAGTTAGTCAGTAATCCTCACTCTTAATACTATACCTTTGGCTGGTATAGTGACAGTCTTAGTGCAGAAAGAAGAATAAAAGATAAAAAGAAAAAACTGGTATTTTATTTGATAGTCATGTGTTATTAGAGCATGGGGCAGTGGAATTGCCACTAGAGGAAAGGAGGCACAGAAAAAGGGATTTGCAAAAAGGAGGAGAGTGGAAATGTCCTTCAGAAAGAGCTGTGCAAGAAAAACAACTGTTTAAATGTGCCTTGCCTAATGGAGGCAAGTGGCAATTATTTTGTTTTCTTTATAATAACTTCAGAAGTGAAGCCTGCACTTGATGCACAATCTAGATACACTTTAAACACATGTGTTTTTAGACGTTTTAAATGTATTTAACCCTTGTAAAACCATGTTGCAATAGGGTAATCTTGCAATTGTGTGATTGTTTCATTGCTTATCCCTAAGTGGATGTTTCTTTGTCTAATTCATTCAGGATCTATAACATTCCCCACCACTGGATTAGACAGCAGGGTTAAAAAGGCTTGTCATCTCAAGAGGGCGGCTATGGTGAACAGTCACTCCAGAAGAGTTCCAAGAATAGCCTTGAAGAAGGTACAAGTAGTAATTCCCAAGAGAAGTAAGTGTACAAGGCCAGTGGAGGTAGAGAAGGCAACATACAAGCAGGTAGTCTTTCATGATGTGGATGGCAGCTACCTTGACTTGGGGGTTCAACTAGATCAGCTGCAGGTGCTTCAGTTGGTCTTAGTGGGAACAGAACCATTATTTTCTGCATTGTTCCTAGCTTTGAGTGAGCCCAAAGAGGTGACAGGGACTGGGCTGCAAAGGGGTAATAGCATCCATTGGCAGTTCTCCATGTGGGCTGAAGAAGACTACTTGGGGGCTCAGTTGAGGGAATTCTAATTCAATTGTTATGTGCTCTCAGTATTGCATCAGGGAACAGTATCCAACATTGTTAAGTCAGTTCTTTATTCTTGGGCAACACCTGAAGTTACAGAGGCCCAATCAATCAGTTGGAAAACCTCTGATAACTTTGAACAGCGTCTTTGGAAAGCTTTTCAGGATGTTTTGAAGTTGTAAACAGTGGGGGTACTGCTCATCTGGTGCCTATGGTGATAGCTAGCAACCTTGTTCTTTGGGAGACCAACCATTGCAACTCCAAGTGGGAGGAGAGCATGGGGAATTTCCTTGAGTGGGCCTTGTTGGTGTTCTATGAGGTGGGTGGTCAGGTCCTAGTAGAGTATGCCCTTTGCAAGAGTCTCCTGTGGGACTGTATATTTTTTGGGGTCTCCTTTCCTGTGGACATTAGGATCAATTGAATCTCTTGTTTGGTGGGTTTTTTTTTGCCCAATCCTTGGTCATCAGATTCACAAATCTTTAGGCAACCATTTGTGTTTCCTGGTTGTCATTCAGGTGGTAGAACAGTTGATGCAGTATTGGAAGAGTCTTGTCTGTTGTGTTTGGCTCCTGGTGATAACATCCAGGAGGACACAATGGGAAATCTTTATAACAAAAGATTTGAGGTTCAAAGCTAGCCTCAGGCTAGCCTTCAGGGAAAAATTAAGGCACATATCTTAATTTCTTAGAATAAAAGATGAGCAATTCCTTTTGGCAAAAAGGAAAAAAAGCTTTAAGAATATTAAAGACAACACAAATATGGATAAACTTGTCTTTATTAGGAGAAATGATTCTACTTAAAAAGTAGACAAGGGCCAATGATCACTCATTAGGTAGACAGAGTGGCAGAAGGGTCACATTGGGTTGAAATCATAACAAGATAATTTGAGGGCTGGTATGGCAATTTGGAATGGGTGAACATTGATGTTGAACCATTTATAGAAGGTGAGGAATATCCAAAGTCAAAAGCAAAGCTGAAAAAATCTTTACACATATCACTATTTGAAGGCCATATCAAAATAGCATTATTGGCACAATTTCTGACATCTCCCCCCTCAATATTGGACACAGGGAGTTGATATTTGAAAGGAGTAATATGGAGTGAACTCAGGCAAAAGGACAGCCAGATGATAACAGCTTCACAGTATACTTGGTGCCCTTCTTAAAGGTGACTTCACAAGGTCCAACCCAGAGAGAGTCTAGCTTATGGGCTCTGCTTCCAGTAGGTTCTGATAGTAGAGGGCTAGGTCACCTACTTGGTATTCAGGGAGGGGGCTCTAGAATCATTAGAAAGAGAGAGCTCTAAGGCCTTGACCTTATAGGCAATTGATTATGCTGTTGCCTGAATGTCAATGATGCAATTAGCCAAGTCCTTGACATGGATTTCAGGATTGGTAGACACACCAACTTCAATCAAAGGAGGTCCCAAGATTGAGAGTGTTGTGGCTTCATGCTCATATAATATGGCAAAGGGAGATTGATAGTAATCTGGTGTCTACTGAGTCAGTAAGCAAAGAGGGCAGCAGGAATGAACATATACCAATTGGCGGCATCAGAGAGGGTGATTTTCCTCATAATGGACACAAAGAAGGAATTTACTTGATCAACAGTACCATTGGTTGACAGATTATACGGCCCAGAGAAGGATTGGTGATTACCAATAGCTTCTAAAATAGACGTGATGAGGTGAGAATTAATGTTGGTGCCATTGTCAGATATCATAACTTGAGGGCACCCATGTTAATAGAAAATATCTTGCAACAAGAAATTTGCAGTAGTCTTAGCAGATATATCTTTTGTAGCTCTGGTTCAACCCATTTGCTAAAATGGTCTACAGCTACTAAGATGAAACAAAACCCAGACCTAGAACAAGGGAGAGGTCCACAGGATCAATAATCACAGTGTGGAAGGCATGCTTAGACAGGATGAGCTTGAACTGATGTTGGGATGGTTGAGGTTGCTGGAGCTGATAAGAGTAACATGATGCAAAGATGTCTGGGATTAAGAGGTGCATCTTTTCCCAGTAGAACTTCTTGCACAATGAGGCATGAGTTTTTGCTATACATTCATGTCCATTATTAATGTGATCTTGGAGGATAATGGCTATTCTCATACTAGGGCAAACATAGGGCAGATAGGCATTATTGACCTTCTTGAAGAGTTGTCTATCCCAAATGACAGTATCCTTTGATAAGACTTGTAGAGCCATTCAGATCTCTTCTGGTTCAGTTGCCCAAGACTCAGGGTATTCTATTAACTTATATATTCAATAAGTGTGAGTAGGATGAATGGCCAGTATAGGCATTATCAACAATTCATCAGTGTTCTTATATTGCGCACCAGGACAGTGTATCACAGTGAAATTGTATCCTTGCAGGCACAGAGCCCAACATGCTAGTTGACCTTCAGGTTCCTTTAGTTGTTGCAGCCATTTGAGGAAGGAGTGATCTGTGACCACAGTGAAGTGGGTCCCTTTGACAAAGTGCCAAACTGATTCACTGTATCTAAAACTTCTAGACATTTATTTTCAGTGACACTATAATTCTTCTCATGCTTATTTAGGACTTGTGAAGAATAGGCCACAGGTCAATCTACATCATCATTGTTGAGCTGGGCTAAGATGGCACCCATTGCTACTCCACTATAGTTAGGGTATAAGATGAACTCCTTATCATAATCAAGGTAGACTAGGATGGGAGCTTCTTTGAGCTTAGTCTTCAGAGCCTCAAAAGATTGCTGTTGGCTGTCAGTTCATTTGAAGGATACACTCTGGAGAAATTGGACAAGGGGTTCACTCAGTTCATCAAAGTCAGGGATAAATTGTCAATAATATCCCATCATGTCAAGAAAAACTTGAATCTCACGTAGATTTGTGGGAGGTAGCCTCTTGTCAATGGCTTCCACCTTGTTATTTGTGGGGCAGATTCCAGTTTGAGTGACCTCATGACCTAAGAATTCAAGACGTTCCTTAAAGAAGGAACACTTGGAGGGTTTAAGCTTTAACCCAGCTTTTCAAATCTTGAGAAAGACAGCCTTGAAATGTTCCAAATGTTCAGTGAAGGTGGAGCTGAACACTGTGATATTGTCAAGATATACAAGAACACAGGAGAGCTTCAGGTCTCATAGAATAGAGACCATGACCTGTTAGAATGTAGCTGGGGCATTACAGAGTCCCTGAGGCGCTTGGGTGGGCTTTTAAAGACCTTCTGAGGTGATAAGAGCTGTCTTTTCTTAGTCTTCTGGGGACAAGTCAACCTACCAGTATCCTGATGCTGAATTTACAGCAGAGAAGAATTTCAAGCCTCCCAATTGTCTAAGGGCATCATCAATCCTGGGCAAAGGGTACAAATCCTTTTTTGTGAGAGTTTAGGCGGCAATAATCCATCACAATATGATGGCCTCCATCCTTCTTCTTAAGGATTAACAATGGGAGGCCCAAGGGCTCTGAGAGGGAGCCAAGATTCCAGCATACAATAGTTGTTTAAGTTCCTTGAAAACCTGGGAATCCTCTTTCCTACTGCGGCAGTAAGGCTTAGCACAGAAAGGTGGAACATCACCTGTATCAATATGATGAATGAACACTTTTGCTAGACCATAGTTGTTGGCCCAGAGGCAAAGATGTCATTGAAATAATCAAGAAATTCAAATACATCTTTCTGCTGGATGGGTGATAGTTGCGGAAAGTCAGCAGCGGTGAACAGGGAGAGAGCTTGGGGGTATTCTTCTGGAAAATTAAAGTCACTTAATGTTCCAAGGGGGTAGAGAGAAGTCACTTTCTCTGCTCATAATATGCACCCATGTCCCACAACTTGGTCTCTAGAAACCTGCATGAGCAAAGCAATTGGATTGGGTAGCAGTAGTTGGACAGGCTCCTTATGTTTTTGATCTAAAATCTCAGGGCACAGTCAAGGTTCCTTGCAATTTAGGGATTCAGGAGAGTATAACTCTAAGGATGACTTTTCAGGCAGTTCATTAGATATCTGGGAGTCTATAATCACTTGGGAGCCTGGAGAGATGATAATAGCTGCAGGGGCAAGAAGAGGCACACCTTCCTCTGTAGGACAGGAAGGAGAAGGGGAACAAATATTGGAGGAATAAGTTCTGTACTTGAGCAAGAAGATACTGGTGGGGTATTTGAGCACACAAGTTTTAAGGCGTTTTCCTGGGAGGTGCAGAGGTTCCTCAAAAATCAAAGGAACCTCATATCCTAAGAAGAGATAGGGACCCATCTTGAATATATAAAATTCTGTTGTATTATTGGAGGAATTGAGTGCCAATCAGGAGGTCATAGCTTTTGTTTTCAAAAACAACAGTAAGGGATGCAATGAGAAATTTTCAAAATCTCCTTGGCAGAGCGGAGTAGGCACTAATAGCCCAAGTCTGAGCCATACCAGCAGTTCTATATGACTGAGTGTAGTTGAGGTAAGGAGCCAGCTTGAGCTTTTTCATCAACTTGGAGGATACAATATTGATAGGAGATCCTGTATCTAGGATGGCCTTAATCTTAACCTTCTGGATTGATACTTCCACACAGGTAGTATCTTTCCTGAAGGGGGTAAGGCAACCAGAAAGTCCTACACTGCTTCTAGCTCCTTTTCCCTCCTTTGCTAACATACATCTTATGGCAGGATTTTCCTTATAAAAAGTCTGCAGCAGGAGGGACACAGTCAACTTTTGGAGGAGGGCCTCAGCTAGCTCAGAAGCTTTTTCTGAGGAGTCTATCAGGATGGGGGGGGGTTAATGAGCTTGATCCAAGTAAGGGCAAGCCACCATAGTCTTGGCTTCAGCTGTAGGTGGACAAGCTGTAGTTGTGGTTTTCCCTGAGCAAAGTTTGTAGGGAACTGAAACAGTCTCTGGGACAGCCAACACAGAGTAGCCATAACTATCTATTTTATCACAGTCAGAATTTTCAGGCTCAGAATTTCTTGAAAGATTGTGGAACAGGTGAAGGATAGTGGTGCCAGACAAAGGAGAAGATTCCTTGTTGGAGGGAGGATCAGGAGGAAACAGGGGAGACTGGTCAGCAGAGAGTGTCTCCACCTCTAAGCTGACCTCTCTTTTCCCTCCTATTCCTTTGGGTTGCAGCCCTCTACACAAGGATTGGTGCAGGTACGCAAGTGGTGTCTTATTTGACCACACTTTTGACACCCTTGTCTCTTGGGCTATACACTTGAACCAAGAGTCACAATGTGCAGAGTACAAGAGGTAGTTCCAGTGCTATTAGCCTTATTCTTGCAAACCACAGTACCCCCATGTGTCAAATGCATGTCTTGCAGGAGGGTCTTGATACTATTTGTGGAGGTAAGAGATGCCTTATGTGCCTTAGAGTTTAGGAATAGAGGCTGATTCACCTTCAAAGTGTTTGAACATGCTGTGTGAGCTTCAAAGGGGTTAACTGAGGGCTGATAATGAGTTGTTGCCCCTCAATATAGAAGCAGTCATTAAGCTTGGCCAGAGTTTCTTTGGGTTTGAAAGCAATATGCATAAAAGCATCTTTCTTGATCTCCAAGCTGAGATCTCCTCCAAATTCCTCATTAAGAAGGTGTTTCATATCCTCCCAAGTGACAATGAATGGGAGTTTGGGGACTACAACTTCTTGGCAAGTGGGATGCAGACAGGTAAGAATATGATCCTTCTAAAGCTTGTCAGTAGCCCTACACATTGCAGTTTTGTAGATTGTCAGAAAGGCAGAAATAGTAGAGGTCTTAGGGTTGAATATTTTATGAATGAGGGCTTATAACTGGAGTCAATGGACAACAAGGTAGATTGGCAGTGTCACCCTGATTGAGAACATTAATGTGAGGATTTCCCTCAAACTCAGATTCCACAGATGTTTGTCTAGCCCAGAGAAGTTAAAGGCTCTCCTCTAAGGTGTCTAGAGAAGAGCTGTTTTGTCCTCTGATATCCCTGGCGGTAGTGGCAACAGTTCCAAGTTCATTAACTTGTATCTTTTGAACAGCCAAGGTACCTACAATCCCATTAGCATGGGTGACTAAAGAGGTAGCATGAGCCGTCAAAGGGGTAACCTTTTAGTTCATTGTCTCTATTAAGCAAGTGAGGTTCTTCACCTCACACTCCAGAGAATCCTGCCTATCCACAACATCATTTGTCACCGCTGCCAAATGGTCCAAAGCAAGGGCACAGTTGACACAGGGCTGGCCTTCCAACCCAGGGCAGCATCTGTGATCTGTATGGACAGTGACATTAGTGACCTCTGCCTCTCCTTCATCATCAGATTCAGAGGACAAATCATCTGGATTGGAAAAGCGTTGACACAAATACTTGATCTCACCATGTAGTGTGGCTACTTGGTCTGTCAATGAAGCAATGCAAGGGTCAGGGGTAGGCTCTACTGGTGGAGGATTTCATACAGAGGCTTGGCGTCAATTAGTGGCCTTGAGCTCAGCTATGGCTTCTCATACCTTTGTCTCTAGGCATATGGGATCTTGACAGAAGGAATAGGGGGAGTCACTTTAATTGAGGCTATCCTGTCATCAATGTAGCTCTGAACATGATACAGAGTGTTGCCTAGCACAGCCTTATTCAAACCTTATTGTTGGCGCAGATGTTGAACCCAATTGTCAATGTGGGCTCCAAATGACTCAAGTTTAGAATTGACATGTTTCTGGAATTGGTTGAGCTTGTTAACCAAGGTCTCAAAATATTGACAATATTTCAAGAGAGTTGTCTCTATTTGTCCTTTCTACATAGCTTGATAACCATTTAGTTTGTATAGTTGGTCTTTGATGTAACCAGGGAGCAAGAAGAAAAGAGAGTTCAATGACAAGGTTAAATAATTCTACAAAGCCAACAAGTCAAGTTGATTATCTGAAATACAGACAAAGAGGCTATGGGTCCACTCCTGATACGCCATGTTATGTGCATGGTTATTGGAGACAGTGGTGGCCACAGCAGTCAGGAGTTGGTTATGTAATCTTAACACCAACTGGTGATGAACTAAAGCAGGTTAGATAAATTGATTGACCAGTACGCCAATAGTTTCCATGGACTCCATTAGAGCAGGGGGATACAAAGTCCAGTAGGAAGGAGTACAGATCCTCAGAGGCATATCCAGGGTAGAGGCCAGGAAGAGGTATGCATTGACACAGTGCCTGTGTGAAGGAGGGAGCGCGCGGCCTCACAAGCTTGTTCATAGTTAAGAGAGAAAGCTGGAAGGGGGTCCACACAGGCCCGGGAGATAACACCATTACCATTGGAGTAGAGGAGGAATTGGTGATATCTTCCTTGAGAGGAGGACTAGAGACTTTGGGTTGTTTGGGTACTTCACAGACAAAAAGAGAAGGTCCAGAAAAGGCGCAGGGGAACAGAGTAACCAAGGGTCTTGAAGTTTCTGTAGTGAGCACCATTTTGTTGTATTTGGCTCCTGGGGATAACTTCCAGGTGGACACAGCAGGAAATCTTTGTAACAAAAGATTTGAGGTTTGAAGCTAGCCTTGGGTTAGTCTTCAGGGAAAAATTAAGAGCACATAAGTTATTTTCCTGGAATACAAAATGAGCAATTCCTTTTGGCAAAAATGAAAGGAAAAAGCTTGAAGAATATTAAAGCCAACAAAAATGTGGATAAACTTGTCTTTATTAGGAGAAATGATTCTAATTAAATATTAGACAAGGAGCAGTGATCACTCATTAAAAAGACAGAGTGGCAGAGGGGGTCACATTGGATATTCCTTGCCTTTCATAAATGGGCCAACATCAATTTCCACCCATTCTGGATTACCATACCAGCTCTTGACTGATCCTGGTATGATTTCAAACCAAAGTCAAAAGCAAAAACAATCAAATCTTTTCACATATCACTATTCAAAGGCCATATAAAAATAGCATTAATAGCACAATTTCCAACATTGTCAGTCTTCAATAAACACCTTATTATTTCATTCTTATTCCTCATACTTTGATGCATCACATTTGCAAACAGGACAACAACTCATGAAATGATTTAATTGGGCTTTTGTTTTTTCAGGGTTTTGTCTTCATTGGGGCTTACTATCAGGGCCTGGCCTGACAATTTTATTATAAGGGTTAGCTACTTTATAAATAAGAAAAGAGCCTGAATTTACACCTTCAAAATTTTGTATTGATTTTGTTCTTAGCTGCTCTCAACCCTGACTTATGGACAATAATCAATCTGTATTGCCAAAACACGCCAAATCCAAACCAATAAGGATCATAGAACTGGTCAACAAATGCTGCAAATAAATCCAAGCATAAACCCACAATGCCTGAATCAATCATAATGGACAAATGCTTGTTGGAAAGCCACTAAGAAGGAAAATCCAATAGCACTAAATTTAGACCATGAATTTAATATCCATGTAAAGGTGTAATATCTTTTAATTGGGTTTGTCATGAAGGTTTTGCCAATCCCAACCAAAAGAGTTTGAAGATTAGTCAGCTGAGCACCCAGATTAAGTCAAGCATAAATGATCAATATCTGAACCAATTTAAATTTCCAAACACTCAATGGAAAGCTACTGACAAGGGGAATTCAATATTACAGGCTCTAGATCATGAAGTGAAGGTCCACCTAAAGGGAAACCTTCTCAATTGGAATATGAGTAAAACTGGTCATGAGGTGTTCTATCTTCCAAGTAGTTCTTCAACCAAGAAGTATCTACAAGAGTCAAGAAAGATCCAGAAGAATAAAAAATCCTGGAGAGGATATAAAATAACCCTAGGTCCCCTTCTTCACATTGTGATTATTCTTAGTCTTGCCCAATAATAAAGCTAAATTTCATACCCAAGTTTGATTTTTATCAAGATTGTCATAGAGAAATGGACCGCTGTCAGGACTCCCTGGGCCTTGGCACTTACTCTTGGTCACTAGGAGCAGCATGCATATACTGAGCATGTACTCTAGTAATGGATTGCCCATAATGAGGCTCCTTAAAGGTGTAGGAGTTGGGGCCAATCTTTTGGATAACTTAAACTGGGCCTTGCCAAAGGGAGGCAAGTTTGGATTTGTGACTGTACTCTCTATTGATGAAGAAGTAGACTGAGTCTCCCACCAGGTAAGTAGGTAACACATGGCGTTTGGATGCAGCTTGTTCTAGGTCCTGCAAATTATGGTTTAATTTTATGGTGTAGGCTTCCAATTTCAAGCAGAAAAGGGTTTGAACAAGCTTGTTGAGGTATGCCTCTGGGAACACAGCCAGGCTGGACTTTACCAAGGAATATAGTAAAGAGGGAAGTCCTTTTGCCAGATCCAGGTCCAACCTACCATTATTCTGACCTTGAATCTTATTGCCATTACCTTCCTGTGACAAAGCTTCAAGGAGCTTTGTCTCCAGGGAGGCAATTTTATGGGACAATACTTTGTTATCATCCCACCAACAGGCCATGATCTCAACACTCTTTTCCTCCCTTGCCCTTAAAGCCTCAATTTCACAATTTGCCTTTGCTTTTAATTGTTGTAAGATTTTGTCCCATCCTACTAATAGGTTCCAGGAATCCCACACATAGATTTGGTTTTCTTGGGAAGGAGTCCCTTCTTTTGCAAAGTAATTGGAGTATAACTCTTTGAACAAGCCTTTACTTCCACCAAGGACTCCTCAGGCACAGTCTTGACCTCCAAGCTTGCCCAAGCTTTCTCCAACAAAATTATAGGAACCTCTTTCCTGGAAGTAGCAGTTTCCACGCAAAGTACTCCAAATTTGGCCCTTTCAAAATTTAACAAAGAAGACATAATAATTGAAAAGGTAGTTGAGGGGAAAGTGTCAAAATTGACAATATTTATTTATTAAAGTTTAGCTGTTTTTGCTTATATATCATTTGGGGCATATTTGGCTGAAAACCCCTCCGGTTTCTGAATCAACCTATGATTCATATCACATGGTCTATGACATTTGAGTCATCCAAACCTAGATCTTTACCTAAAAGATCACCTATATTTCTCAACCTATGAGAACCAACCTACAATGGGAAGAAGTCACCTGACTCCATTCATCCCAATGTACCAATTCAGCATGGAGCTTCCCCAGCTCCTGGCACCAAAATCCTGTGGATCAAACATCACAAAACTCAGCTATTGATGTTCCAACTGGGAATCAGCTGATCAAACCTGAATTCCTAGGCTTCCTTGCCTTTATTTAGTTATCTTCACATTTAATGGTTTTTTGCCTTAAACCCATTAAAATGCTTTGAAACTTGAACCAGGCGCCACTGCGGCACCCAGCAATTTTCCCAGGCGGTGCCTTGGCGCTTCTCAAATCAATTAGGCAGCGCAGTGGCGCTTCTAACCCAATGAATTTGCCAAAGCAGCACTTTTAACCCAAATTTAGGGTTTACTTATGGCTAACATTAACCAAAATTCTTGACACAGCCAAGGTAATGTAACCAATATAATTAAATCCTCATTAATTATATTCATATATATCTTTTAATTAATTTTACCAGTTAATTAAATCATTTTTGAGTTGCCTAGTCTCCAAGATTGATTTGGCCAATCTTGCCTTCTGTTCTTTTATTGAATATAGATAATAAGTTCTCAGGAATCTTTATCTGAAGAATTCTAGCCAAACTTATCTACATAAAACAAACAGCAAAAACAGAGCAACTTTATATCTTGGAGTATTTATTTGGCTTAATACTTAACAGTGACTGTTGTACAGTCACAGTCCTGGTTTTCAACCATAGATCAGTTAAAAAGGTTGCTTGCCAGAGAACAATAGTACCCAATTTTATATGTAAAGGTGGCCTCAGGAAGAAATGTATCTCATTCAGTTTCATGTTGGTGACTGAGTTTCCAGAGTATATGGACCAGGCTTCCATTAGTGGGCTCTAACATGCCATTTATATGTGGTTTATAAGAAGTTGATAGTGTCCCACAAATTCCCATCAGTTTGAAGAGGCGGGGGATGATGTGACTGGTAAAATTGGTATCATTGTCTGTCAGCAGAATCTGGGGGTAATCATGTTTGTATATGTTGTTCTCCAGGATGAACAAGCTGTATCCAGAGCAGATTGGTTGGGGATTGCCTTGGCCTTTACCCATTTATTCAGATGATTGAAAGCCATAATGATGAACTTGTTGCGGCTGTTGGTAACTGGTAAGGGGCCCACTATGGCAATGACTACTGTGTGAAAGGCAAATACAGGGCGTATAAGTCTGTGTTAGAACTTGGTAACCTTAGGTCTCTCAATGTTGTAGTCATGACAGGTGGCTAGCATATCTACTAATCAGTGTGCATTTTTTCCCAGAAGCATTGCTGCTGTAGCAGGGCTAAAGTTTTCTATATACCACCATGACCAGTAGTTTTAGAGCGGCCACCACCAAGTCCATGCGTAGGGATAAGCGTATGTACAGTAGACAAGAGTCTCCACAAAGCTTCAGGAGATATCCCTTAGATTTTGTGTCAACAACTAACTTCTTGAGGGCCCTCTGCATCTCTACTGACTTCTCCCCTGTAATGACCCATACCAAAGTCTGGCTGGACTCCCACAGGGGAGGCAGGCTGGGCCTGGAAGGCCAAGTAAACAATAGGCGCAATTCTGACCAGATAGTTGATTACAGTAGCTAGGGAACATCAACTCCCAGTATGGGGCACAACCTGATTGGCCAGCCCTAATACTGTGATATAGACAAAAACCCAACTTACTGAAGTCCTGGGCAGGAGGCACAGTTGAAAGGGGGGAAGTAGGAGGAATCTCCAGCATGGAGGGCAAAAATCACTCTTGGTGGCCAGGATGGAGAAGATATGTGGATGGCAAAGTGTAGTGGAGTTGTGAATAAATGCAAGCAGAATGGTTATATTGGTGCAAAAGTAGATAGTTCTTGCAAGAAAATAATGAATCCTGAGCATAAAATTGTTTAATTTGAAGATGTCAACAGTGAGAGGGGATGCCAGTGTTCCCAGCTATATCCTGCTGGAAAATACAATTAGGCTTACTGACAGCTCCTTATTGGTTGTAAATAAATTATTCTCAAGTTGGATTCCATTGGTGACCTCTGATTTATCAGTTAGATAAATCCTTTCATTATTCTTGCCCTGAGAAAGCTGGAAGGGGAATTTTGGGCCATTTGGCAACCCAAGTCCCCAATTCTGGGTTTCAGAGGATGTGGGCCAATTAAAATCTTTTCCATCTGGCTTTGGGACAGTTTTCAGTTCTCCCCAGTCTTGGCATTGACCAGAGTTCAATTCTCCACTTGGAATTAAAGTTTCCTTTGGGTTAATCTTCATGATCAACAATGCAATTTTTTGGTTGTGTGATTGCTCCATTGTAGGCGTTAAACCTATTTAACATAGGGTTTTGTCTGGCCCATTCTGGGCCCTGACATCCCCTACAAAGAAGGATCTTCCATAAGCTTTTCATAGAGAATATTGTCATGGGAAATACTAAGGCAACATTAGGAATACAGGAGATACAGTCAGCATTCTGGTGGTCTGCTCTAGCTTGATGAATGATTTTGTAGTTATAGGCCTGGAGCTTAATGGCCCAACGCGCCATATGCCCTTCAGTATCCTTGAGGGTCGTTATCCATTGCAGGGAAGTATGGTCTGTTACCAATTTGAAGTGTAACCCTTAAGAGATACACTCTAAACTGCTGGTAGGAGTAAATTACAGCCAGACACTTGTGTTTGGTGACAGTTTATTTCCTCTCTTGAACATTGAGTGTGTGCAAGCAGTATACTACAGGGTGTTTAAGTCCTTCAGAGTCCAGTTGGGAGAGGACACCCCCAATAGCAGTCAGGCTAGCGTCTGTATGAACCACAAATAGATTGGTGAAGTCAGGGTAAGCTAGTGCTGGGGCTGAAGTCAGTGTTCTCATTAGGTCAATGAGCACAGATTGGCTCCTGGACTCCAGAAAAATTACTTAACAGCACAGAGAAGATGAAAGAGGGGATTGCCCAGGGAGGCAAAATTAGGGATGAATTGGAGGTAATACCCAATCATCTCCAAGAAGACCTGCACGCTCTGCTTATTAGCCAGGCTCTTCATTTTCTCAATGGCTTCTACTTTCAGAGGTACAGGCTGGAGTCTATCTTGACTAATGATGAACCCCAAGAACTTAAGATGTTGCTTGAAGAAGTTGCACTTGCGTGGCTTGACTTAAAATTAGCTGCAAGTAACCTCTGGAAGACTTCCTATAAGTGTTGCAAGTGATCATTAAAGGTTTGGGAGAACACATTAATTTCATCCAGATAGACCAAGACATATGTGAATTTGATTTCACCCATCACCATATCTATAGCCCATTAGAAGTTAGCCATGGCATTGGACAGACCTTGGGGTATCCTTGTGGATTGTAATAGTCCTTGATTAGTGATAATTGCACATTTCTCTTGGTCAGGGGAGGTAGATTAATATTTCAGTACCCACTGATAAGACCTATTTAACTGAAGAACTTGAAGCCACTCAAACAGTTCAACATGTCATCAATGTAAGGGAGGGGCTATAAATCCTTCTTGGTGCTGTAACTGTGCTGTTTTAGCTGAGTTACAAGGGGGAAAATATTTAAAAACTAAATAATATTCTTTATGGAGAGATAGGTATTATATATTCATTGTGAATTGTGGATAGTAGGAACATGATAGTGTTGATCACACTGAGGGATGGTGAAGGGGGTGGCTTGATCCTTATAATGAGTCAAGCACCAAAACAAGGCATCCACCAGAGGGGATCAGTTTTTGTTCATGTTGATGTATTTGGAAATTTGAGTCAACTTCCTAACTTGGCTTTGGGTGACTGAATAATTGGATTGTAGGTCACAAACCTGCTTACTCAAAACCTTGTTGACAGGTCAAGCCTGCTGTTTTGACACCCCCCAACTGAAGGTCAGCCTCCTCTGGGGGCAGGTTGTCAGGGAAGTTTTCAGGAGCCCAGGAGCCATGCCGGACTAACTGTTATTCTGTGGAGGGTAGCACAGTCTAACACTGTCTCTGTCTTGCCTTGCAGGGTCTCAGGTGATCATGGTGGAGGGCCTTGTCTTGTTTAGGTTTCCCGAGTCCTTGCACAAGGTAAGTGTTGTTGTCATTTACCTTTAGGATGATGTCTGTGCCTACTTTTTCTGGTTGTAGTTTACTTTTGTCAAAGTTCATGACCCAAAATTTTGTCGCCAAACTCATGTCTGTTTTGGATGGGAATGAGTGTCTTTTGTATACACATGCTTTCTCTTTCTGTTTGACCACTATAGTCCTTTATGACCTGGGTATCAGAGCAGGGTGGTACCTTGCTTGGTATTTCTAGATTGGGTCCTGATAATGCTAGGATGATATTGGGTTGTGTTCCAGAAAACTAGCTTGAAGGGGCTGTTCCCGGTGGATCTGTTCACACAAGTCTGGCATACAAGCAATGCAGTTGATAGCTGATTGTTCCACTCCTCAGGTCTCCTAGCAGTGAGTTTGGCCAAGGCTTGCACAAGGCTACCATTTAGCCGCTTCACACAACTATTGGCCTGCAGGTGATAAGGTGTTGTCACGGTATGCTTGACCCCATTCTTGGTGAGGTATATATTAATATCTTCAGAGGTCAATTCTTTGCCTCTGTCAGTTACCAGGAGTTCTGGCTTTCCAAACCTGCTGATGATTTCTTTTCCTATAAATTACCGCATGTTGTTGCCAGTATGTGTCTTTACTGCTTGTGCCACTGGCCATTGTGTGGCAAAGTCTATGGTGGTAATGATGTACTTCTTTTCATTATGTTTTCCTGGAATGGGCCCCACAATGTCTAGGGTCCACACCTTGAAGGGCAGTTGCATGCGGATAGGTGATAATGACTTAGGTGGGGGTTTGCTCTTTGCAAGCTTCTCACATACTTTACATTTATCCAAGACTTTTTTGAACATCTTGGTACAGGGTTGGCCACCATGCTTTGTGTTTAAGGAACTCATAGAGGTTTTGGCTCTTTGTGTGTCACAGGTCTCTATTGTATTGTAGGATTATTTCAACTTGCTGGTGTGTGGTAACGTAAGAAATGGTAGTTCTGTTGGACATTTTTTGATGTAAGGTTCTATACACATCTGCAAATAGATGCTTGTTCTTAATGACTGTTTCCCTTTTTACGTCTGTGGTGCCAGGGGGAAAGCCTTTGTCCTTTGTCCAAAGTACCAAGAGGTGCCAGTCAGGGTTGAGCCCATTCTCTCCTCTTGTGGCTTGGACGTACAGGTATAAGAGGGCGTCTGTCACGGTAAGTTCTGGACCAGGCTTGTACTGTATGAGCATATTGAATCTCTCCAGGATTTCCATCCAGCGGGCCTGACAGTGGGATAGATTTGCTTGGGTTTGAAATATATAAGCAACTTGTGCTCATTCAACACTGGGAATTCTTACTGTTGTTTTAGATAACAATGTCACTTGACTAGGCAGTCTACTATTTCTAATAACTCTTTGTTGTGTATAGGGTATGAGCACTTGCCGTCTGTCAGTTTGCGTGACTTGTAGGCTACAGGCAGGAAGTCACCATTGTTGTTCTTGATTTGTAGTACTCCCCCAATGGATGCGTCTGAGGCATCTGTTTCCATTTGGTACTTTCTATCTTTCTTGGGGTACTGTAGAACAGGTGGGTTGTGAGTTTTTCCTTGAGACGTCCAAAGCAGAGGTCACATTAGGGGGGAGTCCATACAAACTTGGTTTTCGCGCCAGCTATGGCAGATAGGGGTGCATTAAGGACGCCACAGTCAGGTATAAATCAACATACATAGGCCATTATTCCTAAGAATATGCAAAGCTCCAACTTGTTTTTAGGCAGTGGCATTTTGCAGATGGCCTGGATCTTCTGACTGTTAGGTTTTATTGCGTCTTTTGATACTATGTATCCTAGGGAGCGCAGTTGCTTGCAGAAGAACTGGCATTTGGAGGGTTTGGCTAGCAGCTTGTGTTGTGCCAGGGTAGCAAAGACTGCCTACAGGTCCTTGAAGTGCTGCTCTATCAAGGGGCTATAGACAATAATGTTGTACAGGTATAATAAGAAGTGCTTGCCTATGTGAGGGGCAACACCTTATTCATGAAGGTCACAAAGGTTGAGGGGGCGTTTGTCATACCAAAATTGAGCACCACACACTTGTATGAGCCATATTTAGTACAGAAGGTTATCTTGGGGATATCATCCTCCTTGATACAGAAATGATTGTAGCCAGCAGTAAGGTCAATCTTGGAGAAGACTGTGGCACCGCCCAGGGCATCAAAGAGGTTATCAATGAGCGGAAGTGGGTAACAAATCTTGATGATAACTTCATTTAGGGCTCAATAGTCTGTGACTAGGCATAGGTTACCATTCTTTTTAGCCACGAAGAATACAGTGGCCCCAAAAGGAGATTGTGAGGGGCAGATAAGTCCTTTCTCCAAGGTGCCAGGGATTTAGTCTTGGGCAGCTGGCCCGTTGTTTTCAGGGGTAACTCAGGCCAGGTTTTTTGCAGGCAATACCCACCACCAGAGGGGAGCTAACTTTAAAAGGTAGGAGGCAGACTTCCCCACCCAAGACCACAGGCCGGCAACCAGGATTATAGTGTCAATCACTCCTATGAGGGTGATGTAAACAATCCCAAACAGCTTACCAGTATGGTTAGTTGGGACATCTGGTGCGGAAGCAGGCATGGGTTTTGGGGTCACAGGCAGTTCCATGGATAGGTTGTAAGCAGGGAGACAATTGAATTTTCCTCTGAAAAACTTGGTTGTTGAAAATATCCACAGGCCTTGTTGGTTGTATCTAACTGTGGATTGTATGCATGCCAGGGAATTGAGTTTGAGTATCTTTTCTGGGGTGTAATCTTTGTATTCAGACTTCAGAGGGTAGTCAGTAAAGTGGACGGGTCCAAAGGGTACACCAGGAGGACAGTAAACAGCAGGAAGTGAGGAAGGCAGGCCAGGAGATCTCAAAATAAATTGGTAGACAGCAAATACAAAATAAGGCAATAGCTGTATGAGCCAAATTAACATAACCTTTATTCAAGAAAATGGCAATATGTTTGGAGCGCGGGGTCCTTGGGTCTATATAGTACCCCCCTCCAAACTTAACATTTTCCATGGGGGGGTTCATCAGGGCATTGGTAAGGCCAGGGCCAGGGGAATTGGGTGCTTGGGTCAAAAGACAGAAAAATGGCACTTGGCCCAGGAGTTCTTTCATTGGTCAGGAATCTGGATTCGGCTGCCTGAGTATCTTGCTTTAGTGTTGAGGTCATGGGACCAGGTTGCAGGCCCGTGATTCTTTCCTGGGTTGGCTCTTGATTGGTTGCTGGTGTAGACTTTGAGTTTATGACACTAATAGTTGCCAAATCAGTGCCTCCATTAAGCGCTGTGATTAATCCTCCATTTGGCGTGATGATTTCTTTGGTTTGTCTCTTTCTGCTGCATGGGTCAATACACTTGTTATCAGCTTGTGGGGGCTCAATCCCAGAAAAACACAGGTGGGCAGCCCTGCAGTCCACAGGCCCGGCGCCCAAAGGAATCCAGGTTTTGGGTTCAATTCCTGCACCTGGGCCCAGGTTTCTAGAGAGGAAGAATTGTCAATCCTGATACACAGATATATTTATAGGATGAAATTTCAACAATCAGCTATATATACAATACATATTTCAATATAATAATTCAATAAAATCTTTTTTAAATGTGCACATAATTTTTTATTGTAGATGTTTCAGTTTTAGTATTAAAAATAAGTTTGGCTTAAAAAGTGTCAACATTAACACTTTTTTGTTGTGAAAACAAATATAAAAATAAACTAATTTTTATTATTAAATGTAAAGGAAAAATTGGGTTAAATTGAGTTTTTTATTAGGCTTAATATTAAAATGTATCAAAATGGCCACATTTTTGTTGTGCTTTCTGGGGTTGCACCCCAGAACACTTTAAAAATGGGAATTAAGCTACCGTGACTAGCAAAAAACATAGGAAATTTTAAGTTTTGAGTCAACAGTGACCATGTCAACAAAGTGTCAACATGGGTGCTGTTGCTAGTTTTACAGCAATTAAGTCAATTATGTGGCTAAGCAGCTGTTTCTGTCCCCCCTGTTTTTTCAAGAGCTCAAAGATAGAATGCACAGGATCTTCCCAGTGTCAAGGGACATGCTAGCCAGGATTACACATGGCAAGAGGGCATCTGAGTGGGCAGTAACTGCCTACAAGGATGCCCAACTGGTCTGCCTGGACCCAGTATCCCTCAGTGAAGTTTACTGTGTAGACTCTATTGAGCCTGTTTACAACATCCTGGAGATGCTCCCATTCAAGAACATATCAGATATGGGCCAGGAGCATGTGGCTGCTTGCTTCTGCTTCCCAGTGGAGCACATCCTCTCTTATCTGTTGAAGAACTTCAGCCCTTAGTAGGAAATTGGCTTTTGCAGGCACAACAGCCGTCAAGAAAAAAATCCTCCTAGCAACTTTGGGCTGGTCTAGAGTGCCAACAAGAAAGTCTCCCTACAGCCATGGAGCTTATCTTTTCCAAGACAAAACACAAAAATAATATTAGTGATGTATACAACAAACTATATGATTTTACTGAAGCTTCTTCTGAACAAAGGCTTCATCTCATTGTTTACCTAGGTTATCTTTTTCTTTGGGATGAGTGTGTCTGTAGAGGACCTAGACACAGTCCTTCTTGGGATCAACAAGGTTAGGCTCTCCCTGGATGAGAAGAATGTCCACCTGGGATATATTTAGTGGATCCAGTTATCTAGCACGCCTTGGTCCTGGCTGGCATTTACAGGCTTCCAGCCCAGCCAGAAAAGCTACTCCTATATTCACACCTAACAATCCACCCTTTTACCAGCAGGTAGGAGTACTTTAACCAGGATGTATCCATCATCTACAGTGTGGGAGTGGAGGTTGTTTACCACCTCCATTGTCAGGTGAGTACATACAGAAGAACCGGTAGGACACGCCTTTTCAAAAACAGCACTTTGATTTACGCCATCTCAAATTTAATTTGAGATGGCGTTTTTTGCGTTAGTGATTTTGAATCACAAAAAAATAAAATAAACAATAAAATAGTTAAGATTTACATATACCTTTATAATGTGGCATCTCAAATTTACGCCATCTCAATTCTGTCACTTCGAGTCGGAATAATTAAATCATATTTTGCTAACTTTATTTACATATGAAAACACTTAGTGTGGGGCATGTTTACGCCATCTTGACTTTACGTCATTTCAAATTATGCCATTTATCTTAAACTAAAATAAGCTTATATCCAAACTAAAATAAAGCCTGTGGTATAGTGCCAGAAGATGTTCCTATAGTATTAATCTAAGACACTTATAATAAGAACAACCCAAATAGATGCCACTATGATAGTCATTCTAGTGATTGTCATTGCTGATTAAAAAAACCAGTTTTGTTATATGTAATTTATAACTTTATTATACATGGATACATTGATAAGGGTTTCCTCAATAAAATATTTTAATAGCAATTTTAATATGGAAGGGGGTGGTTGCGCCATTTCAATTTATATCACTTCAAATTCCACCAAGTTTCATATCACCCAATTGATTCAAGGTGCACAACAAATAGGGGAAAATAAGGGGAAATTACCTATGACGCCAGGCTACGCTATATCAATTCTTCCACAGCAATTCTTGAGTTCCACTTTTCAAAAGTATAGTTTCACGTCAAAAACAATATTAATAAAAAATGTAAGAAAACATATGAAACTTTGCAAATATATATTTTTTGATCTCCTCTAAACAACTGGGTACTTTTTAACCCCAGTTGTATAAGCTAGTTTTTGAGAAATTCAAGTTTTACTCTTTGTTCTGGTTGAGGTAGCTCCACCGTAAATTTGTTAATTTAATATAAAAAATGGTCAAGAACACTATGTTTTTGAGCTACAGCACCTCAATTACGTCACTTCAAAAACGCCATTTTGACTGCAAGTTTTCAGTCAAAACTCAAAGTTTTGCATACTTGTATTACTAATAAAAAAATATTTTTACAAAAAAAACCTTGAAATTTTGATAGTATATATTTTTTAATCTCCTCTACAATTCTATGTAAAAATAATTACTACTTTAATAGTAAAAACATTCCCATTTTTATCTTTAAAAAAACCCCAAATTTTCATATTTTGATACTAATTCATTTTTAGATGCCTCCCAAGTCCATCAACAAAGCTGCGTCCAAGGCCTTCAAGGCCTCCAAAGGCAAGACTACTTTTCCCAAGGCCAAGAAGGCCAAAACTACACCTAAAAAGCAGCCTGCTAAGGGTAAAGCTCCTCCCAAGACACCTACGCCCTCACCAGAGCCTGAGAAAACAAGCCCAACCCCTCTTCATTCTCTTTTTGTTTACTCCCCTTCAGACCCTCAAGAGAAGTTGTTCAACTTCAATTGCCATTCTGACCCCACTTCAGAGCCTGAGGATTAAGAGGAGCAGGAGCAGGAGCCTGGTGCTCCTGCAGATGAGCCAATTGAGCTCTGGGATCTTAACTTAATCCACAATGTATGCAACCAAAATGTCACCTTTGCTGTGCCAACAACATACCCTGTCAGCTATCCAATTATGAAAAAGAAAGGAGGTGCTGGCTTTGTCCACAAGGGCTACAGCTTCAGCTGCAACAATGAGAAGAAGTCTATCCGTCAACATCACTTCAAATATGATAATGTTGGCTGTCTAGCTAGACTTACCACCTATGGGTTCACTTGGTTTAAAGCCCTGACTATTGGGTATGACTGTGCCAAGCCTTTTGATCCTCTATATCAACTGATCTGCTGGTTTCTTTGCCAGGTGATCCCAACCACAAAGAACCAAACTGCAACTGAGGTCGTAAACAATGCGCTCATTAATCTAAATGATACCCAACTGGCAACTGTTGGTGCGCCTCAAACTACAGAGATATCTCACTGACCAGAGATATGCTCTGAGTACTGAAGGCGTCAGTACTACATCAATTGACCAATGATTCTAACTGAGGAGCAAAAGCTTTCACAGCATGAAGAGAGATTCCTCCTTCACAATGATGGGCAACATACCCCAGAGCAGACCATCTGCTTTGCAACAAGCCAAGATCTTTACAACCTGTTAAAATGCAAGACCTGGCTTGCAGATGGCACTTTCTCCACCTACCCAAAGCTCTTTAGCCAGCTTTGGAATATCCATGGGCAGGTTATCAATCTAGTTCTTCCCCTGGTCTTCTTTTTCCTCCAAAATAAGAAGCAGGAAACTTATGTCTGGGCTCTAACAATATTAAAGGCCAAGTTGGATGAGATCCTCCCAACCATTTAAGAGGAGCCAAAGGAGACTAGAGGGCGCAAGAAAAAGGCCCAGTCAGAGGAAGCCACCCCAATCAAGAAAAAGCCCAAAAGCCTTCCCTACCATGAATATCTGGTAGTAGATTTTGAGCAGGCTCAGGCCAATTCTTTTATTAGAGTCTTCAAGAGCTCCCCTCAGGAATGCTACTTCCACTTTTGGCAGGCACTCTGCCGCTGCCTCCAAAAGTGCTCTGCACTTCATGAGCTAGTCTACACTGAAGGCATAAAGGAAGCAAAGGATGTGTTCAATTGCTTTGCTGCCCTTGCCCTTGTACAAAAGGAGGAGACTAATGCCTTTTACAACGCCCTCCTCTGCCATCCTTTCATTATTGCCAACCAGGCAGCCTTTGCACCCTTTATTGAGTATTTTAAAACTCAATGGGTTGGTATTTTTCAGGGAACACACCACATTAGAAAAGGCAGTGACTCAATCACATGGAAATGCTTTAAGCAGGTAAAAGATGGCCTAATCAAGACCAACTCTTCTCTTGAAGGGTGACATAGTCAATTTGCCACAAGGGTCCGGGTTCAGAAGCCCAAGTTCAACAAAATCATGGTGCATCTCAAAACCCAGCAGGCCATCTCTGCCTGCCTCTTTAAAACAGGCATGAAGACCAAGGGTGATCCCCTCAAGCAGACCAAAGCAGTGAAAAAGTATACAGAGATTAGCAAGGTGGTCCTTGGCTACTATCCCAAGGATAGTAAGCTTGAGCATCTCCAAGCTATCTCAGTTCCTCTTTTTAGTGATATTTGAGCCCTTTCCTAATAAAGTCTTCTTTATCTTCTCTCTTCTTTTCTTTAATTTTATTATTTTTTGACTTTTTTAGTATTTGGTACAATTATATGCTTATTTTAAAGTATATTTTATAGTTAAAATAGATGAAAATGGTTGTTTTTAGGTATATTTTAACTTTTGGGCTTTACGCAACTATGTTGCTATCAATTGACCCCATTTTTATTGCAGATTTGGAATCCTGAGGCTTTTTAAACCTATAAATGTTTTTGAATTTTTATTTTTGGGAATTTTTGGGTGATTTTGGAGTTCAAAAAATCTAAAATTTTAAAACCGTTTTTTCTTAGTCAAAATGCCGTAAATCAAAATAGCGTTTTTACTAGTAAATCAAGATAGCAGAAATTCAAGATGGCGTATTTCAAGATGCTGTTTTCAAAATGGTGTGCCCTACTAAAGAACCCACTATAGGTGCACACAATAAAAATGTCTTTCCACAATATAACTCTACACTTTTAATTTTTATAAAAATAATTTTTCTAATTCTTATTTTAGCAAAAAATTTATACAAAAAATCTCATAGAAGGTCTTCATAAAAGCATAATTATATATGTTAATAAATAACACTTCTTACTTGAGCGCTTCATATTTTAATTTTTAATATATTTATTTGACAGAAGTGATATTTTTATATACTTATCATATTTTGGTATTAAATATTTGGAATTTTCACCACATAATACAATATATAAATTAATTTGCAATACAAAATATTAGGCATCTGCATCAGTGGTGCTGTTCTATGGGATTAGGGGCTTGGAAGCTTCTAAATATAATATGATAATCCATAAATATAAAAAGTAAATTAAATAATACTCTAAATTCAGAACCTGAACATAAAAATGCGGGATTGTCAAATCCTTGGTCCAAATTTTGAATCACTTTTGCAAGCAACTCAGCTGAGTGAAAATTAAAATATTTTATAAAATACCATTTAATTTGACTTTTTTGATTTATTTAAACTGGTAAATTTCAAATCCCTTGAGCAGATAACTCAACTAACAAAAGACAAAACTCAGCAAACAAATGTGGGATACATGAATCAGAAATGCAGGATTCTAATGTATGATTTGAGATTTCCTGTATTTCAAACAAATCATAAACATCATGTAAAACTTAACAAATCTGAAATTTCAGGATTGTCAAATCCAAGAACAAAGTTTCAAATCAAAATGAGGTGAATTTGAAATAAATATAATTTATGGGCATCTCAAAAAAGGATATCAAAAGATCTAGAGTGGATTTGTGCTAATTCTTTTAGGAATATAGGCATTCTCAAAAATCACCCTATTCCATTTTAGGAAGTCTAAAATTTAGATGCTTGATTACATAAGATTTTAAAAATGCTAATATTAAAACAGCAGGCTCAACCCGCCAGCAAAGTTCCAAGTAAGCAGAGTTGTGCCCTGCAATCCAATTAACCAGTCACTCAGAGCCAGACTAGGAAGTCAACTCAAATTTACAAATCCAACAATATTAACAAATGATGATCCCTTACAATGGATCCCTTGCTTTGGCACTTGACTCATTACCAGGATTAAGCCACTCCCTTCACTATCCCACTGTGTGATCAATGCAATCATGTTCCTGTTATTCTTGATTCACAATGACTATATAATCACTATCTCTCAATAAAGATTATTATTTAGTTTCTAAATATTTTTCCCCTTGTAACTCTGCTAAAACAGCACAGTTACAACATTGATAGCACAGGTAGGCTCTCCATCCTACCTTATTCCCCAAAATTCTGCCTGTTTTCTGTACTTGCCGTGGCCAACAAATCTTCAATAGAATCATGTCTGGCCTTCTGCTAGACTGGACACTGTACACACCTGGTGCCAAGATACCCAATGGCTTTGTCCTCTACCAGAACACAGTAATCCCACTTCCTGCCTCCAATGCCCTGTCAGCGCAAGGTTTCTTCCAAGCACCTGCCGCCATGCTGTGGGCAACTGAAAAAAGCACCTTGCCTGCCTACGCAGCTCAGAAACTTTTGAGCATTGCCTTGGAACCTTTTGCTGGAGCCAATAACAACAATGCTGCAGCATGGATCTACTCTGCCCAAAGCAAGCTGGCCTAAATGGAATGCCCACAATAATTTTGGATTACAGAAATCTCTATCCAATTGACTCATGACACTGGCACCTGGTGCAACAAGTGGCACAAAGAACACACCAAGAAGGATTGGGACACCTTCAAATAATACTTCTTGGAAAGATTTGTGCTTAAGAATATTGCACTCATGATCATATTCCAAGTAAAGAACCTAACTTAGACTAACATCATGAAGGAACTCATCTGTGCCTTCATTAAACTCTGCCTATGTGCCCTTTCTGACATGGCTTTTGACACTCCAGTCTCCCACCTCATGTACTATGACGCCCTCAAGTTGCATGTAATGAGACATGTAAACCTAGACCAAGTAACCAAATTGCAAAGTCTAAATTGCAAAGCAGAGAAAGCGGAACAAACATCCAATGCCCTCCACAAGGTGCAAACTGGAAAACAAGAAAGACCCAAGAACTCTCACCCAGCCGGGAGTTCTAATCAACTACCCCCTGGGAATAGTAAAAACAACAATGTAAACCATAACCCCACAGACTTAAATGTACATGGAAACAGGAACAGTGGCCAGTCAAACTGTACCCATTTCCATGTTGCTATCACACAAGACAATCAAGACAAGGGAAAAGCCCGGGGAGAGCACTAAGCAAGCCAAGCTCTCCCTGCACAACTCCTGACTTGCCCGATGATGAGTACCAACCCAAGGACGTGGACCAGTGTCCAATGATTCAAGTGCCCTCAGGGGACCTGGTACTTTACACCATTGCCAGACACCCCAATAAATTGATGTCTTAGTCTTTCTGCTTTTGAAGTTACACAGGCTCAGAATTCCTAGACTTGGGCACAGACCAAACCCTAGTCAACAGCAATTTTGTGGACAAGTTCAAGTTAGCCACTAATCCTTTACTGATTAAGAACGTAGTTTTAGCTAATGAACATCACATTGCTGTGATAAGGGAAGCCATACCCTTCTCTGTCATGATTGAGAACCTGCACTCCACCATCTAAGGACCTGTCATTGACTTTCCCAAGTTTGATATTAACTGGGTCTGGACTGGTTGCAAAGGAAAAATCCCCACATAGAATGGGCAAACTTGGTATTGACAATCAAACTCAAGGGCGTCAGCCACCAGATCTACCCTGACTTGGTATACCAGCCCCTACGTGGCCACGTCTTTGTGCGCATCACAGAGACCCTGGACAAAAAAAGAAAATCTCAAGGCAATTGATTGGGACTCCTGCAAGTAAAAGATCATACATTTCAAAGACCACCAGGATACTAATACTCCTCAATATTGCAATATTGTAACCTACCATCCAGAAATCTTCAAGGAGGCTCTACCCAGGTTGCCTCCAGAAAAGCATATCCAACACTCTAATCAACTCAAGGGAGCTGCACCCAAAGCGCAACCCATCTATTGCCTGACCCCAAACAAAGACAACACCCTAAGTACCTACCTCAATGAGGCCTTGTGTCAGGATTGACAATTCTTCCTCTCTAGAAACCTGGGCCCAGGAGCAGGAATCAAACCCTGAACCTGGATTCCTTTGGACTGCTGGGCCTGTAGACTGCAGGACCCCCACCTGCGTTTTTCTGGGATTGAGCCCCCACAAGCTGATAACAAGTGTATTGACCCATGCAGCAAAAAGAGACAAACCAAAGAAATCATCACACCAAATGGAGGATTAATTACAGCGCCTAATAAAGGCACTGATTTGGCAACTATTAGAGTCATAAACTCAAAGTCTATACCAGAAACCAATCAAGAGCCAACCCAGGAAAGAGGCACAGGCCTGCAACCTGGTCCCCTGACCTCAACACCAAAGAAAGATACTCAGGCAGCCAAATCAAGATTCCTGACCAATAAAAGAACTCCTGGGCCAAGTGACATTTGCTGCCTTTGCACCCAAGCACCCAATTCCCCCAGCCCTGGCCTTACCAATGCCCTGATGAACCCCCCATGGAAAATGTTAAGTTTAGAGGGGGGTACTATATAGACCCAAGGACCCCGCGCTCCAAACATATTGCCATTTTTGAATAAAGGCTATGTTAATTTGGCTCATACAGCTATTGCCTTATTTTGTATTTGCTGTCTACCAATTCATTTTGAGATCTCCTGGCCCGCCTTCCCCACTTCCTGCTGTTTACTGTCCTCCAGGTGCTTCCTTTGGCCCTGTCTACTTCACAGAATACCCTTTGAAACCTTAATATAAGGACTACACCCCAGAAAAGATACTCAAACTCAATTCCCTGGCCCGCATACAATCCACAGTTAGATACAACTGACAAGGCCTGTGGATATTTTCAACACCCAAGTTTTTCAGAGGAAAATTCAATTGTCTCCCTGCTTACAACCTATCCATGGAACTGCCTGTGACCCCAAAACCCATGCCTGCTTCTGCACCAGATGTCCCAACTGACCATACTGGCAAGCTGTTTGGGATTGTGTACATCACCCTCATAGGAGTGATTGATACTATAATCCTGGTTGCCAGCCTGTGGTCTTGGGTGGGGAAGTCTACCTCCTACTTTTTTAAATTAGCTCTCCTCTTTTGGTGGGCATTGCCCGCAAAAAACCCAGCCTGAGTTACCCCTGAAAACAACGGGCAGCTGCCCAAGACTGGATCCCTGACATAATGGCAATTTTTATTAAACCTGGTACCCTGAGCCCCAAGATGTTGTTATTTCTTGGGGCATCTTGTATGCTTTTGCTATTAATAATCACTTATTAAACCTATAAGATGACCACAAACCTGATCTCTTCCATGTGAAAGAATACAAACCTGAATGTCCCAAAGAAGACCAACACCAATACCGCTGACGCCAACAAAGCTCCGTCTTCCCAAGTGCAAAACATGATTGAAACCAGTCCCTCACAAAGGTGGAGATGCCTCAGATGGGGCAGCTCACGCTTGAGGAAGCTAGAAGTACCATGCCAGTCCTCTACCTGCATTTCCTTACCAACGCCCCTATTTATTCCAGTGACACTGAGAAAATCCTTGGGGTTGCTTCAATGCTATTGGGGGACGCCTTGGACTGGTTTGGCAAGGCCACAGCTGAGGACGTAGAATTCTGCCTAAACTACGCCAAGTTTGAGGCTGAGTTAATGGCCACAGGTGAAGATTGCAACACTAGATACTATGCCCTTAACTCCCTGCTAGAAATTTGACAAGGTCCTCAACCCATCTAAGTGTATATTGACAAATTCCTCAAACTGAAAACCTGTACCCAACTTGAGGACAAAATGGCAGCAATTATCTTCCACAAGGGCGTCAACCTAGCAATGAAGGACCTGTTGAAGCATTATCCACCCACCCTCAGCTTAGACAAGCTAATTCCCCTGTGCAAGGGTCTTAGCATGAACCAGAATAACACTGGCTCCTCCCAGGGCCGCCAACCCCAAACACTGACCCCCAAAAAAACAGGGATAACCCCTGAAGATCTCCAACAACACTACCATGAAGGACTCTGCTTCCACTGCCACAAGGCGGGCCACTTGACCAGAGCCTGCCCTAAGAAGAGCACTGCCCCAATCTCACTGGCGCAAATAAACACTTCTTCTCAGTCTTACAAGTTCATCCAAGTGACCATAGAAATAGCAGGGAACAAGCGTAAGATTGAAGCCTTTATTGATACAGGGGCGGACAAAAGTTTTATTAACACCATCCTACCAGAAGAATTAGGCTTTACAGCCTCATAGCGCAGTCTACAAGTAATCATGGGAAACAGCTCCTTGGACACCAGCTATGAGTGTGAACAAGAACTCCTGTTGACTATTGGACACAATGTATACCCGTTGTCCCTAATCCTTTTGCCAGGACTACCCCACCCCCTTATACTGGGCAACTCCTGGTCCAACAAACATAACCTGATCCTGAACTACTGCAAGCAAACCGCCATGTTGGGCCAACCGGAATCCTGTGACACTGTTCCTTTATGCATGAGCCATGACTGACCCCCTACCAACAAGCTCTTAGCTATGAAGATAGAACCTAGTGTTGGAATACTGCCCACCCCCTACAGAGATGGAACCATGTGTTTAGTGAAGAAGCAGCCACAAAACTACCCAACCATTCAATCCACAATCACGCCATAGACCTACTACCAGGGACTCAACCACATCACGGCCCCATCTATAGTTGCAACCACTGTGAGAAAGTGGCCTTGAAAGCTTACCTGGAGGACATGACAAAAAAGGGTTTCATCTGAGTGTCAAAAGCACCCTGCTTGTTGCCCATGCTGTTTGTAGGAAAAAAAGATGGTGGGATGTGTCTATGTGTGAATTACCAAAAACTGAATGACATTACGGTGAAGAACCGCTACTCCATCCTCAATGCCAACAACCTCTGTGATGTACTGACTGGAGCCCAGGTGTACTCAAAAATTGACCTCCAAGATGTGTTCAACGAAATCCAAATCAAGGATGGAGACAAGTACAAGACAGCCTTCAAACCCCAATATGGGCTGTACAAGTACCTGGTGATGCCCTTTAGCCTCTGCAGCGCCCTCAGCACCTTCCAAAGAATGATCAACACTGTCCTAGGGGTATACCTTGAACATTTTTGTGTGGCATGTCTGGATGACATTCTCATCTACAGCAAGTTTAACAAGGAACACCTGCGCCATCTTGACCTTATACTGGAGAAACTTTCCCGAGTCAACTTACACGCTAAGCTTAAGAAGTGAAAATTCTTTTAGTCTGAAGTCTAAATCCTGGGAACCGTAGTGAAGACTGGCAGCTTTGCTATGGCACAATACAAAGTAGAAGCAATAACATCTTGGCCAGTGCCCAAAAATAGAAAAGATGTGAGAAGTTTCTTGGGCCTGGCAAATTATTGCAGGAATTTCATCCAAAAAATTCCCACATTACCCTCCCCCTGACCTGCCTTTGCTCTGACAAGGTCACCTTTGCCTGGACTCTGGAATGTACCACTGCTTTTGAAACCTTGAAATTGCCTTCACCTCCGCCCCTGTCCTGGCCATGCCAGATCCCTCCAAACCTTTTGTTCTGGAAACCAACACGTCAGACTTTGAGGTAGGCAGAGTCCTTCTTCAGGAAGGAGGGGATAGTATGCTACATCCTATAGCATCTACTCCAAGAAGATGCTACCTTCAGAAGGAAACTACCCAATATATGACAAGGAGATGCTAGTCATAATGAAGACCCTGAAACAAATGCGCCAATACCTATGTGGCGCTGAATATCCAGTAAAGGTCCTGACAGACCACAAGAACTTAGTCTACTTCTTCAAACCATGGCAGCTTAACCAACAACAAGCAAGATGGGCCTTAGAACTAGCTTGTTGTAAATCACACAATTAATGCTATTTTGATATGGCCTTTGAATATTGATAGCTGCAAAAATTTGGCTGGGTTTGCTTTTGATTTTGGAAATTTCTTGCCTTCCGCAAATGGGTCTGGTTTAATTATCCACCCATTCTGGATTATTGTACCCTTCTGTGATTGATCCTGGTATGATCTCATCCCAATGTGATCCCCTCAGCCACTCTGTCTCCTAATGAGTGATCACTGTTCCTTGTCTACTATTAAAGTAGAATCATTTCTCCTAATAAAGACAAGTTTATCCACATCTGTGTTAGCTTTAATAATCTTCAAGCTTTTTCCTGTCCTTTCTGCCAAAAGGACTTTTACATCTTGTTTTCCAGGAAATTAAGGTGCGCCCCTAATTTTTCCCTGAAGGCTAACCCAAGACTAGCTTCAAACCTCAAATCTTTTGTTAAAAAGATTTCCCGCTGTGTCCTCCTGGATGTTGTCCCCAGGAGCCAAACACAACAAAATGGTGCTCACTACAGGAGCTGCAAGACCCTTGGTTACCCTGTTCCCAGGTGCATTCTCTGGTCCTTCTCCCTTTGTTTCTGAAGTACCCAATCAACTTAAAGTGTCTAGTCCTCCTCTAGAAGAAGACATCACCAATCCCCCTTAAATCCTATGGTATTAGTTCTGTCTCCTGGGCCCGCATGAACCCCCTTCCAGCTTTCTCTCTCAATCACAAGCAAGCTCATGCTGCCACCTGCTCTCTTCTCCACTCTGGCACTGTGGCAATGCACACAATCCCTGGCCTCTGTCCCAGGTACGCTTCTGAAGACCTGTACTCCTTCCTTTTGAACTTTGGTCTCCCCCACTTGTGCTGATGGAATCCATGGATACAATTGGTGTGTTGGTCAACCAGCTCATCCAACCTGCCCTAGTTCACCACCAACTTGTCTTAGGATCCCAGAATCAACTGGTAAATGTAGTAGCCACTGCCGTCTCAAATAATCATGCTCAAAATATGGCCTATCAAGAATGGTCCCATAGTCTCTTTGCGTGTATTTTTGACAACCAGCGCAACTCACTGGCGTCACAGAAGTACTTAACTGCCTCCCTGAACTCCCTTTGTTCCTTGCTCCCTGGATACATAAAGGACCAGCTATGTGAATTGGATGAACATCAGGCAGCGTGGCGTGATCAAATTGAGGCCTTTCTGCTAAACCATTGCCAGGATTTTGAGACTCTGGTTAGTGAGCTTAATCAATTCAGGGAGCATGTCAACTTGCAACGTGAATTAATAGGAGCTCATGTTGATACTTGGGGCCGCCATCTGCAGCACCAATACAGTCTGGATAAGGCTGCACTAGGCAATACTCTATACCAGGTTCAAAATTATGTGGATGGCAGGGTAGCGTCTATCAAGGTGACCCCCCGCTCCTCCTGTTAAGGCCCCATCTGATTTTGAAACCAAGTTATGGGAGGCAATCACCAAACTCAAGGCTACCACTCAATGTCAAGCTTCTGTTCAGAACCCACCTCCTGTCAAACCAATGTCTGACCCTCATATTGCCTCCCTCACTGATCAGGTGGCTACCCTGCAAGGTGAAATCAAGTACTTAAGACAGCGCCTTTTTAATTCTGAGGATTTGTCATCTGAATATGAAGATGAAGAGCAAGGTGAAGTTGTTAATACTCCTGCTCATGACAATCATGGTTGTTGCCCTGGTTTGGAAGGTCAACCCCAGGTCAACTACACATGTGCACTAGATCAGCTTGCAGAAGTGACACATGATGTAGCTGATAGGCAAGACACATTGGAAAGGGAGGTAAAAAACCTCTCCAGCTTTACCAAGACACTGAATGGACAAGTTGTCACCTTGGTTGCTCAGGCCACTTCTCTGACTACTCATGTCAATGGGATTGCTGGCACCTTGGTAGTACAACAAATCAAGATTGACAATTTGGAACTGCTGTTGCAACTGCTAGGGATATTAGTGGACAGAAGAGCTCTACCTTGGATACTCTAGAGGAAAGCATTTGACTCCTCTGGGCTAGATGTCCTGCTGCTGAATCCAAGTTTGAGGGCAACCCTCATATTAATGTCCTCAACCCTGGTAAAAACAGACATTTCTTGCCCTTGTCCATTGACCCAAACTACAAGCCAACCTTTAAGTAGATATTCAATCCAAAAACTTCGACCATTGCGCCTTTCTAACCATTTAAAAAACTGCAATGTGTAGGGCCATGTCAGGAAGCCAGTCATAGGTAGAGGCATTGGGCGGCTTGGGGTGAGGTACAGCTGAGCCAGCGGGTAAGGCCCACCATAGAATGGGTGCTAACTTGATAATTTAAGAGACAGATTGCCCAAGCAAGGACCAGGGTTCAGAGTTGGGGACCATGGAATCCACCAACCCTGTCAAAGTAATATAGAGTACTCAAAACAGTTGGTAGAGGTGGTCTCGGCGGCGGCAGGGGGTTCCAGTGGGCAGTCTGGTCTAGGGGTTAAGGGTGGAGTCATGGGAACAAAGTATGCTGGTAGATAGTTGTACTTGTCTTTGAACAGTAAGGGCGGTATCTTGATCCTCTATCTTTTGCGTCCTACGTAGTCAATACTTCTAGTCCTTGCCAAAGGGTTGGCAATGAGAATGTTTTCCAAGTTGTACTCTGAATAGGCCGGGTTAGGGGGTATTCAGTAACGTGCACAGGTCCAAAGGGGGCTCCCAGGGGACAGTATAATGCCTGGGGAGATTTGGCAGGTTGGTCTCTGGAGGGGGCGGTGGTCTGGCAGTCTACTTGACTGGATTTAAGATGGAAGATCACTAAGACTAGATAGGGTAAGATTTGTTCAAACCAAAGTTTCATAAAACTTTATTATCAAAAAATGACAGTGTGGTCTTCATCATAACACCAGGGTTTTTATACCATGGGATTTTGCTTCTTTGATTTTGCAGGGTTCAGGTTTGCAGGCAAGGCACTGGCGGGGCATGGATCTTGGCTCAGAGTCTTGAGGGCGGCAGATCCAGGTTGTGCCTGCTCTATGAATAGAAGTTACCCTGCTTCATTCTGCCGCCAATTTTTGCTATGTCACCTGAGAAGTTCAATTGTACTACCCATTCTGGATAGAAGGCTGACAGTTGCTGGCGGTCATTGGCAGATTTAATAATAGGTTTTGTTTTAACCTCCTTAAGGCAAGCTACAACCTCTGTATAGGTCCAGCTCTTTGGTGGCTCAAGGTTGGCATCAATCTGGCAACCATTCAGGGAATTGTCCTTGGGAGACTGGCAGTTCTTGGAGTAACTTGTCAACTTGGTTTTGCAATTCAACAAGTGGGCAGTTTCCTGTCCACTTTGTGTGACTTGAATAGTCTTTGGAGGGTCAGGGTTTGATTCCAGGGTTTCCAATGTTGGTTTCAAAATTCCAGTATTGGAGCTGGGCAGGTTGGCAGTAGGTCCTTCCCCAACCTCTATTAGCCAGGTTACATCTCCTTTGCAGGCATGGGTCTTCATTGGCACCAGGTCAGTGGCAGACTGGTAACTATTTGAGGAATCCTCTGTAGCAGGCTGGCGGGTTGCAGGGTAATTTAACAATTTGAGCCTGTGATTTAACAGATTGGCGGGTCTTGGCCTGTCCTGGAGGGTTTGGTCCGCCTTCAGGGAACTGGGGTTCAACTCTTGGGTTTTCAATACAAGTATTGAAATGTCATTAATGACAGGCCACCAATGAACTCAAAAAGGAACACATCCTCACCTGCCTCCATCCCACTTACTAGGAAGTAGTAGTCCCTGAGCTCCCCTACATTGTCACTTGGGAGGATATGAAGCGCCTCCTTATTGAGGAGTTTGAGGAGATCTCAGCTTGGAGGTCAAGAAGGATGCTTATGCACATTGCCTTTAAGCCCAAGAAAACTCTGGCTGAATTTGCGGATTGTTTCTACATTGAAGGCCAGCAGTTGATCACCAGTTGACAGTTAACTCCTTGGGAAGCCTACACGGCTTGTTCAAATACTTTGAAGATGAACCAGCTTCTATGCCTACACTTTAAGGCACACAAGACTTTTCTCACTTCTATGAAGAGTATTAAGACGCTCTTACAGGACAGCATTTGACCCATGGAGGTACGGTGGTACGTGAAAATAAAGCCAGTAATGCTGGGACTACCTCTTGTACGCCGCGCATTATGACCCTGGGTGCTGGTGGACAGGCTAAGAAGCAAGGTTGCCATAATTGTGGCCAAATTGGGCATCACTCACGTACTTGCACTAATCCCCAAGTGAAAGTTTGTGATCCCAAGGAACAGGTGGGAAAAGAGAGGTCAGCTTAGAAACAGAGACGCTCTCTGCTTACCAATCTCCCCTGTCTCCCCCTGATCCTCCGTCTGATGAGGAAGCTCCCTCTTCCTCTGGCCCAACTATCCTTCATCTATTTCACAATCTCTCCAGTGATTCAGACTCTGAAGATTCTGATAGTTATGGCTATTCTGTCTTGGCTATTCAGGAAACTATCTCTTTCCCATACAAGCTTTGCTCTGGGAAGACCACCACTACTTCCCAAGTACCTGCAAGTGAAGCTAAAGCTATGGTGGCTTGCCCTTAACTGGCTCAAGCCCATCAACCACCCATCTTGATTGATTCCTCTAAGGAAGCAGCTGAGCTAGCCAAAGCTCTCTTTCAAAATGTGACTGTATCTCTCCCACTACAGACTGTGTATAAGGAGATTTCCGCGTTACAGTGCATGCTAGCCAAATGGGAAAAGGAGCTAGAGGCTTTGCAAGAGGGGTTGGAAGTCTTGCCCCCCTTTAGAAAAGATACAACCTGCGTGGAGTATCAATCCAAAAGGTTAAGATCAAAGCCATCTTGGACACAGGCTCTCCAGTCAACATAGTGTCTTCAAAACTGATGAAGAAACTTAAGTTGGCCCCTGACCTCAACTACACACAGTTGTATGGCACAGCTGGCATGGCACAAACCTGAGCCATTGGTGCCTACTCTGCTCTACCCATGAGGTTTGGGAAACTCCTCATTGCTTCTCCAGCTATAGTCCTTGAGAACAAAAGCTATGACCTCTTGGTTGGTACTCAATTCCTCTGAGAGTATAACAGGATTGTTAACTTACAAGATGGGTACCTTTTGCTCTTAGGATATGAGGTTGCCTTGATTTTTGAGGAACTTCTGCGCCTTCCAGGAAAACTTCTTAAAACTTGTGTGCTTGAGTACCCTACAGGTATCTTCTCTCTCAAGTATAGGACTCACTCCTCCAGCATGTGTACCCCTCCTCCTTCCTGCCCTGCAAAAGAAGGGGTATCTCTGCTTGCACCAGCGGCTATCACCATCCCTCCGGGCTCTCAAGTGGTGATTGATTTACAGATTTCTTATGAGCTATCTGAAAAGTTGTTCTTAGAACTTTACTCACCTGAATCCTAAAGTTGTACAGAGCTCCACCTGTGTCCTGGGATTCTAGATCAAACCCACAAAGAGCCCGTACAATTACTTTTTTCCAACCTGACAGCCCTGCCCATGCAGATGACCCAAGGCCAGGTTATAGGGCATGATTGTATACTGGGAGAAGAACAAGTTTCATCCCTCTACCCTTTCATAACTTTTAGTGATTGAAATCTACCTGAAGATGACCCCCAAGTTATCTCTTTATTCACTGCTGCTGACTTCCCCCAATTGTCTCCCATCCAACAAAAAGATGTGTTGGACCTGCTTGATCAGTTTAGCAACACCTTTGCATCTGGACCTACAGACTATGGCCTAGCTAAAGGAGTCATTCATCAGATTGATACTGGGGATGCGCCCCCCTTTTGTGCCAAACCATACAGCCGTAGTAGGATGGAGGATGCTCAGGTGTCTAAAGAACTCAAGCAACTTCTGGACGCTGGATTACTGGCTCCTTCCCAAAGTCCTTGGGCTTCCCTGTTACTGATTCTCAAGAAGAATGATGGTGGACATTGCATTGTAATGGACTATTGCCAGCTGAACTCTCTCACTAAGAAAGACTTGTACCCCTTGCCTAGGATTGAGAATGCTCTCCAATGGCTGGGTGGTTCCAAGTTTTTCTTAGCCATGGATCTAGCTTCTGGATACTGGCAAGTTGACTTATCTCCTGAAGATCAAGAAAAGGCTGTGCTTATCACTTCAGAAGGCCTTTTTGAAACAACTTGTATGCCCCAGGGACTCTGCAATGCCCCTGCCACATTTCAACGGGCTATGGACTCCATCCTACAAGACCTAAAGCTCTCTTGCGTCCTTGTGTACCTTGATGACATCACCATATTCAGTGCTACCTTTACTGATAACTTGGAACATCTCAAGGCTGTCTTTATCAAGATTTGTGAAGCTGGCTTGAAACTCAAACCATCCAAGTGCTCCTTCTTTAAGGAGCATCTTGAATTCTTAGGTCATGAGGTCACTCAAACTGGAATCTGCCCCACAAATAACAAGGTGGAAGCCATTGACAAGAGGCTACCTCCCACAAATCTTCAAGAGGTTCAAGTATTCCTTGGTATGATAGGCTATTACCAACAGTTCATACCTGATTTTGATGAATTGAGTGAGCCCCTTGTCCAGTTGCTTTGCAACGTCCCCTTTGAATGGATTGACAGCCAACAACAAGCATTCAAAGTGTTGAAGGCCAAGATCAAAGAGGCTCCTATTTTAGTCTATCCTGATTATGATAAAGAGTTCATCTTGTATACTGACGCTAGTGGAGTAGCTGTGGGTACCATCCTTGCCCAACTTGACAATGAAGGCGTGGATCAACCTGTAGCCTACTTGTCAAGGGTCCTCAATAAGCACAAGAAGAACTACAGCGTCACTGAGAAGGAATGTTTGGTGGTGCTGCATGCAGTGAAACAGTTTTGGCACTACATTTATGGGGCCCACTTCACAGTGGTAACAGATTACTCCTCCCTCTAACTGCTGCAACAGCTAAAGGAGCCTGAAGGTTGATTAGCTTGTTGGGCTCTGCGTCTACAAGGGTATGATTTCACTGTGATACACCGTCCTGGGGCCCAACATCAGAATGCTGATGGCCTGTCAAGGATACCAATCTTAGCTATCCATCCCACTGTGTAAGGAATTCCATACCTTACACAAATACAAAGACAAACATAAGGATTCTGGACAAACCTAAAACTGTAAAACTGCATTTTTAAATGCAGATTTAAAAACTAAGTTGGATAATGGAACTATAAATTTAATTGAGCCAAAAACACATTTGAAATTGATAAACAAATGTGTTTTAAGCAAAAACAAGTACAGAAGCAAAAACAATTTTTAAAAACCCAGAACAATATATAAATTCCACTTTAAAACTGGAAATTAAGGCTTTGAACAACCATTCTGACAACGTAATAAATCCACATTAAATTTTGGCTCTTAAAACCATAGTACAGCCAATCAATCACAAATTAAATGTGTAAACTGCCCAATCCAGACCTTCAGGGACCTAGAAGGCCAATCAAACCCAGTGGACTACCCAAGCCACTGCAATACTGTACATCCAGCTCCAGATACTATCCCTAACCTAAGTGAGGTACAATACTGTAATGCAATATCCCAACCTGCCTCTTCTTGCATTGAAGCCTGCAGCTTGCTGCAGGCCTGCAAGGCAATACTTCTACCCCACACTTACAGGTTGGCCTGGTAAACTCTATAATCCATTCCCCAAATTATTTCAGTATTTAAACTGAACGTTTTCCCTTGAGCTAAGTGCCTCAACAATTTCTTATTTCCTATCAACCCAATAAATCTATATTCTCAATTCTAAACACTTGATTAGTAGATTCTAAAGGTTTCCCCTAATAATATGAAGTTCATCTTCCTTGTATGGACTTTGTGTGTGTTAATAAATTATGGGCAAGCAAATTTTAACTTCAAAAACCCTGAACCAACTCCTACTGATAAATATGAAGATTCAATTTGGTATTGTTTTGCTCTGCGTCAAAGACATGCCCCTTATGTTAAAACAGCTTGATTCCCACCAATCATCCACCCCAAGGCCCCCTGGTTGATCTTGGGGTACACCAGTGTCTATTATCTTCTCAATCACTTCACTCCCTTCTTGGGAAGATTCCGTCTATTTGGTCACCTTCTACACATGTTAATGATAGGAATTCTAGTAGGTTCCACTCTGATCAAATTCAACTTGGGAGCTCTTCTCCATTCAATTGGGGGAAGGCTTCCTAATGAGTGGATCCCTGACACACTGACACTGATTGTCTATACAAGTTAATGGGGTACCCTGACTCTTGGATTAATGATCCAGAAGACATCTGATTGGCACTAAAGATCCTATCCAAGTACACTATAATTTGTGATAGGTAGTTCTTCAAAAAGGTTAACAATGCCTACCTACCCTACGTGCTCCCTAGCATGAGGATAGCCATTATCCTCCAAGCGCATATTGACACTGGCCATGGAGGCATAACAAAGACTCATGACTGGTTGTGCAAAAACTTCTATTGGGAAAACATGCACCTCCTGATCCCTGATGTTCTTGCCTCCTGTCATTCCTGTCAGCTCCAACGCCCTTGCCCGTCCCAACACCAGTTCAAACTCATCCTACAAAACATGCCTTCCACATGGTGAGTATTGATGCTGTTGGGCCTTTCCCTCAGTATAGGTTGGGATGTCAGTTTATCTTGGTTGCTGTAGACCACTTTAGCAAATGGGTTGAAGCCAGAGCAACAAAAGATATAACTGCTAAGACCACGGCTACTTTCTTGCTGCAAGACATTTTCTATTGACATGGATGCCCTCAAGTCCTGCTTTCTGACAATGGTACCAACTTTAATGCTTGCCTCAACACTTCTATTGTCAAAGCTATGGGGACCCACCAATTGTTCACTGCACCATACAAACCCTCAATCAATGGAACAGTTAAACAAGCAAACTCCACCCTGGTGTCCATAATGAGGAAACTCACGCTCTCTGACACTGCCAATTTGGGATATTTTCCTCCCTGCTGCCCTCTTTGCTTACCAACTCAGTAGACATTGAGTGACTGGTCAGTCCCCCTTTGCCATGCTGTATGGATGTGAGGCTGCTACCCCCTCAATCTTGGAAACCCTTGATTGTATTTGATGTGTCTGCAAATCCTGAGGCCCATGTAAAGACTTAACCAATCATAGCATTGATATCTAAGCAACAGCTTATTCCACTGCTTACAAGGTCAAGGATCTGGAGCTCTCCCTGTCCAATGCTGCTAGAGCCCCCCTCCCTGAGTACCAAATAGGCAATCTAGTTCTCTACTACTAAAATTGTACGGGTGGTAGAGCTCATAAACTGGATTCCCTCTTGGTCAGGCCATGTGAGGTCACCTTTAAGAAGGGTGTTGAGTATACTGTGAAACTACTGTCTTCTGGATGTCCTTTTGCCCACGTTCACTCCAAATTTCTCTGCAAATATCAATTCCCTGTGTCCAATCTTGAGGAGGGAGATGTCATAAATTGCACAATTAATGCTATTTTGATATGGCCTTTGAATATTGATAGCTGCAAAGATTTGGCTGGGTTTGCTTTTGAGTTTGGAAATTCCTTTCCTTCTGCAAATGGGTCTGGTTTAATATCCACCCATTCTGGATTATTGTACCTGTCTGTGATTGATCCTGGTATGATCTCATCCCAATGTGACCCCCTCAGCTACTCTGTCTACTAATGAGTGATCACCGTTCCTTGTCTACTATTTAAGTAGAATCATTTCTCCCAATAAAGACAAGTTTATCCACATTTGTGTTGGCTTTAATAATCTTCAAGCTTTTTCCTGTCCTTTCTGCCAAAAGGACTTTTACATCTTGTTTTCCAGGAAATTAAGGTATGTGCCCTTAGTTTTTCCCTGTAGGCTAACCCAAGGCTAGCTTCAAACCTCAAATCTTTCATTAAAAAGATTTCCTGCCGTGTCCTCCTGGATGTTGTCCCCAGGAGCCAAACACAACATGGCTGACTAAACACTGACCATAGACTACAAGCCAGGAAAGGTGAACGTGTTACCCAACGCCCTGTAGAAGAACTGACCTGGTGCCTACCCACCTAGAAATCTGCAACCACAACACCCAAGTCCTCTTGGACACAGCAAGCCTAGGCATTCACCTGGGATTGATGAAAATCAGAGCCAGCAAACCAGAAGTACTAAGGGCCCAAGCACTAGACAAGTTCACCAAGACCTTGATCTTTGGCCTCTTTAAATCCTTGGATAGTGCCTATTACCAAAAAGGCTACTCATTGAATGGAATCACGCCAATGCTTCACAACAGGATCTTTGTACCAGAAGGAGAAATCAGAACCAACGTTTTGAGACACTACCACAATTATGATATGACAGGACACCTGGGAAGGCTCAAGACCCTCCAGAGCATCAGAAAGAGCTTTTCTTGGCCAAGAATGGACCAAGACATAAGCGCATACCTGAAGGGGTGTGAGACCTGTGGGCAGACCAAAACTTGCAGAAACAAACCTGAAGGACTTCTAGAACCCTTGGATATACCCCACAGACCTTGGATATCTGTCTCCATGGACTACATTGTGAAACTGCTTCTATTCTTCTCTACAATGCAATCCTGGCCATGGTAGACCACTTCACCAAGATGGCATACTTTGTACCAACCACTACTAATTTCACGGCAGAAGAAACAGCCCAACACTTCCACGACTGCATCCTCACACAACACAGAACACCTGAGGAAATCATCACAGACAGAGGACCCCAATTCACGTCAAACTACTGGACACAGGTGATGAAAGACCTTAGAATCAAGCAATGTGTATCTACCTCCTACCACCCACCCACAGACAGACAGCCAAACTGAAAAAGTAAACCTGATCCTTGAACAATATCTTCAATGCTACGCTAATGCTGATCAGGACAATTGGGCCAAAATGCTCCCCATGGCCAAGTTTGCCTACAACAGTAAAGACCACGCCTCCACAAGCATGTCCCCATTCAAAGCCAACTATGGGTTTGACCCCACCTGGGACCCCCAGATTGGCAAAAAGGAATTGAACACCACTGGGCGCTCCTGGATTGAATAGATTCACGACACAAAAAACATGCTTGACCAACCTGAACCGCACAGTACAGACATACAAAGCCTTTGCTGACCGCAAACAAATCCCAGGCCAACCCTTACAAGTTGGAGACAAAGTATACCTAGACTCCCAGAATGTACCCCTGCACGTGCCCTGCAGAAATTAGCTCACAGAAGAAGAGGCCCCACAAAATCACCAAACTAGTTGGTGAGGTTGCCTTCAAGCTAGACCTACCTCCTCCTGGAAGATTTATGATGTGTTCCACCATTCCCTGTTGTTCAAAAAGATGGGAATTTTCTCCCCCACCAACGTATTAAGACAGCCCCCCACCCATACAAACAGGCCGCACTGAGGAATATGAAGTTGAATACATACATAGCAACCAAACTCACTACCAAAAGCCCCAGTATTACGCCAAGTGGAAAGGATACCCACTAGAAGAAAGTACTTAAGAGCTGCTCAAAAACCAGACTAATGTCCAAGAAGCCTTCTTCCTCTACCTGAACAAGAAGAATCAGAAGGGAGGGCCCTTGGGGGAAGAAGGGGTGGTGTCAGGATTGACAATTCTTCCTCTCTGGAAACCCAGGCCTGGGAGCAGGAATTGAACCCCAACCCTGGACTCCCTCTCCCCCGGGCCTGTGGACCGCCTGCCTGCGCCTTTCTGGGATTGAGCCCCCACAAACTGATACCAAGAATGTTGGCCCATGCGGTGAAATAAGCCAAACCAAGGAAATTATTGCACCAAATGGAGGATTAATCATAGCGCCCAATGTAGGCACTGATTTGGCAACTATTAGCGTCATAAACTCAAAGTCTACACCTGCAACCAATCAAGAGTCAACCCAGGAAAGAGGCATAAGCCCACAACCCAGTCCCTGACCTCAACACTAAAGCAAGATACTCAGGCAGCCAAATCAAGATTCCTGACCAATAAAAGAACTCCCGGGCCAAGTGCCATTTTTCTGCCTTTGGACCCAAGCACCCAATTCCTCCAGCCCTGGCCTTACCAATGCCCTGATGAACCCCCCATGGAAAATGTTAAGTTTGGAGGGGGACACTATATAGACCCAAGGACCCCGCACTCCAACCATATTGCCATTTTTGAATTAACATAACCTTTATTTGGCTCATACAGCTATTGCCTTATTTTGTATTTGCTGTCTACCAATTCATTTTGAGATCTCCTGGCCCGCCTGCCCCTTTGCCTGCTGTTTTCTGTCCTCCTGGTGTACCCTTTGGACCTGTCCACTTTACTGACTACCCTCTGAAGTCTGAATACAAAGATTACACCCCAGAAAAGATACTCAAACTCAATTCCCTGGTATGCATACAATCCACAGTTAGATACTACCAACAAGGCCTGTGGATATTTTCAACACCCAAGTTTTTCAGAGGAAAATTCAATTATCTCCCTGCTTACAACCTATCCATGGAACTGCCTGTGACCCTAAAACCCATGCCTGCTTCCGCACCAGATGTCCCAACTGACCATACTGGCAAGCTGTTTGGGATTGTGTACATCACCCTCATAGGAGTGATTGATGCTATAATCCTGGTTGCCAGCCTGTGGTCTTGGGTGGGGAAGTCTACCTCCTACTTTTTTAAATTAGCTCTCCTCTTTTGGTAGACATTGCCTGCAAAAAAACCTGGCCCAAGTTACCCCTAAAACAACGGGCCAGCTGCCCAAGACTGGATCCCTGACTTTGTGGCCCTTTTTCTATCTTTAATATATTAAATGGATTGGTGGCTAACAGTAATCCAATAATTTAAGTATGGGTTACTATGTAAGTTACCATAGAATTTATTATTATTAATAATAATGTCAAAATCAAAAATGTTGTCTATTCATCTGTGATCATCTGCCGGGGTGGAATTAAGCAAATTATAGTGGCGCAATTAAGCCTAAATTACTATGCCATCTTCTATTGAGGATGTTGTAAGTGGTAAAGTTGACACTTTACCTTTTTGATATCTACCAACAACTTCCTATCAACTTCTTATATACAAAATGGTAAAATATAATATTCCTGCCCCCAAATATTATATTTAATAAAAAACACTTAACTTTGATTATTGCTTACTTATTTTAATATATTTTTAAATTTTACCATGTGAACAAAAAAGTACAGAAAACAGTTAAAATTTGCTAGTATGCTTAATTTTAATTAAGTGTACTATGTTTTCATAGTAAATTTTCAAAAAAATGTCAACAGTGTTAATTTTGTCTCTAATAATGTCTACAATTTTCCTAATTTTCAGTGAGAATTCAGCTTTTTTACTAGTCATCACTCATAATGTCAACACTTTTCATTTCTCACAAATGAAACTTTATGTTTTACATAATAAAAACATCTGATTTTTTGTATATAGTATTTTTGACTTTTCTCTTTCATATTTTTTAAGTTTTAAAATAAAATCTATATCAAAATATAATACTTTAAAATATTTCTCTTAACTTCTAATTTAATGTTTATAACTTTGATAAACTAAACACTTATACAATTTTTTAAATTTTAAATGTCAAAAAAAGCCAAATAAAGTTTACTTTTTATATATTATGCTTTTTAAGTTGTTTTTTTTAAAAAAAAATACAAAGATTTAACTTAGAACTTGTAGCTTATTATTTTAGGACAATAATACCTCAAAGCAACAAAAGGGTATCAAGCATCCCTCCAAGGCTCCCAAGACCCCCAAGAAGAAACCTTCATCATCCAAAAAGCCTACCTCTAAGCTCTCCCCTGAGCCCCCCCAAGAAGAGCCCCACTCACTTCACTGGGGGAGAGAAAACTGATAGTTCACTTACTGACCACAATTTTATAACTCAGCTTCAGATGAGAAGCCTCTAAAGAAGTGGTACCAGGCCAAGAAGTCCTATCCCAAGGATAAGTCTCCCACACATGAGGAGCAACAAGACAAGCCCCTTCTGCTTCCCCCACCAAACTCCCCTCCTTCTTAAATCATCAGGGGATGACTCAACGTCCCAGCCTGACTACTTCCCTTGCTTTTGCCATGCCCCTGCTAGCTCCTGGGATCCTCTGTAGCCCAAAATCTGCAATGTTAAAGCAGATTCAAGGTTCCTTCCACCTTGCCCAAATACTTCCCAATCATGAATGTGAAGGGTGGGCTGGCCATGGTGACCAATGGGTACATCTTTTTCTGTAACAATGCCAACTGGTGCTTCAAGAGCCAGCACTATACCTGTGGGGACTGCTCCTGCCCAGTGTGGCTCAACACCAAGCACTGGGACTTGGTCCAAACCAAAAAGGGTGAGCACATCTTTGTAATTCTAAATACCACCATAGCCTGTCTCCTCAAGTTATATCTTGTCCAGGTCATGCGCACTTTTAAAGACCTTTCCCCTACCTAGCTGGGTGTGCTTTCTTGCAAGTACCTCTCCCCTCACAACTTGAAGAGAATTTAAACACATAGTCAGTGTTACAACCCATACCAGAGTCCAACTGGACTCCCAAAGGGGAGGCAGGCTGGGCCTGGAAGGCCATGTACACAATAAGCGCAATTCTGACCAGGTAGTTACCTGCAGTAGCTAGGTGGTGCCAACTCCCAGTATGGGGAACAACTTGGTCAACCAGCCCCAATACTGTGATGTAGACAAACCCCAAATTACTGAAGTCCCAGACAGGAGGCGCATTGGGTAGGGGGAAGCAGTAAGAATCTCCTTCATTTTAGGTGGACGTCCAGATGATAAGGGTAATAATACTCCACATCAAGGGAGTGGGGAGGACTGACAGAGGCAGAAGGAGTATAGCCAAGGGGATTTGGGTAGGCAAGATTGTATTATGTGGTAGATTCAGAAATAGATTCAAAGAGAATAATTAAATTGGAGCAAAAATAAACAATTCCTGCAATAAGATAATGATTTCTGGGCATGAACTTGTTTTATTAAGATATCAATAGTGAGGAGGGCTTCTCCTCCTCACTACTTATATTTAATGGTAATTTTGTGGCCTTTTGTGCCATCAGAGAACTGATGGCATCAGTCTCAGTCAAACATACAATTTTACTGGAATTTGAAGACTTGGGCCAGGAGGTGGGTGCTCATTGTTTGGTATAACATAGACCTTTCTTGAACTGAAGCATGCCAAGGTGCCACAGTTATTTATAGATCCTGCAAGCAGTTGGGCACCCAATTACACAATCAAAAAATTACTGTTGAGCAACTGGGGTTATTGCTGGTATGTTCAAAGCTACAGATAGATGTTAGCCTTGCCAATGTACTCTGCCTAATCCTTAGCAAGAGCATTACAGACTACAATAGAATATAACTTTGAAGATAATTATGTTTAAAGAAACTGGAGTACAATCTAGCCAGCAGCTGCAATCTATTCTTGTATAACTAAGAACTTTTTATCATCCTTTCAGGTGTCTGTATCCATATATACTGCAAAAACCCTTGTTATTGTCCTTTCATACAGTTCTCAGTGGTTACCTTTGCAAAAGGTCCATCTTTGCTGGCTGCGCCTATCCTGATTGATTGTCCTTGGCACGTGTGCTGCTACTGTCCTTAGCAAGGTGTACATAGTACTTTAGCTACAGCCTACACTCTTCTTGAGCTAGCCCACTGGCATTTATAATTGGCTGTATCCTTACACACCCATTATTATGCTAGGAAACTACGCTGTATTTGGTTTATGCTTAGAAATGACCCCTGTTCAGTCCTCCTACATTAGAAGGTAGAGTTCCAGTTTTTCATTTGCAGGGCTTAATCATTGATTCTTTTCTGGCTGGCAATTATTCTGCTTATTAATGCAATGGGTTGAATAGAGATTATAAGCTGTATAAAGGCAGACACAATCTAATATTAACTTGTAGATTATCCACCATTTAATGCTGACTCAAACCAATAAGGAACCAATTATGCGCAGTGTAATGCAGATCCAATCTTGGTATTTCCTAGCCGTTTGCAAATTACTTGTTTGATATAACCATATCCACCCATCAGGCTGGGTGGGACTGAGTTGATACAACGTTCAGTAGGATGAATTGAGCAATATATGAATGATGATATAGTGATTACATGGTGTGTAATCAATGTTATCACTATATTGGCTAATATTTATAAGGCATATAATATCTTTATCAATTATAATAAACTATTGATTATAAAGCTTATAATCACTACACATTGGAACAATTATATGTGATAATACAGAGTATAACCATTGCATTTATCATATTAAACTAACAAGAAACATGGCATATAACTGCCACATCAGTTATAATAGACTATTGCTTATAACGGCGTATAACCACTACACTTAATAGAATATTGACCTAGTGATAATATGGCGTGTAACTGATAAAGATCTGCGTACAATGATTAGGCTGATCATTTGTGATCAATCAGCCTATTCTCATAATCACACTACAGATGTCCATTCCTTAATAGTTGAGAGGCCCAAATTCAATAATAGAATCAAAGCCATGGATTTGAGGCTTGTGTGCCTCTCAAATCCCAGGCCATTTGTTAGTTGAAAAGGGGGTTTTCTTGCTATGGGAGATACTTGGTAATGGTCCCCAAGCTGTGGGGTTTTGCCTCTAGGAAGGCCAGCTGATTTTCCAGGGTATTCTACGCCCTGAAAGTCAGCTGGTGAAGCTTTTTAGTTATATATGTCAAGCCTCCAATCCCCTGCCCAAGAGCACCACTAAAATTGAAAACCTGGTCTTCACAGATGCCCTAAAAAAAGAGGATGATGAAACACTCCTGCTCCATGACAATGGGGAGTTAGTGAAGGATAAGATTAAAGACTACACCACATACAAACCTGGTGCATATTAACACTTTTACCCCCTGGCTGTGCCTGGCACTTTTGCAACCTGTCTGTGACAATCCATATGGAAGCAGTTTTTAAGGCAAGGGTTGATTTGGCATCAAATAAAGACACAATTCTGAGAATGATAGTGTGCTGTGGTTTTAAGACAGGTATAGACCTAGTAGGGAACTTTGGCTGCTAGGGGATGGTTAGTTGTTCTCACCCAGAAGGGAATGAAAGCTTCTAGGGGTAGGGAGTGAACCATCCTGATGGGTAACGCAGGCTACCAGGGCTGGTTCATGATGTGATCCTGGCGTAAACATGGGCTTCCAGGGAAGGGAGGGGCTAAGATAGCTCTACGTGCCCTTGTGCGCTTACAGGAGGTTTATGAGCAAGCACTTTACCTAACAGACTGGTAGGGTGTCCTTGTCTGTGTTTCCTTGGGGGCTTTGGGGAGGTCCTAAAGCTATCATTGGGGGGCATGGATCTGCTCAGGGATGTCACCAGGGTGATTGCTTGGGAAAGTAGCTACAGAACTTAGTGTGATAAGGCCTCTGGGAAGTAAAGTTAATTACTTTGAAACTGAAAGATCAGACTTAATCATCTGAGTGAGTACAGACAACTGCAAAAACATGAGGATTGTCTGTGGCTGAATGGCCTAAGTGGAGGACACTTGCAAGGGCCCAGTCAAGCGCCAGTAGTCTTTTAGACTTATTAAATGAGTCTGAGGAATTGGTAACGGGGACTGAAAATGGAACCACAGGGTTCATAGTAGGATCAACAGTGAAGACTAGTAAGATGGACTGTATGATCACAATGAACACTAGTTGAGGGACTAGAATATCATTATGAGGATTAGAACCAAGATGATTCATTGTAAGAATATAACCTAGATGGTTCATGTTGAGTGTGGGGTTCTTGTCCACCAGTCCCCAAAGTGTGTCCTGGGTTATAGTCAGGGACCAACTGGAAGGGATTGTCATTCTTTAGTAAGGGAAATGTATCTCAGAAATATGTATAGGGGTCAAAATGGGCTTTTATTCACTCTCAGAAGTAAGATCCCCTTAGAAACCTTCTGGTATATGGCCTGGTGGATCAAGGAAACAATATGAATTTGCCAATACTTGGAGTCCTCCAACAATATCTTGGACTCTTTGTACTTGGTCTTGGACTCCTGCACCTTAAACTTGGACGCCAGTGCTGCGCTTTGGATCCAGCTTCTTATTCTTGGGCTCCTGCTCTGTTATTGTGGGCTTCAGCTCTTTTTACAGCTCCAGCAGCTTTGTTATTACACTTGTATAAGTACAACCAAGATCCTGCTGGTGATCAAAAGGCTTCCAAAAACCTCTTGGCAGAAACTCAAAAGGCCTCAGAAAGACCCTGTCAAAGACCCTGAAAGACCCTGTAACTTTCCAGCTAGCTACCTTCTTAAAGTGTCCTTTTCCCAAAGGTTCCGCCTTCAAAATGGCTTTCTTCAAAATCTTAAACCATTGCCGCTCACTTTTTCCTATAATAACTTAAGCTTACATACTTACTTTCTCAAAAGCTTAAAGTATTCATTTGCTATTTCCTTGCTTATACTTTAAGCTTTTGGCTTACAACCAATCATTTTCATTGGGAAACCTGCCAGAACTCAACCAATGAATGCAGAGCGCAGAAATAGACCATTTCTGAAGTTCCAACGAGATCCAACTAGGAAAATAATTTCCACAGCTCAAACTGCTCAAAGCAACAACTCTTCACGCACCAAAGCGTTAACTGGTCCATTATTCCGGCACCAGTCTTCCCTGCATTCAATCTAAACCCATTTAAATAGTAGAATACTATTTAAGCTTTTCTTTTGGACCTCTTCAACATTTTTCCCATCTATTTACAAATCTTGTAAAATCCAAGGAAAACGTCCCACCAAAACAACTTTGTATCCAGCTCTCATAGCAACATACCTTGATCTATCCTAGGAACTTAATAAATAAATATCTTAACCACACTTCTATTCACATTTCTTCTTGATTTTAATACTAACCCAAGGTAAAAAATTCTACATTTTCCCACTTTGGCAAATCAATTCAGCAAAATCTTGGCTCATTTCTATGGACCACTAGTTCTTCACCATCATCTTTGGGTTCTTCAGCCAGCTCTTCAACCACATCTTCCAGCTCTTCAGCTTAACCAGCAAACAGTCCATATTAGTTCACAGAACAGCTCATTTCCAGTCTTTAAACAGCCTATCAGTCCTCTGGCTACTCCTTTATCATGACCAGCTACTTCTGCATTATGATCTTTGAGCCCTTCCACTTATCCTCCTTAGGAACCATCTTGTTTCCACCTGCACAATAAATCATTTTGGTTCCAAACTTTAATATAAACCAAAAGTCCTTCAATTAGCCTTCTCTGTGATCAAACAGTTCCTCTCACTAGTCTTCTCTGCTGATTCCGTGAACCACCTCAGTTCTTTATCTCAGTCCCCGTTACCAGAACCTGTAGGCCCAGGCATGAGTCTACATTGAACTGGCGTTTGACTAGGCCCTTACAAGTGGCATTCCACTTAGTCCATCCAACCATAGATCCTTAAAGCCTATGTTGTTATTTTTACTCATCCAGGTGATTAAGTCTGGGCTTTCAGTTGCAGAGTAATCACCTCTACTTCCCAGAGGCCTGATCACACCAAGTTCTGCAGCTTGCTTCCCCAAGCAAACCGCCTTTGTGACACCTCCAAGCAAATCTATACTCTCTAATGCCCACTCTGGGTTCTCCCAAAAAGCTCTCATAGGGGCATAAACAAGGACACCCTACTAGTCTGTTAGGTATGATGCTTGCTCACAGACCTCCTGTAAGTGTATCAGGGTACGTAGAGCCCTCAGAGCTCTTCCCCTCCCTGGCAGCCTGTGTTACCCGCCAGGGGTCCAAAACCTTCTCCATCTCAAACAGACAAAGTTCCCTGCTAGCTATATCATTCTTCACCCTTTTGCAGCCACATTTCCCTGCTTGGTGAAGAACTCTAGCCCACAGCAGCCAATATCTTCTGCTGGATGGAGGTAAAATCTGCCTCTAGTAGTCATTACACCCACTAGCTAGGCCTTACCATTCCTAGTAACCATCATTCCCTACTAGGCCTCTACCTGCATGAAACAACCAAAATTTTGCTTGGCCAACATTAGCCCCACCTGCAAACCACCAAACATGTGGATTTTCATAGTGAGGATTAAAATCTAGGTGGTTCATGGTAAGGAATGGCTGTTTGCTGACTGTAAAGGACTGATTGCTAGAGTGTAAAGGACTGTTAATGAATAGGGAAGGACCAGAAGATCATGGTGAAGGATTAACTGAAGGACCAAAAGATCATAGTGCAGGATTAGCTGAGGAACTATAAAATTGCTAAGAAGGACTAGCTGGAATGAATAAAGGAGCTAGGATGCTTGTTTTGGGCTTTTATAAGAGAAAATGATCATAAATAATCAGTTTAAGAATTAATTAATGCTGCCCAAAGACATTGTTGAAACTGCAGGCTTGACCTGCCAGCAAGATTCCAACCAAGAGAGTTTGTGACCCACAATCTGATTATCTGGTCACTCAAAGCCAGACTAGGAAGTCAACTTGAATTACCAAATCCAACAACATGAACAGATGATGATCCTTACTAGTGGATACCTTGTTTTGGCGCTTGACTCATTACCAGGATCAAGCCGCCCTCTTCTTTCATCCATCTGTGTGATAACCAATCATGTTCCTGATATCCTTGATTCACATGAACTATATAATCACTATCTCACAATAAAGATTATTATCTATCTTCTAAATATTTCCCCATGTAACTCTACTAAAATAGCACAGTTACAACAACATGATATAAAGATGGAATTAATTATCATATGCATAAAAAAGAGAAGAAATAATTTAAAAGAAAATAAACTGTAATTTATTAAGAGCTGATTAAGTGGAAAGGAGCTGGACAGAGGCTGGAAACAGGACAGAGATACTGTGAAAACAAGTGTTGGAATATTTCCAAAATGATTGGGAAAGGTAAAAGGCAAGTAACAGGCAAGTTTGAAGTAGTAAAATACTGGAGAAAATGGAAGGGAAACTTGGAGAAACGTTGAAGAATTAAGGGTTCAAAAGTCCCTTAAGTAAAACATAGGCAAAAGTGCTTGAGTTTTTCCGGAAAAATATGACAGAAATTACAGCAAAACCGGTTGAAACACAGAGCAGTTGTTTAACTGGTGCAAGACAGTGCTGGGTTTGAACCAGGGTCAAAAGTGAGTCATTTGGGTAAACTTTTTGGCAAAATCATTGAATACAAGTGTTTGATTGGCTGCAGGTCAAAGCCTGTTTGATCAGTATTTTGAAGGCTTTAACTGAAGAGGTAAAGCCTAAAAAATGAAGCAGAAAATTTAGGTTTTTCATTGCCCAAAATAATATATAAAGTTTAATATATTGTAGAGAAAGAAAAACTGGATAGTTTAAGCTCTGGAAAAAAAGAGTTCCGGGATAGAATCAGGACTTAAAAAGGAGCTATAAAAGGGGAAGCTATTTGAGGCTTTTTAGGGACTGAAAGAAGTGGATTACAAAGGTCACAAGGACTACACAGAGGATTTAAGCATAAGACAAAGGTTCAGAAGCCTGAGATGCTAGTGCAGGAGCCCAAGACAAAGGAGCTGAAGCTGAAGATAAAGAGAGGGAGCTGGGGCAGAGTTAAGGAGCTCAAGACTCAAGTGCAGTAGTCCAAGACCAAGGAGAAGGAGCCCAAGACCAAGTACAAGGAGCCCAGATTTTGCTGGAGGACTCCAAGGTATTGGCTAATCCCTATTGTTTCCTAGACCCCCATGAAATATATCAGAAGGTTTCTAAAGAAATCTTCCTTCTGAAAGTGAATAAAAGCCTATTTTGACCCATGTCCAAAGCTCTAAGTAGTACAGATAATCCCCATGAGTGAATTGCCCCACATCTTCTACCCTGGCCAAGGGGAAGAGGAATTCTATCATCAGAGTTCTAGAAGGTTTACCACTAGTAAAAACTCCCAGGAAGAGTGGAAAGGTTGACTAGACACTTTGAAATGACAGATAGGAGATGAAAGCTCATTGGAAATGAGTTTTTTAGGTTGCTGAAAGACTGCTGTAGGCCTTCAGAAGGTCTAGCACCAGCTGAATTACAAGTGCATGGTGGGAATGCCCGCCTAGTAATAGGAAAAGTATTGGAATAGTTTGCATTAATTCAGGATCAGTATAAACTTCTAGCTAGCCAACACCCCCTACAAGTAAATGACACCTTCTCCAAGCCAGTCCCTGGATACAACCCTGGACACACTTTAGGACTGGTGATCAGGAACCCCACAGGCAGAGTGTTGCTTTTTGAAAAAAAATTGCACACTTCACATTGGTTGAGAACTTCTTGGACGTCCCAATATAGAGTTGGCCACCATGCCTTGTGCTTGAGAAATTCTAAAAGATTGTGGCTCTTGGTGTGTCTTAAATCTCTGTGATAGTATATAATGATGTTGGCTTGTTGATGTGTAGGGATATATGGGATGGTGCTCTCATTGATTTTCTTACAGTGTAGCGTCCTGTATACATCTGTTAAGAGATGCTTATTTTTGATGACTGTTTCTTTAGTGATGTTAGTAGTTCCTGGAGGAAGCCTTTGTCTTTGGTTTGGAGTAACAGGAGGGGCCAGTCTGGGTCTAGGTTGTTTTCCCCTCTTGTGGCTTTAACATACAAGTAAGAGAGTGCATCTGCCATGGCAATTTTGGGTCCTGGTTTGTATTGTATGAGCATATTGAACCTCTCTAGAAGTTCCATCCATCAGGCTTGACAGCGGGATAAGTTTGCTTGGTTTTTAAAGTAGATAAGCAAATTGTGATCTGTCAAGGCTGTGAACTCCTCCTGCTGTTTTAGGTAATAACGCCATTTGACCAAGTAGTGCACAATTGCTAACAACTTCTTGTTGTGTATAGGGTATTAGCACTCACTGTATGTCAATTTGTGTGATTTATAGGCTACATGAAGGAAGTTGACACTGGTGTTATTGATCCATAGTACTCCCCCAATGGATGCGTCTGAGGCGTCTGTTTCTATTTGGTACTCCCCATTGTATTTGGGGTACTGTAGGATAGGTGCTGTTGTGAGTTTTTCCTTTAGACACCTAAAGCAAAGGTTGCGTTGGGGGGTCCATACAAACTTGTATTTAGTGCCAGTTATTGTGAACTGAGGTGCAGTAAGGACATTATAGTTGGGGATGACTTTTTAAATGTAGGCAACCATTCCCAGGAATGTGCGGAGCTCTAACTTGTCCTTTGGAGGTAGCATTTTGAAGATGGCCTGGATTTTCTTATTGTCAGGCTTAATGCTGTCTTTTAAAACTATGTGTCCTAGGAAGAGTAACTGTTTGTGGAAGCAATGACAATTAGAGGGTTTGGCCAGCAGTTTATGTTGCACCAGGGTGGCAAAGACTGCCTCCAAATTCTTGTGGTGTTATTCTACCAAGGGACTGTAGACAATGATATTGTCTAAGTACACTAGTGCATGCTTACCAATGTGGGGGGAAAAGACCTTGTTCATAAAGGTAACAAAGGTTGATGGTGTGTTTTTCATCCCAAAGTTGAGCACAGCACACTCATATGACCCATACTTGGTTCAGAAGGCTGTCTTGGGTATGTCTTCCTCATTGATACAAATCTGGTTGTAGCCTGCTGTCAGTTCAATCTTGGAGAAGACAGTTGACCACCCAAGGAGTCAAAGGGATTGTCAATGAGTTGAAGCGGGTAACAATTCTTGATGGTAACTTTTTTAGGGCTCAATAATCCTTAACAAGTCAAAAAGTCCTGTCCTTATTTACCACAAATAATACAGCAGCACCAAAGGGAGACTTTGAGGGACGGATAAGTCCTTTTCCCAATGCCTCTTTGAGGTAAGTGCACAGTTCATCATCCTCATTTGGGGTAAGGTGGTAGATGGATTGCGCCTTGGGTATAGCTCCCTTGAGTTGGAGGAGTGATGTATGTGTTTCTCTGGTGGCAAACCTGATAGAGCCTCTTTGAAGATTTCTGGATGACAGGCCACAATTTTGCAATCCTGAGGCGTGGTGTTATCATGATGGTCCTTTAATTGGATGATTTTATATTGGCAGGAGTCCCAGTCAATTGCCTTGAGGTTCTCCTTTTTGTCCAAGGTTTCTGTAATGTGTACAAAGAAGTGGCTGCGCAGGGACTGGTCCACTGAGTTAGGGTAGATCTGGTGGTTAACCCCTTTGGGCTTTATGGTCAATACTGAGGTGACCCAGTCTATGTGGGGGTTGCACTTTTGTAGCCAATCCATTCCAAGTACAACATCAAATTTTGGAAAGTCAATTACGGGTCCCTGAATGGTGGAGTGCAGGTTCTCAAGCATGACAAAGAAGGGAATGGATTCCCTTGTCACAGCAATGTATGTTTGTCAGCTAAAACCACATTTTTAATCCGCAAAGGATTAGTGGCTAGCTTGAACTTGTTCACAAAGCTGCTGTTGAACATGGTTCAATCTGCAACTGCGTCCAGGAATGTCACGCCTGTGTAACTGCAAAAGCAGAAAGGGTAAGACATCAATTTATTGGGGTGTCTTCCAAAAGTGTAAAGTACCAGGTCCCCTGAGGGCACTTGAATCATAGGAAATTGATCATCATCCTCAAGTTGGTACTCATTGTTGGATGAATCAGGAGTTGTGCAGGGATAGCTTGGCTTACTTAGTGCTCCCCCTGGGCTTGTTCCTTGTCATGTTTGTCTTGTGTGGCAGTGATACAGAAATGAGTACAATTTGAGTGCCCATTGTTTCTATTTCCGCGTCTATTTGAGCCTGCAGGTTTATGGTTTGATTTTTTGTTGTTCCAAGGAGGCAGGCGGTTGAAGTGTCCAGCTGGGTGAGATTCCTTGGGCTGCTCTCTTTTACCAGCCTGTGCTTTTTGGAGAGCATTGGACTTTTGCTCTGCTTTCTCTGCCTCATAATACAGGCTCTGCAAGTTAGCCAGCCAGTCCAGATTGATGTCTCATCACATGAAACTTGAGTGCACCATAGTACATGAGATGGGTAGCTGGGGTGTCAAAGGCTATATCTGAGGGGGAACATAGTTGGAGTTCCTTGTATGCTTGGGTGAGCTCTTTTACTGTGCCTTTTTGGGTGAGGTTCTTCACTTGGCATATGATCATGAGTGTGTTGTCCTTCAGCATAAATGTTGCTAAGAAGTCCTGCTTGAAGGTGTCACAGTTCTTCTTGGTGTGGTCTTTGTGCCACTTGTTGCACCAGGTACCTGCGCTATGTGCAAGTTAAATGGATATCTCTAAAATTTAGAATTGTTGTAGGCATTTCATTTGTGCCAGCTTGCTCATAGCCAATTGAATCCATGCTGTGGTGTTGTTGTCTTTGGCTCCAGCAAATGTTTCAAAGGCAGTGCTTCAAAGTCTCTGAGCTATGTGGGCTGGATGATGCTTTTTTCTGTTGCTTGAGGGTTAGCAGCAGGTGCTTGGAAGAACCCTTGTGCTGACAAGGCGTTGAAGCCAGAGAGTAAGATCATCATGTTCTGGTATAGCACAAAACTATTGGGTATTTTGGTGCCTGGTGTGTATGGCGCCCAGTCTAGTGGGAGGCCAGAAATGATTCTATCAAAAATTTGATGACCACAGCAAGTACAGGCAACAGGCAGAATTTTAAGGGATAAGGTAGAATGGAAAATCCTACTTCTGCTACCAATTTTGTAACTGTGATATTTTAGCAAAGTTAAAAGGGGGAAATATTTAGGAACTAGATAATATTCTTTATTGAGAGATAGTGATCATATAGCTATTGTGAGTCAAGGATAAGAGGAACATGATAGTGTAGATCACACAGTGTGATGGTGAAGGGGGTGGCTTGATCCTGATAATGAGTCAAGCGCCAAAACAAGGTATCTATTGTAAGAGATCATCATTTGTTCATGTTGTTGGATTTGGAAATTTGAGTTAACTTCCTAGTCTGGCTTCAAGTGACTGGATAATTGGATTGCGGGTCACAAACCTGCTTACTTGGAACCTTGCTGGCGGGTCAAGCCTTCTGTTTTGACACTCTGAACAAAATTTCAATGAGCATTGGATGGCAGCTGCACCAGTCCCATTTAAAGATTGTTCTGCTGATTGATAACTGGTTGAAATAATCTGATGCTAAACTCCAAATCATGTTGCACGCTACTGTTAAAAGAAAAAAGCCCAAAAGCTGAGCATTAAGGTTCTCTTTTCTAGTTGGGTACACTATAGCTGGCAATGGAAGATTAAGGATCTTCCTTGATGTCCCAGTGTAATACACAATCATGGTTGATACTACATGTAGTAAGTACAGAAGAAGGTTTGAAAATTGGAACCCCATCAAGGCTGTCAGGAATATTCCAGACACTTATAATTGTGTAACCAACGTTCAAACGCCTGCTGTCATCAAGCAGACATCTTCTGCCACCACACAGAAGCCCACTACCACCAAGATGTTGCCCAATGTCAATGTGTAGGCCCCCACTGCCACCAAGCAGATACACACTGTTGCTCTACAGCAAAGACTGCCACTACAAAGCTGTTGCCTGCCATCTTCCAGCCACCTGCCAGCCTTTGCTTTCACATGCCAGCAGGCCAGGCCAGGCCTGGAAGGCCATGTACACAATAGGCGCAATACAGACCAGGTAGTTAACTGCAGTAGCCAGGGGGCACCAACTTCCAGTATGGGGCACAACCTGGTTGTCCAGCCCCAATACTGTGATATAGAAAAAACCCAACTTACTGAAGTCCTGGGAAGGAGGCACAGTTGGCAGGGGGAGTAGGAGAAATCTCCAGTATGGAGGGCAAAAGGATCACTCTTGGTGGCCAGGTTGAGTAGATGTGTGAGGTTGTAAAGTGTAGTGAAGGTAAAAATAAATGAAAACAGAATAGTTATATTGGTGAAAAAGTAGATAGTTCTTGCAAGAAAATAATGAATCCTGAGCATAAAATTGTTTAATTTGAAGATTTCAATAGTGAGGAGGGCTTCTCCTCCTCACTACTTATACTTACTGGTAATTATGTGGCCTTTTGTGCCACCAGAGAACTGTTGGCATCAATTTCAGTTAAAAATTACAATTTTCACTGGAATTTGTGTACTAGGACCAAGGGGGGTGCTCATTGGTTGGTATAATATGAACCTTTCTTGAACTGCAGCATGCTGAGGTGCCACATTGATTTATAGATCCCGCAAGTGATTGAGCACCTGATTGCATGATCAAACAATTGTGCTCCCAATGTACCATTTACCAATAGTTGAGAGGACTAAATTTATTAATAAAATCAAAGCCAGGGATTTGAGGCTTGTTTGCCTCTCAAATCCCGGGCTATTTGTTAGTCAAAAGGGGGGTTTTCTTGCTCTGGGAGATACTTGGTAGGGGTTCCCAAGATATGGGATTTTTTGCCTCTAGGATGGCCAGCTAATTGTCCAGGGCTTTCTGGGCCCTGATAGGTGGTTCCATGTCTAATTGGTAAGTAGGAAGAAAGGTGTTTTTTTCTGAACAGGCAGGGTTTGGTAATATACCAAGGGCCTTCTTGGTTGTATCTGGTTAACTCTGTAGTTCTGGCCAAGGGATCCCAGGCTATTATGTTGTAGGCAGTGTAGTCCTTGTACTCAGGCTTTAAGGGGTACTCTGTGAAATGGACATGACCAAAGGGGAAATCTGGCGGGTGGTACATAGCTGGGGGGGCTGACAGGAGGATCAGATGATCTTTGAGTTAACTGGCAGATGACAAGAATAAAATACAGCAATAATTGGGGAAATCAATATCTCATAACCTTTATTTAAAAATGACAATAGGGATTGATCTTTCCTGGCAGGTATTTATACCACACTGCCAGGATTCATTCCAGGCTGGGTTTTATGGGCTTGGGCGGTTTGGCATTGGAGGTCTTAGATGGCAGTGTGACGCTTGGCACTGGCGGTTTGCCAATGGCAGCTTTGGGATGAGAAGACTTTGAATCCTTCTGTTTGTCAATTTGGGTAATGTGTACCTCTTCAGGTCTATTGCCTCTTCCTAGGATTTGGGGAAGTTTGGAATAAGTCTCATTGGGAAGCTTATGCATTTTGCCAAGCAAACAGCTGGTGTCAGGCGTTGGCACCTTGGGGAAATTCCTGGCATCTTGCACTGGTGGTTTGCTTGCAGAATCCTGCATGACAGCTAAAGGTCTGGGCCATGGAAGGCTGACAACAACTTTATCAATTGGTAGTGGGTTATTGGGTTCCCAGCCTATGGGTCTGGTGGTCTGTAAAGGGTTTTATCCAGGTTCAACTCTGGTTCCATATTTTGGGATTCAGGAGCATACAAATTGTCATTCCTGACACTCCGCCAGCACCTTGTAGAAGTACTTAATAAGGGCTTTATCTGCCCCTTGCTTTTGCCATACAGAGCTGCTGTCATCTTTGTATCCAAGAAGGACAGGTCCCTTTGCTTAGTCACAGATTAGTGCCCTAAATAAGGTGACTGTTAAAAAAAAAGTACCCACTGCCATTGATTGACAACCTGTTTGACATACTTGCAGGTACAAAGATCTTTAGCAAGATTGATCTCACTGCAGGGTACAACCAGGTCCGCATTGCAAAAGGGGATAAGGCATAAACTGCCTTCCACACACGCTACAGGTTGTTTGAGTGCCGGTTCATGAACTTTGGAATGACCAACGCTCCTTTCACCTTTGGTACGTTAATTAACAAAGCATTTGAGGAATCAATTGGAAAGTGTGTTGTTGTGTACCTTGATATTATTATTGTCTTCAGTCAAGATCAAACCACACACCTCCAATACCTCTGTGCTGTCCTTGACACCCTTCAGAAAAACCAGTTGAAGGCTAAGCCCCCCAAATGTGAATTCCTCAAGTTAGAGCTCTTGTTCCTTGGGAACACCATCTCTGCCCAAGAGATAAAGCCTGACCCCGCCAAAGGCAAGGAAATCACAAGAATGCCACCTCCCACCAATGTGGCCAGGTGGTTATGTTGCAACTGAACCAATGAGGATTCAGTATTTGAGTTGGGGAAGACAACAGTCCAATAGAAAGGACAAGAATGAATAGAATAAGGTAAGGTTTATTGTAGAATATTGAAATTAATATTCATAAGGGAAAAGATACAAGGCCACAAGGAGGTGGCAAGTGGCGTATTCCATATAAGGTTCAAAGCCAAGGAATAACTTGTGTGGGACAGCATGTTAAATTGGTAGTGCTCCTAATTAAGAGGAAGTGCCCACCATTTGACATTGCCATCAGATTGGTTCATGTTGTTAGACACGTCAAGGGGTGACTCATTGAGCGCCCCCTGTGTATTGTAAGATATGTTAGTGGGTGGGCCTGGAAACTTGATTGCAACACCCCCCTTGCCCCCTGTTTGTTGTCAGACACCAATTGGGGTCTGCCAAAGATCTGGGAAGGTCCGCACAAACAACCTTTGTGTGGGGATGGCACGACAGGGGCCCAAGCAATCATGGTGGAGCTTCTTGGTATTCCCTTGGGAATCTTCAAGTTGATAGGTGTGATTATTATAGACCATGTGTGACGGATCCAGGTCTAACCAGTCCATCCTACCATTATCCTGCCCTTGACTCTTATTGCCATTACCTTCCTGTGACAAAGCTTTGAGGAGCTTTGTCTCCAGGGAGGCAATTTTATGAGACAACACTTTGTTATCATCCCGCCAATGGGCCATGATATCAACACTCTTTTACTCTCTTGCCCTTAAAGCCTCAATTTCACAATTTGCCTTTGTGTTCACTTGTTGTAAGATTTTGTCCCATCCTACTAACAGGTTCCAGGAATCCCATGCATAGATTTGGTTTCCTTGGGTGGTAGTCCCTTCTTTTGCAAAGTAATTGAAGTATAACTCTTTAACACAGCCTTTAATTCCACCAAGTACTCCTCAGGTACAGTCTTGGTGATCTCCAAGCTTGCCCAAGCTTCCTCTAACAAACTTGTAGGAACTTTTTTCCTGGCAGCAGCGGTTTTCACATGAAGTACTCCAAATTTGGCCCTTTTAAAATTTAACAAAGAAGACACAATAATTTTAAAGGCAGTTGAGGGGAAAGCGTCAAAATTGACATTATTTATTTATTAAAGTTTAGCTGTTTTTGCTTATATATCATTTGGGGCATATTTGGCTGAAAACCCCTCCGGTTCCTGAATCAACCTATGATTTATATCACGTGGTCTATGACATTTGAGTCATCCAAACCTAGATCTTAACCTAAAAGATCTCCAATGTTTCTCACCCTATGAGAACCAACCTACAATGGAAAGAAGTCACATGACCACATTCATTCCCAATGTACCAATTCAGCATGGAGCTTCCCCAGCTCCTGGCGCAAAACCCTGTGGATTTAACATCCCAAAACTCAGCTATTGATGTTCCAACTGGGAACTAGCGGATTAAACCTGAATTCCTAGGCATCCTTGCCTTTATTTAGTTATCTTTGCATTTAATGGTTTTTTGCTTTAAAACCCATTAAAATGCTTTGAAACTTGAACCAGGTGCCTCTGCAGTACCCAGAAATTTTCCCAGACGTGCCCCAGCGCCTGAAAAATTCACTAGGCGGCGCCTCAGCGCTTCTCAAATCAATTAGGTGGTGCAGCAGCGCTTCTAACCCAATGAATATGCCAAAGCAGTGCCTTTAATCCAAAATTTGGGGGTTTACTTATGGTTAACCTTAACCAAACTTCTTGCCACAGTCAAGGCAATGTAACCAATATAATTAAATCCTCATTAATTATATTCCTATACATCTATTAATTAATCTTCCTAATTAATTAATTTTTTTTGAGATATATAGTCTCCCAGATTGACTTGGCCAATCTTGCCTTCTGTTCTTTTATTAAATATAGATACCAAGTTTCTAGGAATCTTTATCTGAAGAATTCCTAGAAACTTATCTACATAAATTAACAGCAAAAACAGAACAACTTTATATTTTGAAGTATATTTGGCTAAATACTTAACAGTGAGTGTTGTATGGTCACAACACGGCTATCTTGAAGGGCTAAGGCAGTTGGGTTCTAATTTGGCTGAATTGGGGTTGAGGGTGTAGATGGGGTCACCTATGGTATATCTTGCCTCAAGGTGCTTTGTCCCCCCCTCTAATTTGTTTGTGTTTGATCTCTTGGGCCTTGGCACACCATTGGTTCAGGGATGGAGTTGTCAACAGGGGAGGTTTCCCAAGAGCTGTAGACCGTAAATTCCCTTATTCAACTCCCGTCAAACTGTCAGGCGTTCCAAAGGCCAGGGCACTGGGGCTGAACCTGGTGCCTATGTTTTCCTTGCTTGTAAAATAAATAGAGCAGTAGGCAGGTGTTCAGTCCATGTGGTATTGGGATGTTCCTGTAAGAGCTTGGCAATCAATTGAAATAGTGAGCATTTTAATTGCTCTACGCGTCCATTGGCTTGTGGATGGTATGGGGTTATGACTATCAGTTAGAGTGCATTATTGGCGCAGTACACCTTCATGACATGCCCAACAAGTTCAGGGCCACTAACTGTAATGAGGTGTTTGGCTGCCCAAAGCAGACCACAATTTTCTTGCCAATGAAGCAGGTGATGGTGATGGTGGTGTGGTTAGCTGTTGCCCAGGCCACTGGCCAACAGGTGAAGTAGTCAACGGCAGTCTTGATGTATTTCTTTCCAAGTATGTCTTCAGGGGGGGTTTCACAATGTCAAGATCCCATTGTTTGATGGGTTCCATAGCTTTGATGGGCAGGACAGACTTTGGGGGTGCAGGTTTAGACGTATTCCTTTTATACAGTACACATGTTTCAAGGAGATCCAAGATGTCTTGACACATACACAGCCACCAAACCTTCCATTTCATGATCTTTAAGGAGTTATGTCCTCTGATGTGACCCAGGGTTTGGTGGTAATGCAGTGTAGTGTTACCTTGTTGTGTGGTGGGGATGTAAGGTGTCTTCTTGCCTGTCTCTGCCCAGTGGCAGACCTTGCCAGCATCTGTGGTGAACTGACTTTTGTTGTCCTTCAGCTTGGAGATGGTTACTGAGTTAAGGCCTTTGTAATGAGCTGCTTCAGAGCAGAGGTACAACATTGGCCAATCTGGATCCAAGCCTTCATCCCTGGTGATGGATGCTACATAGAGGTGTGAGAGGGCATCAGCTGTGATAAGTTCCTTCCCAGGTTTGTACTTGATGCACAGCTGATAGGGGAATAGGCGCTCAACCCAGCCTTCTTGGCGGCGTGTCAAGTGGGACTGTGTGTTGAAGTACTGGAGTGACTTGTGATCTGTCAGGACACAGGGTGGAAAGGTGGCCCCTTCCAGGTAACAGCACCACTTCTTGACGCCGTGCACAATTGCTGCTAATTCTGTATCATGAATGGGGTAATATTGTTACAAGTTAGTAAGCTTCCTGGACTTATATGCCATGGGGAGGAAGGCGCCATTATCAGTTTCTACCCATAGCACACCCCCTATGACTCTGTCAGAGGCGTCAGTCTCAAGTTTGTACTGGTGGTTTTGGTTGGGGAACTGCAGTACAGGTGCTGTTGTAAGTCTCTGCTTCAACGTCTTGAAGGCTTGATCTCTGACAGGGGTCCAGTGGAAGCGCTGTTTAGTGTTTAGGAGTTCAGTGAGAGGTGCAATTAGCTCCCCACAATTGGGAATGAACTTGTGCATGTAGGCAACCATTCCTAAGAAGTTACGCACCTGGCCCACATCAGTGGGAGGCAGCATGCTGGTGATTGCCTTGATTTTGGTAGGGTCAGGCTTTATCCCTTGGGCAGAGATGGTGTGCCCAAGGAACAACAACTCTGACTTGAGGAACTTGCATTTGGAGGGTTTAGCTTTTAACTGATTTTTCCAAAGGCTGTCAAGGACAGCACAGAGGTGTTGGAGGTGCATGGTTTGATCTTGACTGAAGACAATAATGTTGTCAAGGTACACAACCACACATTTTCCTATCAGTTCCTTAAATGCTTTGTTCATCAACATGGCAAAGATGAAAGGAATGTTGGTCATTCCAAAGTTCATGACTTGACACTCAAACAACCTGTAGTGTGTGCAGTAGGCTTTTTTTGCCTTATCCCCTGATGCAATGCAGACCTGGTTGTACCCTGCGGTGAGATCAATCTTGCTAAAGACCTTTGCACATGCAAGTATGTCAAACAGGTTGTCAATTAACGGCAAGGGGTACTTATTCTTAACAGTCACCTCATTCAGGGTGCAATAATCTGTGACCAGACAAAGGGGTCCATCCTTCTTGTCTAAAAATAAGACAGCTGCCCATATGGAGAGAGCAAGGGGCAAATAAATCCCTTTTCAAGTGCGTCCACAAGGTGCTGGAGGAGAATCTCATCTTCTTTGGGCGTAAGAAATACAAGGGGCATGCCTTAGGTAGCAACCCTTGGAGTTGTACCGTGTGCTGGATCTCTTGAGGGAGAGGTAGTTGGGCCAGTGTTTTTCTTACACGTCCTTGTACATCTTGAGGAGTGCAGCAAGCTCTGGTGGGGGTGAAGTGATCAAGGAAGGGGCCACAGGTGGTTCTGCGTAGATAACTTTGACTGAACACTAATTGAAGTCTAGTTTCCCCCTCTTGAAGTTGTACGAGCCTGTCTCTGTTATTCTAACAAACACAGTATTGTGGAGTAGCTTGCTTATTTCAACATGATAGATCTGGAAGCCCACCCCATTTCTATTGAGGGTGATGACATATGTATCCCAGTCAATGTAGGGATGGTTGTGCTAAAGCCAGTTAAGGTCAGCAATTACATTGTGGCTGAGCCCTGCCATGATTAGCACAGGGAGCTTAACCTGGATGTTCCCCATTCTCACAGAGAAGGGTACTGTCTCATGGGTAATTGCAACTCTATGAGAGTCAGCTACTTGTACTGCCTTGAACCTGCTAGGCACTCAGTCCAATTGTTGGGAGTCAGCAAACACCTGGTCCACCATAGTGTGGTTGGCCCCAGTATCTACCAATAGTTTGTGGGTATTCCCACAAAAACGGAAGGGATAGGCTAAGCAGGTGACTTTAGTTGAAGAGTGGCTTGCTTAAAGTACGGGGTTGTCACTATGGATCTGGAAGACGTCAAGGGTTTTGACCTTGTGTACACTGTAGTTGCAAGGGTTCTTTGCAAGCAGGGATTGAGAGGGAGGGTCAAGTGGGGTTGTAGAACCTCTTGTAACTACAACCCCCAGGCTTTTCCCTGGTCCTCAATTTGTGCTAGCTGGAGTTCCCTCTTGCAGGGGCGTTTGATCCCATTCTCCTGCTGGCAGGGCTGGCAGCGGCCTACTTGGTTTTGGCCACTGCCAGGTGTTGCACAAGGTTGAGGTGGAGCATCACTAGTACGGCGGAAGCCCATCAAAGCCTGATTGTTGGCCTCCACAAAGCCTTGTAACAGTAATTGATGGAGGTGCAACAACTCACAGGGACCCACTTACAGATATGGGGCTTGAGCCCATTGACTATTAGGGTCAGAAGCATGGCATTCCTGCTGGTTACAGCTTCAGGGGCAATGGCAAGGTACTTGGGAACAGATCCAGTCTGTTTAATTGTTAAAAGGGGAGTTTCCACCACAATAGGCGAGAAGACTTTGCTGTAGTGGGATCTCACGGCGTCCTGGAATGCCGCCCAGGTGACTTTGATTTCCTAACTGGACCAGTTGGTAAACCATACAGCGGCAAGCCCCGTGAGGCGCCCAGACGCAGTGGCAACCCACATGGGCTCAGGAGCCTGGATGATACAAAGGCAGGTCTTGGTGGATTGAATCCAACTGACAATGTTGGCTCCTTCCACTCCACCTGCAAAGGATTCCAGATGGAGATCGAGCATACATTGTGAAAGGTCTGACTGGGGAGGGGTGATGTTGGCGTCATGTTGCCTAAGGCGGAGCCAATAATACATACTTGTAAGGACTAGCTGGTCTTGGTAAATAACATACCTGTTGGGGATGTCCCCCTTGGGGATTGGCAAGAAAGTTTTTTTATAGGGAGTAGCCATATGGCCCATACTCTGTCCTTTCTTGAGGGGAATTTGTTTTAGGTAGGTTGTTAACCTACTGCTGCTATCACTGTTGCAACTGAACCAATGAGGATTCAGTATTTGAGTTGGGGAAGACAACAGTCCAATAGAAAGGACAAGAATGAATAGAATAAGGTAAGGTTTATTTTAGAATATTGAAATTAATATTTTATATGGGAAAGACACAAGGCCACAAGGAGGTGGCAAGTGGCGTATTCCATGTAAGGTTCAAAGCCAAGGAATAACTTGTGTGGGGACAGCAGGTCAAATTGGTAGTGCTCCTAATTAGGAGGAAGTGCCCACTATTTGACATTGCCATCAGATTGGTTCATGTTGTTAGATACATTGAGGGGCAACTCATCAAGCGCCCCCTGTGTATTGTAAGATATGTTGGCAGGAGAGTCTGGAAACTTGGTTGCAACAGTTACATTCTTAGGCATGGTTGCCTATGTGCGCAAGTTCATCCCCAGTTGCAGAGAACTTATTGCATCTCTCACTGAGCTCCTGGACACTAAACAGCGCTTCTGTTAGACTCCTAACATATATCAAGTCTTTGAGACATTGAAGCAAAGACTTACAACTGTGCCTGTATTGCAATTCCCCAATCAGAACTGCCAATACAAACTTGAGACTGATGCCTCTGACAGAACCATAGGGGCGTTTTACAGGTGGAAACTGATGAGGGAGCCTTCCCCCCATGGCATACAAATCCAGGAAGCTCCCTGACTCAGAACAATGGTACCTAATCCATTATAAAGAGTTAGCAACAATTGTGCACTGCGTTGAGAAATGACGCTGTTACTTGGAAGGGGCCACCTTTCCGCCCTGTGTCCTGATGGACCACAAGTTGCAAGTACTTTAATACACAGTTCCACTTGACACACTGCCAGGCAGGCTGGGTTGAGTGTCTGTCCCCTACCAATTGCACATCAAATACAAGCCTGGGAAGGAGCTTGTCACACCAGACACCCTCTCAAGGCTCTATGTAGCATCCATCACCAGGGACAATGGTTTGGACCCAGATTGACCAATGCTTTATCTCTGTCTCAAGTCAACCCAATATGAAGGCCTTAATTTGTTAACCATCTCCAAGCTAAAAGACAGTGAAAGTCAGTTCACCACCAATGCTGGCAATGTCTGTTGTCGGGCAGAGACAGGTGAAAAGACACCCTATATTCCCACCACACAACAAGGCAACACCATACTACACTACCACCGCACCTTGGGTCATATCACAGGATATAACCTCTTTGAAATCATGAAACATAAGGTTTGGTGTATGTGTATGAGTCAAGACATCTTAAATCTCCTCAAAATGTGTGTGTTGTGTGAAAAGAACACATCTAAACCTGCAGCCCTCAAGTCTGTCCTGCCCATTAAGGCCATAGAGCCCTTCAAGCAGTGGGCCTTCAAAATTGTTGGACCTATCCCCTAAGACAGACTTGGGAAGAAGTACATCATCACAGCCATCAACTTTTTCACCTGTTGGCTATTAGCATGGGCAACCACTAATCACACCGCCACCACCATCACCCGCTTCATTGACAAGGAAATTGTGGCCTGCTTTGGGCGACCCAAACACCTCATTATACAGATGGTGGTCCAGAGCTTGTTGGGCATGGTATGAAGGTGTACTGCGCTAAGAATGCCCTCCAAAAAATAGTCACGACTCCATACCATCCTCATGATAATGGACACATAGAGCAATTGAATGGCTCACTGGTCCAGCTCATTGCCAAGCTCTCACAGGATCATCCCAATACTGTGTGGACTGAACACTTGCCCACTGTCCTACTCATCTTACAAGCAAGAATCAACAGGGGCACCAGGTTCAGTCCCAGCACCCTGGCCTTTGGGATGCCTGATGGGTTGGCAGGGGTAGAACAAGGGAAATTATAATCCATGGTTCCTGTGAAACCCCCTTGTTACCTACCCCTATCTGAGCCAGTTTTGTACCAAAGTGGGAGGTATTGAATACAAGCAAATTAAGGGAGGGACAAAACACCTCGAGGCCAGGTACGCAGTAGATGACCCCATCTACGCCCTCAACACCAATTCAGCCAAGTTAGAACCCAACCACTTGGGACCCTTCAAGATAGCTGTGGTCTATGATAACCACACCTACCAACTTGAAGATGCCCAAGAAACACTAAAAAGCTTCACCACAATTGCTTGCACCCCTGCTGTGCCATCCCTACACAAAGGTTATTTATGTGGACCTTCCCAGGTCTTCCACAGACTCTGATCCTGGTGTCTGACAATAAGCAGGGGGCAAGGGAGGGTGTTGCAACCAAGTTTCCAGACTCACCTGCCAATATATCTTATAAAACAAGGGGCGCTTGATGAGTTGCCTCTTGACATATCTAATGACATGAACCAACCTGATGGCAATGTTGAACTGCGGGCACTTTCTCTTAGTTAGGAGTGTTACCAATTTAACCTGCTGATCCCACACAAGTTATTCCTAGCTCCAAACCCTACATGGAACAGGCCACCATGCCACCCCCTTGTGGCCTGGTGGCTTTCACCATATAGTATATTGATCACAGTATTATATAATAAATAACATATTATTCTTATTATTTCTGTCCTTTCTATTGGACTGTTGTCTTCCCCAAATCAAATACTGAATCCTCATTGGTTCAGTTGCAACAATTGATCCCCTTTGTATTACAGATTTGAAATCCTGAGGCTTTTTTAAGCCTATAATTGAATTTTAAATTATTTTTTAAATGTTTTTTGTGTTCAAAAAAACTAAATTCTGAAACTTGTTTTTCATAGCTGCGATGTCGTAAATCAAAATTGTGTAAGTACTATTAGTTTCAAGATTGAGTTTTTTGAGATAGCGTAGCCTACCAACTTTTGATTGTAAAGATTTAATTTTGCCAAAAAAAACCGTCTCAAATAACCACACAATCATTTACTCGTGCAGTATATTTTTAAGTGGGTTTAAAATTTTAGTTAAAGGTTTAAAGTTATTGAAACCTACCAAAAGTTAAATGGGTGTTTAAGATATCACAGGATTTAACAGGACTTTGTGACACAAGGTGTTTAATATCTTGCTCCATAAAGCTTCAGCTTCCAGAAAAGGAGCTTACCATGTTTCCGGTTGTAGATATCGCTAACTCTAAGCGTCCATTTCCCTGTGGGGGGTTCGTCCCTAATTATTAGTATTGGCCTTTAAAAAGATTACCAATGGGCAACACTCATTAGAACAGCTTCATTCAGGCCCTTGGATGAATCATCCCCTTTCCGTGGTGCTATCAGCCTTGAAACGACGTCGTTTGGCGAAATCAAATCAACTGCAACATCCCCTCGTAGCATGTGCTTAAGTGAAACTATCACTTGGACATGTTCAATCTTAAAGAGTCCCAATTGATTGACATCCTGCTCCTCCACAACGTAGCTGGCATTAATTCCTCCATTGTCTGGAATCACTGCATTAATGGCCAAATCATAAGTTTCAAAGAGGACATGATCTCCAACTTTGACATGCTCTTTAGCATTTTCAACAATAATTCCCGCATTGATCTTTCCATACCCGAACTGAGGACTGTACATGCGACCAGAATATGTCATTTGCCATGATTCATCATCCAAACTGATGGGGACAGCCGATTCCACAATCAAATGCTGAATGTCTCGCCATGAAAGATCAGGTCTTCTAAATTAGTTTTTGATACTTAATTATATTACCTGACTTGAAGCACCAGCGCAAGGACTCCCGAGACAAGCGGAGCAGACGCTGAAGTTCCTGAAATCATTCCAGCCTCGGGATATAACATACCAGAAACTGTTGATAGACCATCAAAGAGGGTTGAACCGGAATAGGCCGTTACTATAACAGAAGTACAGGCTTCGCTAAACTGTGACCACTTGTCATGCCTGTCAATGGACCCAACTGCAATTGTGTAGATGGAATTGCAGGATTCATCAAAGGCGCAGTTGTCATGATTATTTTTTCCATTCCCTGCAGAAACAACAAATAGGGATCCCTTCTTGTTACGGCCATGTATGGCGCCCTTTTTAAAAGCCACTCGTATTGATTTATGTAGCTGAGCCAATGAATTAGGCTGGTCTTCGTCCCCATACGACATTGAGTAGATGTGGTTGTCATCATACATGTAGTTCAAAGCTTTTGCCTCAAGTTCATCAGTTACCCTATCGTCAATAATCACAAGACCTTGAAATAAGAACATATTAATAAATGCTTACTTGATAATTTAGCACCATAAGCCACCCCACACTTGCTAACGCACGTTGCTGCCACTAGCCCTGCACACATTGTGCCATGGTCTTGAAGCACATCCGCAGATAACCCATCCAACTCGTGTGTAGCAAAGTTTTTGGATCCAAGTTTTGACTAAAGATTAAATAAATTCCATTACAATAATACATAGCTATGTCGAAAATCTGGAAGTTTATAATCGATCCCTATTCAATTAGTCTATAAATTTATATTTTTTTACCGCCATCGACAATAGCCACCTGAACACCAGCACCATTGATACCTAAACCATAAGAAGATTCACAACAAGTTACCTTGCTTCCATACTCCAGTCACGTTCAAATCATTGCCAGGGGATTCTCGGTTTTTCTAAACGTCAGTTGCTTCGCTTGAAGCTTACCAAATGCCACTGCAGCGGGATTTTAGGAACCCAAATGCTCCCCATCTTCTGGCCATAAGCTTCGAATGCTCCTGTTGGTAGGGCCAGTATCGTCCAAATAATATAGCAGCCGAGCATCTCCTCACACTTGGCCTACTATTTCTTTTATCCTGCCACACTAGTCGACAAGATAAAAATAGAATGCTAATCTACTATTACATTCCAATTTAAACAAACTACTACTTAATATAATTAACTACATTTAAATCCCACCCACAATTCATAAAAAATAATAAATCCCCGCGACAAGTTAAAAATAAAAATAAAACCCTCCAGTTCTAGTCACGATCTAATAATAAATCATTCAAAGCTATTATAGCTTTTGAAATCTAATATTAGATCAGCCCAAGGCTATTTATATCAGGGTCCTTTTTTCCAACCGTTGGACAGCTGTTAAGCATATTCCAATTTGCAGTCCACCAAGCCAATTTATACCCCAGCTGCAATTATGGAGAAAGATGTCAAGCATAGCCACTTCAACAGTGAACAAGGAGGATGATTTTTTCTCGCAGAATCATTCTTGGAAAAAAGTGAGCGTCAAGAGTTTATGATATCCTTATTCTGATAATTAACAACATATTTGCTCCTCTGAGGAGTTCACTGGCAGAATTTTCCCCCATTAGCCTGCTAGGATATTAGCTAAGTGTTACTCAGCGCAACAGAAGGCTATGCAATAGTTGAATTTAGGGTAACACTTTAATTTCAACACCGTTTTCTGCGATACTAAAGCCCGACAATATGACATCATCGCCATAACTTTAAAATATAAATTTCATGGTAATTTTCTGAAGATTATGTCATATTGCCGAATTTTGGCTCCTCAGAAAAACGGTGTCGGAATTGGAGTACTGAATTTAGTCAGCCTACCAGAGCAGTTTTCATTGTCCTTCAATCGAAAACTTGAGGCTGTGGATGATAGATAGTTCTTCACTTATCTAACTTCAAAGAGAGTAAGGTTAACTCAGTGTGTAAAGCTTTATAATCTGTTTCTGATTGGCTTCACAGGGTCACATTAGAAACCTTAATCCGTAAACAAAATTTTGAGATTATAACATCAAATTTGATCATTCAGAAGAAATCAAAATATGAAGGCCTACTTATAAAAGCACTTAGATATTTTATTATAAATTTACATCCAGAACTTTAAAGCTTTTCTTTAGATAAATTAAAAATAGTTGTTTTAGATTTAAGAATATTAAAAATGGCAAATAGCCCTTTCTTTTATATACTTTTTAGTGTTGTTAGTGTAAGATCTTGCCCTGAAAACCACATGATTATACACCAAGTGTGAGAGAGAGGGCTAGACTTACATAGTCCGGCTCCCATCCAGGTGGAACCATTCACCAGGATGCCATAGAGAGCTGTCCTGGGTAAGGTGGGAGCCAATGTCCTTAAAGAGATTGTGGTAGGGACATATTGGTATAGTTTTTAGAGGATATAAGACTTTTCTATATCTGGGTTTGAGAAGGAATACCTTAATATGGTAAGATACACCATCTAGAAAGACACCATCTATAGTAATGTGTCCAAAAACTCCATCTAGGAACACTCCATCTAGAAACCCTATCTCGAATTTCTGGCCAAACTGTGCCTGATAACTTTAAATATTAATAAAGACCCAAAAACATTTAAAAATCATATGAAAAATACACGGCTAGACTCGAAATTAACAAAGATTTCTAGACCTAAAATAAAAATACCAGGTTAGCTAGTGCCAGATATAGTAAGCAAAGCTCTAAAGTAAGCACACCTCAAAGCTGTAACATTTTTATAATGAAATTTGGCACTATATTAAACATATATATACTAAAGCTAAAGTAAAAATTAATTTTTTTGAAAGAAAGTATTTATTGATAAAAGAAATTGAACAGGCTTTAGCTCAAAGAGCCTTAGCAATGCTTTAAAGATGGTTAAGGCAGCATTCTTTGGAGTAATAGGCTGAAAAATCCTTGATAATACTGGTAAACATGATCTGCTGGTCAGCATGCTGGAGACAACAGCCTTGCTCATGATGTCCTGAGGATAAAGCTAGTTCTCATGGGATGCTGAATCTTCAGCTTGTTGATGGATTCACCACCCTTACAGATGTGATGCTGCCCCTGAAACACTCCCAACCACTGGTACTCAAAAGTACTCAATGAAGGGAGAAATTCTTCTTGGCTCTCAATAATTTACTTGTCCTTGAGAATCTTGTTGTAAAAAAGATTGGCCTTGTAGAGGGTCTGGGTGAACAAGTATTCTGACTACCACCAAACTACTTAACATCCAGCCATCGCCCAATTTAATCCCCTCCCAATATACTGTTTGACATACCAAGAATGGTAACCAAGCAATATCATCTGACTGTCCAAGTATCCAGTGGCTTGAACCCATCTTGCACATGACCAACTCTTAGGTTTGATCCAACTCAATCCCTGCCACAGTCAAGTCTATATAAGTCTAAAGTATTATCCAATAAAATATACTCTCTTCTTTCTTAATTCCATATTTGAAGCTTCCTCAATAGGAGCTCCTTATCACTGGTAGCAGCTACAGTTTTTGACCACGCTCATGAGAGACAAAATGACAGACCAAAACCTGCCCACCTTTGCTCACGTACTCAACCAGGCTACATCCCAGGAGACCTGGAAAATGTACTTCCGCGCCCATGACATTGACAAAGATATACCTAGTGGATGCACCATATTTGAAGGACTGATCATGCCCAAAGCATGCACTAAGATAATTCAATACAGTTACTCTCTTCAACCACAAACAAACGCACAACCACCTATCATAAGTGAAGTTACCAACACCAAATACATTGGTATTGACAAGTTCTTTGGTAAAAACAAAGAAAACATCATCAACTGGCTAGACCACTCAGCCGCTAAACTCCGCGCCAGCCGCATCCTGCATAAAAAATGGGTCCAGGAAGCCAGCAAGCGCCTGTACGAGGCCGCAGCTAACTGGTTTGCTACCTGGGTTGGCTCACAAACTGACAACCAGCTTGACAACTGGGAAGAGTTCAAAGCGGACATCACGCACAATTTTCACGTCACCAAATCCCTCCAAGACATTGCAATATAGCTCAGTGATCTTCCTCAAAAGACCACTATCACAGCTTACAGCAACATATTTGAGGAAATATGTTGCAAGATCCAAAACCCAGCACAAGCTGACAACATACATACCAGATAATCATTCATCAACAGAATGAAACCCTCTTTTGCCGCCCTCATCTGCCCAGAGGCTAATACCTCCATGCCCACGCTCATTGCAGAAGCCAAGCACGCTGAAAAACGCGCAAACATGGAATATGCTGCATGCAACGGCAATTTCTCCTCAAACGGCAATGGCAGAGAAAACTCCAATGATAATAAACACCAGAACACCAATCATAGCAAAGGCAACTCCAAAAGCAACAGTGGCAATCACAGCAAAAGCGCAAACTGCTCCTGTCCCAAGAAAGAGGACACCGCCAAAGTTAACAATGCTGAAGTAGCAACTCACTATGAATCTGACCTCACATTCTCTGACCTCAAAGGTCTCAAAACAGAGGAACATAGAAAAGAGGAGGGAGAACAGGATTAAGTGCCCCTGTCTCCCCCCAACTTGACAAGAAATTGTACCAAGGCACTAACTTTGCTACTTGCATTCCCCGTGTCCCGCAGTCCTCCATTTTTATGAACGTAAAAATTAAATATTGCTCACAACTTCTTGTCTATCCATGCACTTAAAAATCATATACACATAAAATCTTATTTGACTCTGGTGCACAACACACTATGGTTAGCAAACCATTTGTAACCAAGTACAAAATACCAGTTATCAAATCCAACTTCAAATATGCCAGAATGGCAGACAAATCAAAGGTTCTACTCAAAGGCAAAACAACTCCCTTCAGAATTTACCTCCAAGGCATAAAAAAGTCTATCAAAGTACTTGTAATGAACAACATAAACTACAACATTGTAGCAGGCATGGATTGGTTCACCCAATTGAACCCCAGTGTATGTTGGAAACCAAAAACCATGACCATCAAACGCAACAGAGTTGGTTTTAACATCCTCAAAGAACCCAATGACCTCATTCTAAGAGACACAGTATTTGTCCAGGTCATAAACCATGATGACTCAGAACATCTAACAAAGATAGTACCCTCCACATAATGAGGTACACTTAATTCAATAACATGCAAACACAAAAGATCCCATGCCCAGAACTTGCAGTACTTCTAAACAAATATGCCCACGTATTTAAGGAAGAACTCACAGAATTACCCCCCAAGTGGGAGGTCAAGCATGGCATTGACCTATGCAAAGCCATGCCTAAACCAGCACCCCTTCACAGAATCTTCTCTATGGAGACCCAAAATACTTAAAACCCACATTGAGGACAATCTAGCCAAAGGATTCATTTACCTGTCTGAATCCCTGTGGGGGGCAGCGGTCTTCTTTGTAAAGAAGAAGGAAGTATATCTTTGCTTAGTTACTGACTACAGAGCACTAAATGCAAGTACAGTAAAAAATAAATACCCTCCTTCACTTATAGAGGACCTGTTTGCAAGACTCTCAGGAGCCAAATTTTTCTCCAAAATTGATCTCACCTCTAGTTACAACCAAGTTGAAGTAAAGGAAAAGGACATACCAAAAACTGCATTCTGTACGCAATTTGGATCCTTCAAATGTAGAGTAATGAACTTTGGGATGACCAACACTCCCCGATGTTTGTCACCATGATGAACCAAACCCTAAAAGATCTCTAAAATACATTATGCTACCTTAAAAATATCATAATATTCTCAAAAACAAAAGAGGAAAACCTCACACATGTCTGCAAGACACTCAATTGACTTGCAAAGTACAAACTTTACGCAAAACCAAGTAAGTACCAATTTATGGAAAAGGAACTCCTGTTCTTAGGCCACATTGTCTCTGATGGTGGTATCAAAGCAGATCCAGACAAAATTAAAACCATAAATAACATGCAATGCCCCACCTCCATTAAACAAGTTAGATGCTTTCTTGATATGGCAGCTTACCTAAGGAAATACATCAAAGACTGTGGAAAACTCACCGCACCAATCAATGACTTAACCAAGGGTAATGCCAAAAAGAAATTCATCTGTACTCCAGAATGTGATAAGAATTTCCATTTATTAAAACAAGCTCTGATCAAAGCACCAATATTGCAATAACCTAACAATAACAGGTGCTACAAGCTTGAGTCAGATGCCAGCAACACCGCCATTGGCGCAGTCCTGCACATCTGCCAGCCAGGGCAGCAATACTTCCTGCCAGTATGTTACAAAAGCAGAAAACTAACTGATACTGAGCAGAGATACCCAATACACAATAAGGAATTGCTAGTATTATACCACATATGCAAGAAATGGAGATTTTACTTAGAAGGACATTTAAACGTCCAAGTACTAACTGACCATAAATCCTTAATCTATTTCAAAACTCAGAACGCACTCACATGGGAACAAGCCAAATGGATGTCCTTGCTGGAACAGCTTAACTTGGACATCCAATACAAAAAGGGGACAGAGATGGTCATGGCTGATGCTCTCTCTAGACTATGCCAGCCTAGAGAGGATCACCCAGATCACCTGGACCCAGGCTGGGCAAACCTTACAAAACTAAGTATAAAACCAAAGAGAAAGACCCCTCAACACATCAACTGACTCATGATGCATTATTAAGAAACAAAAAGTATTTCCATGTATCAAATAGCACTGTATACAAAACTATTAATGACAAACATGTCCTGTACATCCCACTTGCACAAAGAGTTGACACCATATTAAGACATCACCACCTACTAGGCCATACAAAGGCTAATAACCTATACCTCACACTAAAAGAGATAGTATGGTGGCCCAACCTCAAATAGGATATAGTTGATGTTCTGAAAAAATGCACAGTGTTCAAGAAATACATCAGTACAAAGGCTCCACAGCCAACAGTCAACCCATTACCAGACCCTGAACCATTCAAGGTTTGGGGACTGGACGTAGTGGGCCCCTTCCCAGAAACAAAAACAAACCAACATTTCTTAATTGTACCTATTGACTTTACCACACGCTGGCCCATCTGCTGGGCAACAAAGGACCTTAAAGCAGAAACCATCAACCTTTTCACTAACAAAGCAATCATATCCAACTATGGCACTCCAGACTACATCATAACTGATGGAGCAACTGATTTATCAGGTGAAGTAGTAAACAACAACTTAAATTCCAAAAACATTAAACACTCCACAACCTCTCCGTACAGGCCACAGGCCAATGGCAGAGTGGAACGCCTCAATGGCAGCCTTATCAGGACCCTAGAGAAAATAATGAATGGTAAAGCCAAAGACAAATGGCCACTATATGTGAAGCATACATTACTAGTATCATGAGTCCGCACCAACCAAGGGACAGCCTATTCACCTTTTGAACTAACCTACATGTACAAGCCGGAAATAATCACCCACAACAAACAGCCCTACATAAAGATCCCCCTGGGGAAACCTCCAACAGTAGAACAAGCACCAAATCTACAACACATCTGCCTCAAAGCTAAAATAGCAGAAATAAAGAGGATCAAGACACAAAAGTTAACCTCCAAAGAGGAGCCACTTCCCATTGACTCCCCTGTCTGGATTCTATCTGGCAACATAAATAAACTAGACTCAGTACACAGGGGACCAGGAAGAGTCATCAAATACAGACCAGAACACAGCACCTACCTATTAAAATTCCAAGGTGCCAAAAACCCAATTATCAAGAAATACCACATAACCTGTCTCTGCCTCAGTAAAGGGGAGCACTCAACCAGACTGGTTCCAACTAGTAAACAGCTCCAGGAGAATCAGGCGTCAGCTGTGAAAACAAAGCCCCCTCCTGATGCACCAGAGTAACCCCTTAAGGAAGGGTGCCAAGGGTCTGGATGTACAAGCATTCTGGCTACCGCCAACCTACTTAACATCCAGCCATTGCCCTATTTGGTCCCCTCCTAATATACCGTTTGACATACCAAGAATGGTAATCAAGCAATATCACCTGACTGTCCAAGTATCCAGTGGCTTGAACCCATCTTGCACATGACCAACTCTTAGGTTTGATCCAACTCAATCCCTGCCACAGTCAAGTCTATATAAGTCTAAAGTATTATCCAATAAAATATACTCTCTTATTTCTTAATTCCATATTTGAAGCTTCCCCAAAAGGCGCTCCTTATCAGCCTCTTCTTTTCTGATCATGGCCAGGGCAGCAAAGCACTTAAAAATATTTTTGGCCTCCTTTGTGCCATCCTTGAAGACCAGCTTGTCAAGGGCTGGATTTTTCATCAGGCTCTTACACACAGTCTGGCAGTAAGGAAAGAAGCAGCCTTGGGGCCTTCTAATAAAGACTTTGATAAAGACACTAGCTTGAGCTACCTCAAAATCAACCATCAGAAATTTATAATAAGAAAGTAAGTCTGGGCCTTTTTTATTGTGGCCTGTTCCTGGATGGCCTCTGGATTGGCTTTCTTCTTCTTGTGGCCCCTCTTCTCAGTTGGTTCATCATCAAGCGTGGGTAAGATGGCAACTAACTTTTGATTGAGTATGATAAGGGTATGTATATAAGTATACTCCCTTTTATTAAAGAGGAAGAATGTCACAAGTGACAAACTCCTATCAACTATGCTTATTGAAAAGCCTCAACTATGGGATTTGAACCCCGACACCCCGTGGGCCGCCAGTCCACAGGGCCAGCTGCCCAGCCGCCCACAGTTTTTTGGGCTTGAACCAGAACAGAATTTGACTTTGGAAAATCTTTTGAAGCTTGATGAATCAAATTCACCTACATCAACACTTCCCACGCTAAAGGTTCCTGTTAACTTGACCAATCAGCGGGCGGGTCCAGCCATAGATCCTGAAATAACTCAGGCCCACGCGGAAGGGGAAACAGAGAACCTTCCCATAGAAAGCAGGCCACCCAGAGACAACCAATCCCACAACCTGACTAGGAAATTTGAGCATTCTCAGTTCAAGCCAGCCAATGGAATAACCCCCCGCAATGAATGCCACCAAGGACTGGGAAGACCTGGTGAATGGGAAGACTCAGGCCAAGGGGATTTGTGAAAGTTTTACCATGACAGATGGGCATACTTATACCCTGGACTGCCAGGAAGATGCCCATTGTCATTCTTGCAAAAAAGTGACATGAACCTTTGGTTCAACTAGATCATACCTTATTTGTTATTAGTTCTACTTCATTTACAGCCTACGTCTTGTGGTTCTGCACCCCATACTCACCTACCCCAAGAAACCGCGGACCAAACACCCAATATTTACCGTCCACCAGGAGCTCCCTTTGGCCCAGTAAATTTCACCAAGTACCCACCCAACCCAGTGTATTTGTAGTTTACTCTAGAGGAAATCCTAATCCACAACTGTGAAGCTAGAACTAGAGAGACAGAAGTCCTTTACAGAGAAGGCACAAAATTATCTGGCCCCCTCTGCTATTCTGCGACAAGTATAATTTCCTGCCCGCATATTTGGTTCCAATGACACCGCCCCTCACCCTGCGGCCCAGCTGCCTGCAAGAATCTGTTGCCACTAATGAATCCACTTCCACCCAGACATTTGGGGTGATGTATATCACCCTCACCAGACTGATTTATTCTATGGTGCCTGTAAGCAGACCTTGGACAGTCCTTGGAAAATTGTTATCTTATATTATAAAGTTAGCCCCAATCTTGTGGTGGGCTCTCCCTGCTGGGCCCACAAGCTATCAGCCCAAGAGCTCTCAGGAACCCCCCACAGGTTGGATCCCTGACAAAGAAGCACATAAAGTGAACAGGATGCATTTCAACCTGACCATGAATAGTCCAAAGCTGGTAAAATAGCTTTATGCATAATGAGAATGTCCCATTGGCAGAAGAGGTGTCACATTTGAGGATACATGTGAAATTCTCTTGGGTTGAAAAGCACAAAATACAGGTTGATGCTCCTTGCCTAAAATTGTGCAGCAAAAGACTTCCAAACATTGTTGTCTTCTGGTCATCAGTTAGCACAAGCTTATCAATATTACTGGCACTGAAATAATGTCCTTTTTAAAGGGAATAGCTTGGTGCAGATACTAGCACATGAGATATTATAGAATCTTATCAGATCCCATGAAGTCATGATCAATGGTGAGCTCTTTGACTTGGTTAAAACCTATTGTAGTTAATCAAGATGGGCACCCAGGACTATCACAGCAGTAGTGATAATGGGCCATGTTTTTTGTTGTAAGTAAACAAAACCAATCTTATTAACCCAGCAACTCATTGATCATAATATGAAAGGAGTCAGGGAAGATATCAGTGACTTTGGATTTTGCATTGTCATTAAAATTGTTGGCAATTGCCTGCAAGTCCCACTCTTGGATGGGCTTGTAAGGTCTTAAGGCTTGGGGCAAATTATTGTAAACTAAATTCTTCAAACCAATAATGTTTATATTATTCAAATATAGAAAGGTGGGTAAGGTTTGAAATAATAACTAGATAAAGGCTCCTAAGAGTTTATATGAGGTAAATTAAGGGCTAAGGCATTTATTATTCCTAAGAAAATAAAACAAAGGCCAGTCTTAATGATTGATGATTTAGTTAAGAAGTCAACTTCCAGGTCTGGGAAATGATCACCACCTGTTTGTGGATTAAAACTATCCACAATCAAATTGTGAGTACCACTATAAAAACTTTCTAACTGCTGAAAAATATAGTCAAAGGGTATCATGGATCTAAGATGGGAAATGCAATGATAAAGAAAAAAACATAAGCCATAAAACCTAACAAGTACTTTTTTGGAGGTGCAAGTCAAACAATCTCAACTTAAAGTTGAGACTTAGTAAAACTCAGGCTATCTATTAACTCGGCTTTGATTGAGATGACTGGATAGGAGAAAGAACATAACCAAGTTTAGTTAGTTGTCTTAATGGAAGGATTTGAGGTGATCACAACTTGTAAATTGTGTTTAACTTGGTAAAGTTAACCTCAAGGTAAAAGGGAAGGTCAGAAAGAGATTGTTTGTTTTGGCTAGGCCAAAAGAAGAGCAAAGGCAGCAGAAGAGCAGGAAAAACCTGGTCTAAAGTGCTGACGTGGGCAAGCAAAAAGCAAAAAAATAATTAACTTTGGAATCAATTTTAAACTAACTAACATATAGATCTGTGGTTTGAGAATTTTCTGAGGAACAAGGTAAGCTTCAAATATTGAAACTAACCGTTAAAATAGATAAAATTTGCCAGTCAAATAAGGAAATGAAAAGGGGGAAGGTTTGGTGAGAAAATTGATGTGATGATAACCAAAGAAGAGATAAAATAAAGTTGGTATCCTTTGCAAAAAATACTAGCAGCAAAATGAATGATGAAGGAGAATCCTGACAGGGCTCCATCTCTAAGGCAACTGAGCCATGGTCATTAGAGTTATGATCAGAGCCTCTTTCATGCTCATATTCATAATATGTGTGGAAGTGTTTCTCATTTTTTTAGAAGGGAAATGAACAAAGGGAGAGTGGAGAAGGGGTGGGGCTATCTGCCTCAGCCTCAGGGGATGGTGTGGGAGTCTTTAAATGTGTTTTTCCTTTGAAGGCTTCTTGGAGGGGATAGACTTGGGATTTAAGTCCTTGGTGGAGTGGCTTTGCTCTCAGGGGCCTTGATGGTAGCTTTGGAAGTAGACTTGGGAGGCAACTAAGGGTGAATTATTATAATAAAAATCCAAGTTTGGGGGCAATTTTCAAAAGAAAAAATGAGAATGTTTGTAGTAATAAAGTATAAAATATTTTTACATATTCTTGTAGAAAAAATCTCAAAATATACAGTAGTCTTCAAAACTGATGAGATAAAAAATATTATTCAGTTTATAACACATAGGTTTAGTCACACAACAAATTCTAACTTTTTAGATACAAATATAATCTTTTTCCACAAAAAATGTGCGCTATTTGGAAAAAATGTCCAGTCACACAACAACCTATAAAACTGGAAAAAAAATTGTGTTGATTCAATAACAATTTCACCAAGCACTAGAACACATTAATTTAAGTCACATAATAAAGTTAATATACTTACTGTAGATTAAGAACCTAAAGGTAAAAATGCGGGATTGTCAAATTCTTTTAAGCAAACTCATCAACTTACTAGAATATCTTTCATCCTTTTATATAAACAAGTAAGTTGTCCTGTGATGAAAATTATTTCATTAAGTTATTAAGTTCACACAAAAGAATTTGAAAATCCCACATTTTTACCTTTAGGTTCTGAACTTACAGTACTGTTGTAACTGTGCTGTTTTAGCAGATTTACAAGGGGAAAATATTTAGAAACTAGATAATATTTTTATTGAGAGATAGGTATTATATAGTCATTGTGAATCATGGATAACAACAATATAATAGTGTTGATCACATAGTGGGATGATGAAGGGGGTGGCTTGATCCTGTTAATGCGTCAAGCGCCAAAACAAGGTATCCACTGTAAGGGATCATCATCTGTTCATGTTGATGAATTTGGAAATTTGAGTTAACTTCCTAGTCTGGCTCCAAGTGACTTGATAATTGGGATGCAGGTCACAAACCCGCTGACTCAAAACCTTGTTTTTGGGTCAATCCTGCTGTTTTGACACCCCCTCAACTGAAGGTTGGCCTCCTCTGGGGGCAGGTTGTCAGGGAGGTTGTCAGGAGCCCAGGCGGCATACTGGACTAGCTGTTGTTCTGTGGCGGGCAGGGCGGTTTCACATTGTTTTTGTCTTGCTTTGCAGGGTATCAGGCAATCATGGTGCAGGGTTTTGTCTTGTTTGTGCTTCCTGAGTCCTTGCACAAGGTAAGTGTAATTTTTTGTTTGCCTTTAAGATGATTGCTGGACCTACTTTCTTGGGTTGTAGTTTGCTCTTGTCAACATTCATGACCCAAACTTTGTCCCCAACTTCATGTCTATCTTGGATGGGGAAAAAGGTTTTTTGTAGACATTAATTTTCCTTTTCTGTTTGTTTGCTGTTGGCCTCTATAACTTGAGGGTCTGAGCGTGGGGGGACTTCACTTGGGATTTCCAGTTTGGGTCCTGTTAATTCTTGGATGATATTTGGCTGTGTGCTGTATACCAACTCAAAAGAGCTCTTTCCGATGGATCTGGTCACTTGGGTTTGGCACACAAGCAGTGCAGTTGATAGCTGCTTATACCAGTCTTCAGGTCTACCGGCGGTGAGCTTGGCTAAGGATTGCACAAGGCTGCCATTTAGCCGCTCCACGCGTCCATTGGCCTGTGGGTGGTATGGTGTTGTCACAGTGTGTTTGACCCCATTTTTAGCGAGATAATTGTTGATGTTTTTGGAGGTCAATTATTTCCCTCCATTGGTTATCAGGAGTACTGGCTTTCTGAACTTGCTGATTATTTCTTTTCTTATGAACTGCCACACGTCATTGCCAGTATGTGTCTTTACTGCTTGGGCTACTGGTCATTGTGTATCAAAGTCTATTGTGGTAATGGTGTACTTCTTTTTGTTATGTTTCTCTGGCATGGGACCCACAATGTCTAGGGCCCACACCTTGAAGGGTAATTGGTAAAAAATTAGCAACACAGACTTTGGGGGAGTATCACTTTTTGTGTCTTTTTTGCATACTTAACATTGTTTGAGGACCTCTTGCATGTCCTGGTACAGGGTTAGCCACCATGCTTTGTGTTTTAGGAATTTTTAGAGATTGCAGATTTTTGTGTGACCTAGATCTTGGTGGTAACACAAGATAGTATCAACTTTAGATGTGTGGGAATATACAGGATGGTGCTTCTGTTGGTTATTTTTTGATGTAATGTTCCATAAACGTCTGTAGAGATTTTTGTTATTAAGGACTGTGTCTTTTTTAACGTTGATGGTGCCTGGGAGAAAACCCTCATCCTTGGTTTGGAGTACTAGGAGGGGCCAGTCAGGTCCAGACCATTTTCACCTCTTATGGCCCTGATGTATAGGTGGTAAAGAGCGTTGGCCATGACTAGCTTGGGTCCAGGTTTGTACTGGATATTAATGTTAACCCTCTCAAGAAATTACATCCAGCGCGCTTGGTGTCTGGACAAGTTGGTCTGGGTTTTGAAGTAAATGGGGGACTTATGATTGTTTAGGATGGTGAATTCTTCCTGTTGTTCAAGGTAGCAGCGCCACTTAACTAGACACTGGACCATGACCAACAGTTAATTATCATGGAAAGGATAGTGGCATTCACCATCTTTCAGCTTGTGTGATTAATAGGCTACCAGTAAGAGGTTTTCATTATCTGTTTTGATTCAGATTACCCCTCCAATGGAGGCAGCTGAGGCATTGGTTTCCATCTGGTAATCTCTATCTTGTTTGGGATATTGAAGGATGGGAGCAGAGTCAGCTTTTCCTTTAAGGTGGCAGAAACAGAGGTTGTGCTGAGAAGTCCACACAAGTTTAGACTTGATGCCTTTTATTGATGACAAAGGTGCTTTCAGAATGCTGCAGTTGGGTATGAACTATCAGACAGGATATAATCCCAAGGAAAGTGCAGATTTTAGCCTTGTCCTTTGGTGGAGGCATCTTTCAGATTGCTTGGATCTTTTGGTTGTCAGGTTTAATATTGTCTTTTGGCACTATGTGACCAATAATGGTAGCTGTTTGCGGTATATCTTGAACTTATATGGCTTGGTGTCAAAATTGCAGGCTTGACCCGTCAGCAAGGTTCCAACCAAGCAGGTTTATGACCCACAATCCAATTATCTGGTCACTCAAAGCCAGACTAGGAAGTCAACTCAAATTACCAAATCCAACAACATGAACAGATGATGATCCTTTATGGTGGATACCTTGTTTTGGTGCTTGACTCATTACCAGGATCAAGCCACCTCCCTCTTCCATCCAGCCGTGTGATCACCAATCATGTTCCTGTTATCCTTGATTCACATGAACTATATAATCACTATCTCACAATAAAGATTATTATCTATCTTCTAAATATTTTTTCCCTGTGTACCTCTGCTAAAACATCACAGTTACAACATTGGCAAGCATTTTTTATTGTGCCAAGGCTGCAAAGACTGCCTCTAAGTCCCTGTGGTGTTTTTCTACCAAGGAGCTGTAAAAGCTTATGTTGTCTAAGTATACCAATACATGCTTACTAATGTGGAGCGCAAAGACCTCATTTATGAAGGTAAAAAATGTTGATGATGCATTTGTTATCCCAAAGTTGAGCACAACACACTTTTAGGAACCATAATTGATACATAAAGCTGTTTTAGGTATGTATTCCTTCTTGATGCAAATTTGATTGTAGCCTTTTGTCAGGTCAATCTTGGAGAAGATGTTTGCCCTGCCCAAGGTTTTGAAGAGATTTTCAATGAGTGGGAGTTGGTAACGGTTTTTGATGGTAACTTTGTTCAGTTCTTGGTAGTCAGTAACAAGTCTAAGGGTCCTGACCCTCTTTGCCACAAATAACATGGTAGCGCCAAAAGAAGATTGAGAAGTTCAGATGAGTCCCTTCTCCAAGGCCTCTTTGAGTTAAGCACAGAGTGTTTTGTCCTTGTTTGGGGTGAGTCAGTATATAGTTCAAGCTTTTGGACTTCCTTTGAGTTTTATTGAGTGTTGTATGTGTTTATCAGGTGCTAGCCCTGGTAGTGCCTCTTTGAGGATTTCCAGGAGTCAACCTACAATTTCCTGATATTTGGGGAAATAGTATCTTTTTGATCCTTAAAGTATATGACCTTGTATTGGCAGGAATACCAATTGATTTCTTTGAGGTTATTTTTTCCCTCTTGGGTCTTCATAATGTGTACAAAGACGTGATCACAAAGAAGCTGGTCCATAGTATCTGGGTAGATTTAGTGGTTGACTCCTTCTTGTTTGATGGTCAACACTGAGGTGACCCAGTCTAGGTGTAGGTTATTCTTTCTCAGCCAGTCCAGTCCAAGTATCACATCAAATCTTGGAAATTGATGATGGGTCCTTGGATGTTTGAGTAGAGGCTCTCTATTATGATGGAAAAGTGAGCAGTCCCCCCTGTCACAGCAATGTGATGTTCATCAGCTAAAACCATGTTCTTAATTGCAAAGGATTAGTGGCTGGCTTGAACCTGTTAACAAAGTTGTTATTGACAAGGGTATACTCTGCGCCTGAGTCCAAGTGTGCTTAGCCTGTTTAACTTCAAAAGAAGAAAGGATAAGACATCTGTTTATTGGAATTTCTGGCAAAAGTGTAGAGCACTGGATCTCCTAAGAGCACCTGGATTATTGGGCATTGGTCCACAACTTTGGGATGTTACTTGTTGTTGGACAAGGCAAAATATTGGCAGGAGAACTTGGCTTGCTTATTCATCTCCTCAGACTTTTACCTTGTCCTGGTTACTTTAGGTAGTGATGAACCTAGACTAGGTGTGGTTGGATTGGCCATTTTTTTCATTATTATGGCCATTAGAGCCCAAAAGTTTGTTGTTTGCGCTGTTATTGTTGTTGGGCAGAAGGCAGCTGGAACATCCTTGGGGGTGAGAGTCCTTATGTCTTTCCCTTTTCCTTGTTTGCACCTTTTATAGGGTGTTGTATGTTTTTTCTGCTTTCTTTGCTTCACAGTAGAGGCTTTGCAGATTGTTTACTTTGTTCAGGTTAATATGCCTCATTACATGCAACTCAAGGGCGTCTTAGTACATGAGGTGTGTGATTGGGTTATCAAAACCTTATCTGACTGAGCTTGTAGGCAGAGTTCCTCATAGGCTCAAGTGAGTTTCTTTACTGTTCCCTTCTGCATTAATTTCTTCATTTGATGTATGATCATAAGGGTGGTGTCCTTCATTAAAATCTTTCCAGAAAGTCTCATTTAAAGGTGTCCCAGTCCCTCTCAGTGTGGTCTTTATTCCACTTGTTTCACCAGGTACCAGCATTGTGTGTCATTCAAATGGATATTTTCACAATCCAAAAGTGTGTGGGAAATTCCATTTGTGCCAGTTTTTTCTTCACATACTGGATTCATGCAGTGGTTTTGTCATCATTTGCTCCAACAAATGATTTCAGTGCAGCAGTGCAGAGATGCTGGGCTATGTGGGTGGGCATGATGCTCTCATCAGCAATTTGGGGTGTGGCAGTAGGGGTCTGGAAAACCCCTTGCACAGATAGGTCATTGAAGGCAGGGACTGACATAACCATGTTCTGGTACAGTACATTATATTCTGGTATTTTGGTTCCTGGTGTGTAGGGCGTCCAGTCCACAGGGAGCCTGGACATAATTCTTTTTTATATTTGTTGACTGCGGCAATTACTGGCAACAGGAGGAGTTTTTAAAAGAAAGGTAGGATGATGAACCTACCTCTGCTATCAATGTTGTAACTGTGTTGTTTTAGCAGAGTTATAAGGGGATTCTGATTAGAAGCTATATAGATATATTTATTAGGAGATATGACTTATATATTTTGAGTGAATCATTGATATCAGGAACATAATTATGGTGATCACTTGGTTTGATGGTTAGGGGGTGGCTTGATCTTGGTAATGAGTCAAGCGCTAAATTGAGGCATCCATTATATGGGATCATAATTTGTTCATGTTGTTGGACTTTGAAATTTGAGTTGACTTCTGCATTTGGCTACAGGTTACCAAGAAGTTGGATTGCAGGTCATAAACCCGCTTAGTCAGAGCCTTTCTGGGTAGCTAAACCTGTTATTTTGACATTTAAAAACCCTGAACTACTGATTACAGATGGATTAACAGAACTCAAGTACATTGAAACAAATTTCATTCTTTCCAAAAACAGAATAAAACATATGGTTGTCAGCTCCTATCACCCATAAGCTAATGTGAGAGTAAAGAGTTTGAATAGTGCTCTTGTATAGGCACTCAGTAAACTATCTTCCAATAACCCACAACTTTGGGCTGATATGCTTTCAACAACATTAATGGCATGTCAAACTTGAGTCAACCGCAATACAGGCAAAAGCTCATATGAACTTGTCTATGGGCACAAGCCCACCATTGTCACTATTAAGTTAGGACTCTAACTACTCTTAACTCAGAAAGTATCAGCTTATAATGAACCCAATATATTAATGCTATAAATGAATAAGAGAAAAAGGAGAAGGAAAGAGTAGAAAGATAGGCAATCTCACTTCAACATGAACAATTCTAAGTTAGAGACAAGATCTGGGTTATCAACCATGATATAAATAAGTTGGAACCAGAGATAAGAGGACAAGAGGTTGATATGAAAGTCAACCCAGAAATACCTGCCTCATCAAAGGAATTAGTGCTTACACTGGTTTAAAATGTATGCACCATTATTGACTCTGCCTATGCAAGGCAATAACTGAACAGCAAAACTCACAACTACTTGTTCCCAATGCAAAACTAGATCAATATCAAGCTCAAATCCCCAGAGCTCTAAAAATTCCTACACTCCACCTTTCAGCATCCCAGGGGGAGATGACACAACATCTATGATTACTCCCTATTAGGAAATTGATTCCCTAAGTGATTCCCCAATTTATCAATAAGTTAGTGACACTCTTATTGGCCGCCCATCTTATACAAGGTTCAAAACTTTTAAGTGCTAAACTTAACTTTACATTTACAAGCTCCATGACTACCATGATGTACATGGTCAGTATAGTAGTTTTAAAATCTACAGTGACAAACAAAATGAATTTAGATTTAAGCAAAATTGAAATGAACCCAAATCTATTGTAAATCAATATAAATTCATTTATTTTAATTTTTGTTTAAATATGACTTCATTTCATTTAAATCTGGATTATTTTTTGCTTGTTGCCATAGCTTTTAAAACTACTCTATGTGGTTTCTCATGATACTTATAATCCTCAAAATTAATATCAATAAAGTATCATTTTCTTCAGAATTTCCCCCTTAATTTATTTTATTATGCTTTCCAGAAGAATCTAATTGACAATACCTTTAAAAAAACTTTTTATTCTATTACATACTTCCCAGGAGTATTACTCAATAATAGAGTATCAAAAAGATAAGTTTTGACTGAATTGAATATTTAACCTTTTGAAAGTCCAGATACCCCTTGTTGCGTGTTTTGCATTACAGCGCCACAATTATTTGAGATTATAGGGTACATGACATTTGCTTGAATAAAGTCATATGTGAGGATATGAGTACTATTGTATCAGAAGAGCCAGGATTAAATGGAACCAGCATTATTGTCCAGCCATGGCTTCTGATTGCGCAGAAGCACTTAAGGATTAGGATAAAGGTCAACCAGATTAAAGATATATTCTAGACAAGTCAAGATTAAAAGCTTATTTTTATTGTGAGTGATTCATTCTTCTTATACCTTATGCAAAGTTTAATCCCTGGGCTGCTAGCAATGTCTTCTAGGACATTCTAACACACCCCTAATTTGGGTAATTATTAATCTAGGTTTGGCGCTTATCACATATCAACCAATAAAATATATACATCTTCACCCAGCACAGGTGATCCTTGCTGGCGTGGAATAACTTAGTACTTCAGGATCACTTCCTACTTCTCTGGCATACTGCAAGCTTAATGCTTATTAATGTGATAAATATGGGAATTTGAGATTATGGGGAATTGAACCCAGCGCCTCAGTGCTCAATGTAAAAGTAAAGCGGCGCCTTGGCACCTGCAATATTTGCCAGGCAACGCTTGTGATAATTTTCAGTTGGCGCGGCAGAGCTTGACGTAAAAGTAGTTTGGTGCCTAATCCAGTTGCTAGGCAGCGCTGTGGTGTCTGTGTCCTTTCCCAAGTGGCGCGGCGGCGCTTATCATTGGCTAATTTAATGTTCAGGTCAGCAGGCTACTGCTGATCTAATATGCATATGATTTATACTACCAATTTATGTTATTTGGTAGCTGCAACTCCTATCTGCGGGCTCCATCATAATTGGCATCACTGTATTTTACACTGCTAATTTATATATTTAGTTGTAGCAATCCCAATCTGTGGGCTCTGTCATAATTGACTTCATTGCTTGGTCAAAATTCCCAACACCCCTGTACACTTGTCCCATACCATCTCCAATTGGCCTTTTGCTATAGCCCTTAGGGTAGATAAAATATTTTTCTAAAGGCTCCTTCATTTAAACTGCTATACAAGTAAAGCGCTATAACCCTATTAATGAATTGTTGCAAGAATTTATGTTGCTTTATTTATCAATGTGCAAAATATTTTGATTGTATAATTGGACTCTCAATGACATTGCCCTATCACCTAAAGTAGGGACAGGTGCCAAATTGTAACAATTGGTTTTGTGACCAAGCTTCACCAGTCACAATCTATTTTGTGACTTCAGTAGTTAATCACTTATTATTTTGTTCTTCAAGTCATATCACAGTTTATACTATTTTTTCTGTGATTTTAGGAGCAGGTCATAATTGTAACTGCCACATTTTGTGACTTTCTCCTAAACTTACAAAACAAATCTGCATGAACTGTGATTTGACTAAGCACAATCCTATCTTGCTTTGTGCTGTTTCCAATTATAAGTATTCAAATTAATCCTTTCAATTGAAATATATAATTACCATTTTTAAATTGCTATTTACTATATTTATTTAAAGCAAACTATGGTTCAATAAAAACTATTATTTTGAGATAATACTGGATAAAGCTTGTAATAAATTTTAGTTATAAAATAAAATCCAACAGCTGAACCTGCTCAAATTTTACATATGTGCCTTACACAAAATGAAATTACCTGTTTCATCCTTGAAAACTGCCTTCCATTTATATTATGTGACCAACACAATATAGTGATAAGGAGCGCCTTTTGGGGAAGCTTCAAATATGGAATTAAGAAAGAAGAAAGGATATTTTATTGGATAATACTTTAGACTTATATAGACTTGGCTGTGGTGGGGATTTAGTTGGATCAAACCTAGGGAATGGTCAAGTGCTAGATGGGTTTGAGCCACTGGATACTTGGATGGTCAGGTGAAATTTCTTGGTTATTATTCTTGGTATGTCAGACAGTATATTGGAAGGGATTTAAATTGGACAATGGCTTGATGTTAAGTAGGTTGGCAGTAGCCAGAATGCTTGTACATCCAGACCCTCAACACCCCCCCTAAGAGGTTACTCTGGTGCATCAAGAAGGGGCTTTGTCTTAACAGCTGCCGCCTGTGCTCCTGGAGCTGTTTTCTAGTTGGAACCAGTCTGGTTGAGGGCTCTCCTTTACTGAGGTGGAGACAGGTTCTATGATATTTCTTGATAATTGGGTTCTTGGCACTTTGGAATTTTACTAGGTAAGTGTTGTTCTCTGGTCTGTATTTGATGACTCTTCCTGGTCCCCTGTGTACTGAGTCTAGTTTCTTTATGTTTCCAGCTAGAATCCAGACAGGGGAGTTGATGGGAAGTGATTCCTCTGTGGAGGTTACCTTTTGTGTCTTAAGCCTAATCATTTCAGCTATTTTAGCTTTGAGGCAGATGTGCTGTAGGTTTGGTGCTTGCTCTACTGTGGGAGGTTTCCCCGGGGGATCTTTATATAGGGCTTTTTGTTGCAGGTGATTATTTCCAGTTTGTACCTGTAAGTTAGCTCAAACGGTGAATAGCCTGTCCCTGGGTTGATGCAGACTTGGGATACTAATAATGCATGTTTCACGTATAGTGGCCATGTGTCTTTGTCTTTGCCATCCATTATTTTTTCTAGGGTCCTGATAAGGCTGCTGTTTAGGCGTTCCACTTTACCGTTGGCATGTGGCCTGTATGGAGAGGTTGTGGAGTATTTAATGTTTTTGGATTTCAAGTTGTCATTAACTATTTGACCTGATAAGTCTGTTGCCTCATCAGCTATGATGTAGTCTGGAGTGCCATAGTCAGCTATGATTGCTTTTTTAATGAAACAGTTGATGGTTTCTGCTTTGTGGTCCTTTGTTGCCCAGCAGATGGGCCAGCATGTGGCGAGGTCAATAACTACAATTAAGAAACGTTGGTTTTTCTTTGTTTCTGGGAAGGGCCCTCTACGTCTAGCCCCCAAACCTTAAATGGTTTAGGGTCTGGTACTGGGTTGACCGTTGGCTGAGGAGCCTTTGTACTGGTGTATTTCTTGCACACTGTGCACTTTTTCAGAACATCAACTATATCCTGTTTGAGGTTGAAACACCATACTATCTCTTTTAGTGTGAGGTACAGGCTGTTAGCCTTTGTATGGCCTAGCGGGAGGTGATGTCTTAGTATGGTGTTAACTCTTTGTGCAAGTGGGATGTATAGGATATATTTGTCATTGATGATTTGGTATACTGTACCATTTGATACATGGAAGTACTTTTTGTTTCTTACTAATGTATTGTGGGTCAGTTGATGTGTTGAGGGATCTTTCCCTTTGGTTTTATACTCAGCGTTGTACAGGTTTGACCAGTCAGGGTCCAGGTGGTCTGGGTGATCCTCTAGAGGCTGGCATAGTCTAGAGAGAGCATCAGCCGTGAACAGCTCTGCCCCCTTTTTGTATTGGATGTCCAAGTAAAGCTGTTCCAGAAAGGACATCCATTTGGCTTGTTGCCGTGCAAGTGCGTTCTGAGTTTTGAAATAGATTAAGGAATTATGGTCAGTTAGTACTCAGACGTTTAAATGTCCTTCCAGATAGCATCTTCATTTCTTGTATATGGGGTATATTGCTAGTAAGTCCTTATTGTTTATTGGGTATCTCTGATTGGTATTAGTTAGTTTTCTGCTTTTTTAACATACTCGCAGGAAGTCTTGCTGCCCTGGCTGGCAGATGCGCAGGACTGCGCCAATGGCAGTGTTGCTGGCATCTGACTCAAGCTTGTAGCACCTGTTATTGTTAGGGTATTGCAAGATTGGTGCTTTGATCAGAGCTTGTTTTAATAAATGGAAATTCTTGTCACATTCTGGAGTCCAGATGAATTTCTTTTTGGCATTACCCTTGGTTAAGTCATTGATTGGTGTGGTTAGTTTTCCGCAGTCTTTGATGTATTTCCTTAGGTAAGCTGCCATACCAAGAAAGCATATAACTTGTTTAATGGAGGTGGGGCGTTGCATGTTATTTATGGTTTTAATTTTGTCTGGATATGCTTTGATGCCACTGTCAGAGACAATGTGGCCCAAGAACAGGAGTTCCTTTTCCATAAATTGGCACTTACTTGGCTTTGCGTAAAGTTTGTACTTTGCAAGTCAATCAAGTGTCTCACAGACATGTGTAAGGTTTTTGTGAGAGAGAGGGGCTAAACTAACTAAGTTTGGCTCCCATCCTGGTGCAACAAACCACCAGGATGCCATCCAGTGCGCAACTGGGATGGCCGCTTGGAGAGGGGACCACAGGGAGGACACCGGGGACAACTGGGGGAAGTAGGCATTCAAACCCACTAGAATCAGACTGGTGAGCAACCAGGGAGTGCAAGTAGGAGCGGGAGAGGCCACCTTGGAGGACCCAGGGGTTACCACATTCTTCTGAACCATGGAGGGGAGAGGAGGTGTGGGGGGCACTACCTCTTCAGAACTAGGCAAAGCAAGCTCCACGACGTCCAGGTTAAGATTGTCACACGTCAGGCTCTTAACCACAGCCTCTCCGGAAAAGAGAAGACTGCTGGGGAGGTCCCAGAGACTGGCAGGGTTGCTACCTACCAGACGGGCCGATGAAGAGATTTCCCCTCACAGGTCAGGGGAGATGGACCACAGAAGCAAGAGAAACAGAGCCAGGGAAAAGACAACAAATTTAAGAGCCGGCAGTATCATAGAAGGAACCAGCACAAAATTTGGGGTAGGATGGTATAGTTTCTGGAGAAAACGGAGAGAAAATGGCAAGACTAGGGTAGTCTTTGGCAAATCCTTGGGAAAACAGCAGAACGGGTTTGGGTAGCCTCGCTGTTGTCTTGGGGCCCTTGGATTATAACTGCAAGCAAAATTGGGTTCAAAAACAATGATTTTTAAAGGAAAATTTGAGATATTAATAGAAATTATAGGAAAATTCAATTGAAATTTTGAGCTTCAAACTTTGATTTTGAAGGCTAGAGCAAAAGAGACAACAACTAAGTGAAAGAACACTTGTACAAGGAGCCAGAAGAGAAGCCGGGTTCAAAACCAGCTGGCTAAGGTAAGCTTAGGGCAGGGGCTACACTCTAATATTTTGAGCTTTAGGGACGCAACTGGTTCCAGGCAACTCAAAATTAAGAAAATTAAGGTGCAGGTGACTCCAAACTTTAATGTAAGTGGAAAATAGACAAGCAGGGGAGTGAAAGTCCCCTTGCTTGGTTAAAAGGAATGGATTGCAAAAAACTGGTCACATGACAGTTGGGGGTGAGCCTGATTGGCTAGGTACAAAACTTTGCTGGATGGGCTCAGGGGGACTGGAGAGTTTTACTCCAATTTACGAAATCAAATCTGATTGGCTGGAAGAGATGCCAGGCATTTGGGGGTCAACTGGGTTATCAAGCATTGATGTGGCAACACCTGATTGGGTGGCTGTGATAGTTTTTAAAAACGGACGACACCAGGCTAATAGGTAGTCCAAATTAACCAGGGTTTCTTCCCAGGAAGGAGCAACCAAAGGCAGGGATTCCACAGGATAAGCCAGCACAAACCTCTCATCAACCGTGTGAGCTAAATCATTCAATGAATGGAGGGGTTTGGCGGGCGTTTTGGGACCTTTCTTGGTACAACAGGAAAAGATTGAGCGGTCCAAAGCCAGAGGTGGCAGTGAATTTACAGTTTTCCTCTTTTGTTTTTGAGAATATTATGATATTGTCAAGGTAGCATAATGCATTTTAGAGACCTTTTAGGGCTTAGTTCATCATGGTGACAAACATTGCGGGAGTGTTGGTCATCCCATAGTTCATTACTCTACATTTGAAGGATCCAAATTGTGTACGGAACACAGTTTTTGGTATGTCCTTTTCCTTTACTTCAACTTGGTTGTACCCTGAGGTGAGGTCAATTTTAGAGAAAAATTTGGCTCCAGAGAGTCTTGCAAACAGATCCTCTATAAGTGGAAGAGGGTATTTATTCTTTACTGTGCTTGCATTGAGAGCTCTATAGTCAGTTACTAGACGCAGAGTACCTTCCTTTTTCTTTGCAAAAAATACTGTTGCCCCCATGGGGAATTAGACGGGCAGATGAAGCCTTTGACTAAGTTGTCCTCAATATGGGTTTTGAGGGTTTGGGGCTCCATGGGAGAGAGTCTGTAGAGGGGTGCAGGTTTGGGCATGGCTTTGCATAAGTTGATGCCATGTTTGACCTCCCGTTTGGGGGGTAACTCTGTGAGTTCTTCTTTGAATACATGAGCGTATTCATTTAGGAGTGCTGTGAGTTCTGGGCATGGGATCTTTTGTGTTTGTATGTTATTGAACTCAGTGTACCTCATTATGTGAAGGGAACTATCTTTGGTTAGATGTTCTGAGTCATCTTGGTTTATGACCTGGAAAAATACTGTGTCTCTTTGAATGTGGTCATTGGGTTCTTTGAGGATGTTAAAACCAACTCTGTTGCGTTTGATGGTCATGGTTTTTGGTTTCCAACATACACTGGGGTTCAATTGGGTGAACCAGTTCATGCCTGCTACAATGTTGTAGTTTATGTTGTTCATGACAAGTCCTTTGATGGACGTTTGTATGCCTTGGAGGTCAATTCTGAAGGGAGTTGTTTTGCCTTTGAGTAGAACCTTTGATTTGTCTGCCATTCTGGCATGTTTGAAGTTGGATTTGACAACTGGTATTTTGTACTTGGTTACAAATGGTTTGCTAACCATAGTGTGTTGTGCACCAGATTCAAATAGGATTTTATGTGTATGTGATTTTTTAGTGCATGGATAGACAAGAAGTTGTGAGCAATATTTAATTTTTACGTTCATAAAAATGGAGGACTGTGGGACACAGGGAATGCAAGTAGCAAAGTTTGTGCCTTGGTACAATTTCTTGTCAAGTTGGGGGGGGAGACAGGGGCACTTAAGCCTGTTCTCCCTCCTCTTTTCCCTGTTCCTCTGTTTCAAGACCTTTGTGGTCAGAGAATGTGGGGTCAAATTCATAGCAGGCTACTACTTCAGCATTGTTAACTTTGGTGGTGTCCTCTTTCTTGGGACAGGAGCAATTTGCACTTTGGCTGTGATTGCCATTGTTGCAATTGGAGTTGCCTTTGCTATGATTGGTGTTCTGGTGTTTATTACCATTGGAGTTTTCTCTGTCATTGCCGTTTGAGGAGAAATTGCAGTTGCATGCAGCATATTCCATGTTTGTGCGTTTTCAGAGCGCTTGGCTTCTGCAATTAGCGCAGGCATGGAGGTATTTACCTCTGGGCAGATGAGGGCGGCAAAAGAGGGTTTAATTCTGTTGATGAATGATGATCTGGTATGTACGTTATCAGCTTGTGCTGGGTTTTGGATCTTGCAACATATTTCCTCAAATATGTTGGTGTAAGCTGTGATAGTGGTCTTTTGAGGAAGATCACTGAGCTATATTGCAATGTCTTGGAGGGATTTGGTGACGTGAAAATTGAGCGTGATGTCCGCTTTGAACTCTTCCCAGTTGTCAAGCTGGTTGTCTGTTTGTGAGCCAACCCAGGTGGCAAACCAGTTAGCTGCGGCCAAGTACAGGCGTTTGCTGGCTTCCTGGACCCATTTCTCATGAGGGATGCGGCTGGCGCAAAGTTTGGCGGCTGTGTGGTCTAGCCAGTTGATGATGTTTTCTTTGTTTTTACCAAAGAACTTGTTGATACCAATGTACTTGGTGTTGGTAACTTCATCTGTGATAGGTGGTATTGCATTTGTTTGTGGTTGAAGAGAGCAACTGTATTGAATAATCTTGGTGCATGCTTTGGGCATGACCAGACCTTTGAATATAGTACATCCACTAGGTATATCTTTGTTGATGTCAGGGCGCAGAAGTACTTTTTCCAGGTATCCTGGGATGTGGCCTGGTTGAGTATGTGAGCGAAGGTGGGCAGGTTTTGGTCAGTCATTTTCCTCTCATGGGTGTGGTCAAAAAATTGTAGCTGCTACCAGTGATAAGGTGCGCCTTTTGGGGAAGCTTCAAATATGGAATTAAGAAAGAAGAGAAGTGTATTTTGTTTGATAATACTTTAGACTTATATAGACTTGGCTGTGATGGGGATTTAGTTGGATCAAACCTAGGGGTTGGTCATGTGCTAGATGGGTTCAAGCCACTGGATACTTGGACGGTCAGGTGATATTGCTTGATTACCATTCTTGGTATATCAAACGGTATATTGGAAGGGGACTAAATCGGGTGATGGCTGGATGTTAAGTAGGTTGGCAGTAGCCAGAAGGCTTGTACATCCAGACACTCGACAAAAGTGAGGCAAAAATTGTAACCTTCTCCAAAAGTTGCTAAAAAACTCATCCAAATTGTTTTACGACCTAATTTAAAACCATCTTAAAATTATTTTTGTGGCTCTGTGATCACACAATTGCTGTAACTGTTGTTGCAGTAAACAACAAATATTGATTATTCAACACAAATATAAAAAGGGGAATACAAGGGCAAACCAGAGCAGGAGACAGCAAAACCTGCCTCTGCAGATCAGTTATAAAAAGCACTAAAAAGTGTAATGAAAGAGATAAAGATGATTTATTAGAAGTCAAGGAAGTGAGAATATAAGTCAGTTACAAAATTTTGATTAAAGCTGACTGGAATGATTTCTAAATATTTGTAGCCAATTAGAATTCACTACAACGCTGTCTCAATCCTACTCTCATCTAATAGAGTCTCTTGTGTCGGGTCCAAGTAGATTGTTAGCTTTAGTTGTATGTCATAATTTTATATTTGGATAATTCTATAAAGTGACTGTTTGAGATCTTTCTCCATATTTGTGGCTGGGGTATAGATTGGCTTGGTGGACTGCAAATTGGAATATGCTTAACAGCTGTCCAACGGTTGGAAAAAAGGACCCTGATATAAATAGCCTTGGGCTGATCTAATATTAGATTTCAAAAGCTATAATAGCTTTGAATGATTTATTATTAGATCGTGACTAGAACTGGAGGGTTTTATTTTTATTTTTAACTTGTCGCGGGGATTTATTATTTTTTATGAATTGTGGGTGGGATTTAAATGTAGTTAATTATATTAAGTAGTAGTTTGTTTAAATTGGAATGTAATAGTAGATTAGCATTCTATTTTTATCTTGTCGACTAGTGTGGCAGGATAAAAGAAATAGTAGGCCAAGTGTGAGGAGATGCTCGGCTGCTATATTATTTGGACGATACTGGCCCTACCAACAGGAGCATTCGAAGCTTATGGCCAGAAGATGGGGAGCATTTGGGTTCCTAAAATCCCGCTGCAGTGGCATTTGGTAAGCTTCAAGCGAAGCAACTGACGTTTAGAAAAACCGAGAATCCCCTGGCAATGATTTGAACGTGACTGGAGTATGGAAGCAAGGTAACTTGTTGTGAATCTTCTTATGGTTTAGGTATCAATGGTGCTGGTGTTCAGGTGGCTATTGTCGATGACGGTAAAAAAATATAAATTTATTGGCTAATTGAATAGGGATTGACTATAGACACCCAGATCTTCAAAAAAGTTATGTAACCTTTTAAATAGAATTTATTTAACCTTTAGTCCAAACTTGGATCCAAAAACTTCATCAACCTCAGCATGTATGGGTTTCCAAAATCCTCAAAAGACGAACATGGCACCCAATGTGCAGGGCTAGTGGCAGCAAGTCGCAATGGCAGGTGTGGTGTGGGGGTGGCGTATGGTGCCAAAGTATCAAGTAAGTATTTGTTTATTTGTTCTTATTTCAAGGTCTTTTGGTTGTTGGCAAGGGTTATTCTGAGAAGCTAGAAGCAGATGCCTTGAACTACATGTATGATATCAACCACATCTATTCAATGTCGTATGGGTCGGACGACCATCCTAGATTGATAAGTCAGTTAGATAAATTAGTGCGCTCAGCGTTTAAGAATGGTGCAAGGAATGGTCGAAGTGGGCGTGGGTCTATATTTGTGGTTGCTGCTGGGAATGGAAGAGCTGAGCATGACAACTGCGCCTTTGATGAATCCTGCAATTCCATCTACACAATTGCAGTTGGAGCAATTGATAGGCATGACACTGCAGCAGAGTATAGTGAAGCCTGTACCTCTGTTCTAGTTTCGGCTTATTCGGGGTCGACAGCATTTGATGGACTATCGACGGTTTCTAGGTTTGGTTCTCTATGTGATGGCAATCTTTCAGGAACTTCAGCGTCTGCTCCGCTTGTCTCGGGAGTCCTTGCGCTGGTGCTTCAAGTCAGGTAATATAATTAAGTATCAAAAACTAATTTAGAAGACCTGATCTTTCATGGCGAGACATTCAGCATTTGATTGTGGAATCGGCTGTCCCCATCAGTTTGGATGATGAATCATGGCAAATGACATATTCTGGTCGCATGTACAGTCCTCAGTTCGGGTATGGAAAGATCAATGCGGGAATTATTGTTGAAAATGCTAAAGAGCATGTCAAAGTTGGAGATCATGTCCTCTTTGAAACTTATGATTTGGCCATTAATGCAGTGATTCCAGACAATGGAGGAATTAATGCCAGCTACGTTGTGGAGGAGCAGGATGTCAATCAATTGGGACTCTTTAAGATTGAACATGTCCAAGTGATAGTTTCACTTAAGCACATGCTACGAGGGGATGTTGCAGTTGATTTGATTTCGCCAAACGACGTCGTTTCAAGGCTGATAGCACCACGGAAAGGGGATGATTCATCCAAGGGCCTGAATGAAGCTGTTCTAATGAGTGTTGCCCATTGGTAATCTTTTTAAAGGCCAATACTAATAATTAGGGACGAACCCCCCACAGGGAAATGGACGCTTAGAGTTAGCGATATCTACAACCGGAAACATGGTAAGCTCCTTTTCTGGAAGCTGAAGCTTTATGGAGCAAGGGAACAACGACATTCCCTTGATCACCTCCTTTGAACTCTCATAAATATAGCTCCCTTTAAAAAATTACCGAGCTAGAAAAAAGGAAGTATAATAAAAGTTATGTTTCAACTGAGATTGACTCCCCACCCACCACCATGGCAACCTCCAGAGTTAACTCATACAGAATGGAACATCCTCCATGTCGACAATTTCAAAATTTGTTTTTGCATTATCTTTTATAATTTCAATTAAAAGCTCAAAATAAAAAATCAAACATTGCTTCTATTATCAGTGTCAATTATTTGATCAATAAAAAAATATCTTTAATATTGAAAATAAGAAAAATATTTTTGAGAATTGTCAACATGGAGGATGTTTCATTCTGTATGAGTTAATTCTGGAGGTTGCCGCCACCATATCTTATGATATACAGGGGTGCCCATAGAGGTGCCCCATGACGTATCTAACAACATTGGGCATCCTGCTGTCAATGTCAATTTTGGGCAATATCTCTCAAATAGAAGCACTTCCAATTCCATGTGATGATCCCTTGACTAAGATATTCATAACTCAAACCTTATTTGGATCCTTCCACAGGGCCACCCCCTGATAGACTAGTATCTTCCCAGTATATTTGTCAGGGATCCACTCATTTGAGAGCTTTTTCTTCAATAGAATAGATGAGAGCACCAAGATTGAATTTGACCAGAGTGGTTCCAACTGGAATACCTATTATCAACATATAGAGAAGGTGGCCTAGCAATCTGAATCTCCCCAAGAAGGGAGTAAAGTGGTAATAGGTAATAAATTCTGGTATAGCCCAGGACCAACCATGGTGCCTGGGGGTGTATAATAGAGAGGAAGCAGCCCATTTTAACATACAGAGCATGGCAGCAGCAAGGTGCAAAACAAATACAAAATGGAGTCTTCATATTTATCAGTTGGATCTGGAGCTTTGAAGTTCACATTAGCATGGTAATATCCTAGAAAAAAACAGAAATCCACACTATAAGGGGGCTTCATTCTATTGATAGTGAGCACAATTATCTACTAATCAGTTAAAATTGAGAATATATAATTTATTGTGAATGGTGAAAGAAATAAAATTCTTGGAGAAATTTTCTCTGGAGGGTAATTTCAACTCAAATACCGAGGGAAATGTGGGGGGTATGGTGTTTATCCTGAAATCATACACTGTTTGGTGATGAAGTAGTGCCTTGAAAGACTGCAGCAAGCTGCATCCTGCAAAATAGGAAAAATTTGGGCTTTGAGTATCTGTTAGAATGTAGTTTAATTGTTTACTCTGTACTGACATGTTTATACTTCTTGGATATAATTCATTTCTGAGCTTTGTTGATTCTCAGGGTTTGATTGGTTTTCTGGGTCCCCTGGCCATTTGATGGTTACCAAAGTACATTATTCTTTCTCCTGATTGGTTTTTTATGAGTTAGGGCAGTTTTGGAGCCCTGGATAATAAATGATTTGTTAATTTCATTTATATCACTTTTTATTAAGTTTAATAAGGTTGGATTCAAAATTAATAGACAACAATAAGTCCACATTTTTAAATGTGAAATACTATTTGATTTTTTATGATTTTTGCTGATGTTTAAATCATAATTTCTAATTTTCTGTGTGAAAGGAATAAAGTTTCTTATAATAGTATATTAATTATGCCATTCTTGTCATGACCTAGGTTGCTCCTAGGGGAACCTTAAGTCAAGGGGAAGGGTCAAGCCTGGAAGGCCCAGTAAATGACAGGGGCCATCCATATCACATAATTGGTAGCTGTGGCCCAAGGACGCCACACTCCCATGTGGGGAACCACTTGCTCAGTGAGCCACAGCATGGTCATGTAGGCAAACCCAAGCTTGTTGTAATTGTATGATGATGCAGTAGGAACAAGGGGAAGTTCTCCTATGGTAGTGCTCATGGTATGGCTTGGCTGGGCAAGTTGGTGGAGCAGAGGGACACCAGGAAAGGAGAGGCGTGGCACAGGAGCAGGAATTATTTCTTGATCCAGCACTCTAGGAGGAGGGTTGAAAGCTGGTGTTGGTTGATTGGAGACAACAAGAATTTCCTCCATTTCCCAGTGCTAGCATTGGTTCTGGAGGTACTCTCTGTTTGAAAGCACCAGCAGTATAAAATTTGTTATAATGTAATAAACCCCTGCAAAGTATAAATGCTTAGTGTGTATTGACCAAAAAAAGTTTATTAAGTAAAGATATCAACAAGGGAAGGGTTGCCAGTATTCTCAGCCCTATCTTTCTGAGAAACTACAATTGCACTTACTGGCAACTTCTTATTGGCTGTCAATGGGTTATTAATGAGTTGGGTTCCATTGATGGCTCCTGATTTATCAGTTAAGTAGATCCTTTTACTATTTTTGCCCTGCGGGAGCTGGCTGGAGAATTTTGGGTCATTTGGCAACCCAAGTCTCAATTCCTTTTGTTTCAGAGGATGTGGGCCAATTAAAATTCTTTTTGATAGGTGTTCTAGCATTTTTCAATTTCCCCCAGGTTTGACTTCTATCAGGGTTTTATTCCCCACTTGTCATTAAAGTTTCCTTTTGGTCAAACAGTGTGTTCAATGATGCAATTGTTTGGTTGTGAAAATGCTCAATTGTAGGCATTAAACCTATGCAACATAGGGTTTTTTCTGGCCCATTCTGGGCCCTGACATCATCCCCCACAACAGTTGAGCTATGTTGCAGATCCTGAATGGATTAGACAAAAAGTTGTCCATCTAGGGATTAAGCAATGGAACAATTGCGCTATTGCATCCTGATTCTACTAGTGATAAAGACGTTTAAAACGCCCCTAAAACAGGTGTTCAATTTGCCTTTCAAACGCGCACAAGGCACAGGCTTCACTTCCAGGATTATAAATAGAACAATGAAGTTATTTATATCTACCTCCTTAAGGAAAGCCGCAAAAAAGTGGTTGTTCTCTCACGCAGGACTTTTAGCTGTGTCAACCCACTCTCCTCCATTTGGAAAGTTCTTCTGTCTGTGCCTCCCTGCCTCTGGTGGCAATTCCCCTGCCTCACACTATATAAGTGCAATAATATCTAAATAAATACCTGTTTTGTCTATACACCTTATTATTCTTCTGTCCTTCATAGGATGCTACTATACCATCAACAGGTATAGTATTAAGAATTAGGTCACTGACTAACTGTTTGTAGAAACTAGCAACCCTTTACTGCAACTTTTATGACATTAGCGCTCATGTCTTACAATACCAACAGCCCCCACCCCCGTGGACTTTTCAATGAGGAGGAAGGAATGCCCCTGACCCAGTCTCCTGCCACTGCTTCTCCTTACCACCAGGCACCAGCCTTTACTGCTGCTAATGTCCATGCTGCGGAAAGAGCAGGCGCTCCCTATGGCCTGCCCAACCTAAGCCAATTCATGCCAGAACATCAACGCCCCCAAGCTATTGTTTGTGGTCAACCACTGCTCCTACAAGCCCCTGCCCCCTTGGAGATGGACGCCAACTCTTCACCTTCCAAGGACGCCATCCATAATGCCATACACGCCATGGATGCTGGTGCTGCTGGCAATGGTTCTTGCTCTGAACACCTGGCCATCCAGCAGCCTTCTGCTGAAAACGCCTTGGGTCACTTTCAGAATCTCTCCCAGTTCAACCCTGATCAGCTCTGCTGTGACCTCCGTACTGTTGAACATATCAAGGACTACCTACACCAATTTGCCCATCCTTCCGTATGCCACAACCAAATGCACCTGGGCCGCATTCAAAGCCTAGTGCATGATCAGGGAATACTGGTATCTAACCAACAGACGTTCCTCCAGGTTCTGTACTCTGAGCTTGGCAATACTTTCACCACTGTCAACCAGTATTCTGCCAAAGTCACCAACTCCCAGAACACCATGCTCCACTGGGTTGATGCCATTGAAGCAGGTATAGCTAAACTAGTCCCAGTGCATGTGGTACAGACCCTCACCCATCAGGATGTAGAGCCAATTGGATTAGTGTGGTTACTACTCATGTGCTGGAGACTGGCCCCATGGTTCAAAGCCTGACTCATGAGGTGGAAGTCTTAGCCCGCCGCCTTGCCACCATCCCCTTGTTAACCCTCACTTCTTCTGCCACCAACAACTCCCCTTTCAGTGCCCTTCTTGGTTGAGACATCCTTGAGCTCTTTGATCACTACAAGAAGATGCAGACAGAATCGGTCCAGCAGAGTGCTAATCTTGCCTTCCTGTTTGATGGCTACCACACTGTGTCAGAGCTTCAGAATAGTCTCAAACTCTGCCAATTGCACAACAGAGCCAACAGCCAGACCCAAGTCAGGAAGGACAAGGAAGTAATAGCCTTGCTCCAAGCTGAGCTTGCCACCCATGAAAAGCGCATCACCTCCCTGAAAGATGAATTGGATATCACCCGTCAGGAGAACAAGGTCTACCAAGATGAGCTGGACAAGCAACGACTTCTCCTGGACGCCATCCAGAGCCAATTGGATAGGATGGACAGTAAGATTATGGCCGTCAACTTACAGGCTATGTCCATCAACTCCAAGAGTCACCATAGTCCACTGAGGTCATCTAGTCCTGAGTTCTATCATAGCTACAAAAGCAATGAGGACCACACTTGGTTGGCTCCTAACGCTGTACAAGTATTAGAGCCAGTACTGGAGTCTGAGGATGACGTCCTGGCAACCCCTGAAGCTTCTGGAGCTGCTCAAAACAGAGAAGATGGACACAAAGCCCAGTGAGAGGAAAATTGTTGCCGCGCTTCTGAGGCTAGGTTTGCTGCCTCCACTCTCAGCCGTTCCTGTCTCACCCGCTCTCCAGTGAGGATCACACCTGCTCCCCTTCAACATGGCTCCAACAACTTCAAGCCCGTCAATATACCCAAGTTTGACTGCAAGAGCAATATGACCATTTTATTACGTCTGTACCAGAACTCCATGTATGGCGCAGACAATGCCCTGAGGGACTCCACAATCATCAACTTTCTGGATGCTGAGACTCAAACCATTATCTTGCCACGTCTTCCTGAGAATAGCTGGACTTTTTCCAATGTCTCCAGAGCCTTGACAGAAGAATTTGGTAGCCAAGAAGCACTCCTCAGTTGTAAGATGGACTTTGCTGACATCAAGTTAAAGGTGGGGGAAACCCTAGAAGACTTCACTTCTAGGTTCTACCTTGAAGCTCAAACTCTGTTATCTATGAGTGCAGTACAGTTTATTGATATGCAGTCAGCACTCCTTAATGCTGTACATGTCATCTGGGAACTATCTCTGGCCCTTAAGTCAGGCATTTACAATGCTTGCATTGTACCAGATCTGATCCGCCTCCTATGCACCTACAAGGAGGAGTTTGAAGTCCCTCTTCCTGAAGGCCGCCCTTGCCAGCAATCTGAGCATAGACCCCGCATGGCGGTTGAGATGTCCAAGCCTTCCAACAAGGTTGGGCCTGCTCCAGTCAACAATGGCCCCCGTACTTGTTTCAAATGTGGTATGGCTGGCCACTTCTCTCAGGAATGTAGGAATCCACACCAAAAGATCCATCATATAGGCATGGAGAACACTGAGGAGGACTACGCCAAGGTTGCTGATATTGAGGAGGACAATGAGGACCAGTCAAAAAACTACTAAGCAGCCAGGATAAGGTGAAATACTTGGCTGCCTTCGTAATTTTGACACCCTCATCTCCCCCCATACCACTGCCCCCTGACAAACCAGATTAGAGCCTGCTGCCTTGCCATTCTCTGGGACCAACCCTAAGGATGAACCCTCTCTGATTGACTTCAACTCCCAACCAATACATGAGGATGTGGAGTCTGACAGAGTTCAAGAAGACCTCCTCCATCAAGTCCTCACTGTTAACACGTGAACTCATTGGACTACACTTTGCCCTGGGGTGGTTATCCCCCAAATAGCTCAGTGAACAGTGTCCTTACCCTATGCTGAACAACTGGCTCAACCAGGCGTTGAAGTCACTCATGAGGAGGACAGTGCTGAACAACTGGCCAAGCTGCTCCGCACAGTAAACGTCTCAGCACCACTAGAATCCCTCAAGGAAGTAAGCCCAGCTGTGGGAGCTGCCATGGCTACCTTCCTGGAGAAGTTCAAAGGACTAAGCGTACACCAGGTCTCAAAGATTGTGGAGATCAGAGAGGACTGCCAGGATTGCACCTATATCAACCTGGTAGTGAACAAGACTCATGTCTGGGCCATACTGGATACTGGTGCCCCTGGAAACATTATATCCTCTCGGCTGGTTAAGAAGCTTAAGCTGGCACCGGACTTGGCCTACCATGAAGAGTTTGGTACTGCTGGGCCACTGACCACAAGAGCAAAAGGAGCCTATTCTTCTCTCCCTCTTTGCTTTGGGAAGCTAATGGTCACTGCTCCTGCTATAGTCCTGGAAAACAACAGCTATGACATTCTTATTGGGACTAGCTTCATGGTTCAGTATGGCACTGTGAATAACCATGGAGACCATACATTTGGAATATTGGGCCATTCCATACCCATGTTCTATCATGGTGATTGCCCATCTGACCTGCCCTTACAACGTCTGCACTACATCAATCTGGAGTACGCCAACAGAGAGCTTCCAGTTGCTTATAGGCTGTGTAGTAAGAAGGTCAAGGTGCTACCTCTCTCAATTAGGGAAGCCAAGGATATCCCGCATTACGCCTCCTGTAATGTGACTATCCCACCTGGCGCCCAGGTGATCCACAATACAGGCCTCTTGCTGGCTCTACCAGCTGGCACTCATGGAGAAATCTTTGGCATCCCTAATGCCTCCAGACTAGAACCATGGGTTGCGCCAGGCATCCTCATGCCAAGTGAGAAGGAGGTACTCATACTCAAGGCCAACATGAGTCGTGAAGCTATGGTTGTCTCCAAACACTAACTTCTGGCTTATATATGACTGGAAGAGCATGACAACCTGCAGGAGACTGCCCCCTTTTTGGACTTCTCTGAGTTGGGTCTACCCTGTGAGCAACCACTGGTGCTATTGGTCATAAGCTGCAACTCTCTATCTGGCCTCTCTGAAGAGCAGAAGAATCAAGCTATGGATCTCTTTGCCCAGTATAAAGATGTGTTTACCAAGGATGATTATGACCTGGGCAAGGCTGCAGATGTTGCTCATCATATTGACACCCAAGGCAGTCCACCTATCTGCTCCAGACCTATACGGCGCAGTCAAGCCAATCATGCTGTGGCCAACAAAGAGCTTCAGAAGCTATTGAGATCTGGCTTACTGGTCCCCAGTAAAAGCCCTTGGGCTTCCCCTCTCCTGATTGTCAAAAAGAAGGATGGCAGCAACTGTGTGGTGATTGACTACTGTCAACTGAATGCTGTTACCAAGAAGGATTCATATCCCCTCCCTTGTATTGACAATACCTTGGATCAACTGGGTGGCGCCAAGTTCTTCAACGCCATGGACCTTATCAGTGACTAATGGCAGATTGACCTACCCCCTTCTGATCAAGAAAAATGAGCAATCATCACTGAACAAGGGCTATTTCAACCCACAAGAATGCCTCAAGGTCTTTCCAATGCCTCAGCTACCTTTTAAACAGGCCATGGATGCAGTGATGGGCAACCTCAAACTCACCAGTGTCTTGGTCTACCTGGATGACATTAATGTATTCTCCCAAACCTTTAATGATCACCTACAACAATTGGAGGAAGTCTTCAAGAGGTTACTTGCAGCTAATCTCAAGCTCAAGACAAGCAAGTGCAACTTCTTCAAGGAGCACCTTGATTTCCTGGGGTTCATCATTAGCCAATATGGACTCCGCCCTGTACCTATGAAGGTGGAAGCCATTGAGCAAATGCAGATCCCAGCCAATAAGCAGGACTTGCAGGTCTTCCTGGGGATAATTGGGTACTACCACTGCTTCATCCCCAACTTTGTATCCCTGGGTGACCCCCTTTTTCAGCCTCTCCAAGCTGATAAGGAATTCTTCTGGAGCCCAGCATGCTAATCTGCCTTCAATGCTCTCAAAGGAACACTGACTGCAGCTCCTGTGCTGGCCTACCCTGACTTTTCCAAGCAGTTTGTGGTTCATACAGATGCTAGTCTGATGGCAATTGGGGGTGTTCTCTCCCAACTGGACTCTGATGAACTTGAACACTCTGTTGGATGCTGCTCACATACGCTTAATGTTCACAAGAGGAACTACACTGTCACCAAACAAGAGTGTCTGGCTGTGATATACTCCTACCAACAGTTCAGAGTCTATCTCCATGGGGTACATTTCACGGTTGTAACAGACCATGCCTCCTTGCAATGACTGAAGACCCTGAAGGACCCCAACAGATGTCTGGCGCATTGGGCCATTAAACTTCAGGCTTATGACTACAAGATTATTCATTGAGCCAGGGAAGCCCACCAGAATGCTGACTGTCTCTCCTGCCTTCCCACTGTTGCCTTAGTATCCCCCATGGCTGAGATTCTCTATGACAAGCTTATGGAGGATCCTTCTTTATGGGGAGAGGAGCCAGTAGAGATACAGAGGGCTCTCAAGAAGTTAGCTGTTGATACCAAGGTCTCTAAGGGACAACTCCTGAAGCTTTGTGGAGACTCTTGGCTACCCTACATATGCCCATCCTTACGCATGGACTCAGTGGTGGCCGCTCACAAGACTACTGGTCATGGTGGCATACAGAAGACGTTAGCTCTGCTACAGCAGCACTGCTTCTGGGAAGGAATGCACACTGACGTAGTGGATACACTAGCCAACTGTCATGACTGCAACATTGAGAGGCCTAAGGTTGCCAAGTTTCAATACAGACTGGTACGCCCTGGGTTTGCCTTCCACACTGTAGCCATTGACGTAGTGTGCCCCCTGCCAGCTACCAACAGTTGCAACAAGCTCATCATTGTGGTGGTTGACCATCTGACTAAATGGGTAGAAGCCAAGGCAATTCCCAATCAATCTGCACTGGTGACAGCCATGTTCATCCTGGAGAATATCATATACAAACATGGTTGCCCCCTGATCCTGCTGACAGACAATGGTACCAACTTCACTAGTTATTTCATCCCCCACCTCAACCAACTGATCAGAATTTGTGAGACACTATCCACTCCTTATCATCTACAGACAAATGGCATGGTAGAGCGCACTAATGGGAGCCTGGTCCAGATACTCTGGAAGCTCAGTCACCAACATGAGACTAAATGTGATATCTTCTTTCCTGCAGCCACCTTTGCATACAACATTGGTTACCATCAGGCCACTGGCAAGCCGGCCTTCCAACTGCTCTACGGCCAGCAACCAGGACTTCCCCCTTTACTATATTCCTTGGTAAAGCCCAGCATGGCTGTGTCCCCAGAGGTGTACCTCAACAAGCTGGTTCAAAAATTTATTTTCTTGCAATAAGAGGCCTATACTGTAAACTTAAATCATAAGTTGCAGGACCTAGAACAAGCTGCATCCAAACGCCCTGCCTTACCCACTTACCTGGTAGGAGACTCAGTCTACTTCTTCAGCAATAGAGGGTACAGCCGCAAATCCAAACTTGCCTCCCTTTGGCAAGGCCCAGTTCAAGTTATCCAGAAGACTGGCCCCAACTCCTACACCCTTAAGGAGCCCCATTCTGAGCAATTGATTACTAGATTACACGCTCAGTATATGTGTGCTGCTCCTAGTGACCAAGAGTAAGCCCCAATGAGAACAATAATCCAAAAAAACAAAAGGCTAATTAAAAAATTCCATGGGTTGTTGTCCTGTTTGCAATAGTGTTGCACCAAAGTATGAGGAATAAGAATAAAAGAACAAGGTGTTTATTGGAGACTGACAAGACTCTTCCAGTACCACACCAACTGTTCTATCACCTTAATGACAGCCAAGAAACACAACTGGTTGCCTACAGATCCACAAAGCCGATGACCAAGGATTGGGCAACAAACCCCCACCAAGCAAGACACACAATTGACCCCAATGTCCACAGGAAAGGCGACCCCCAAGAAGATACAGTCCCACAGAAGACTCTTGCAAAGGGCATACTCTACTGGGACCTGACCACCCACCCTGTAGAATAAGGATAAGGCCCACTCAAGGAAGACCCCCATGTTCTCCTCCCGCTTGGTATCACAGCAATTGGTTCCTCAAAGAACAAGGTTGCCAGCCATCACCATTGGCACCAGATAGGCAGTCCCCTCCACTGTGTATGACTTCAACACTTCCTGGAAGGCTTGCCAAAGACGTTTCTCAAAGTTGTCAGAGGTTTCCCAAGTTACTGGTTGAGCGTTGGTAACCCCAGGTGTTGCCCAAGCGTGAAGGACTGGCTTCACTATGTTGGATACCATCCCCTGTTGCAAGACTGAAAAGCCTTGACCCCCAAATTGGAATTCCTTCAGCTGAGCCTCCAAGTATTCTTCTGCCGCCCACATGGAGAACTGCCAATGATACTGTTACCCCTTTGCAACCCAGTTCCTGTCATCTCCCTGGGCTCAATCAAAGCTAGGAACAGCACAGCAAACAATGGGTCTGTTCCCTCTAAGGCCATCTGAGGCATCAGTAGCTGATCTAAGTGAGCCCCCAAGTCCAGGTAGCTGCCGTCCCCATCATGCAGGACTACTTGCTTCCCTTCTGCCTTCATCATCTCCTCTGGCCTGGTATGCTTGCGCCTCTTTAGAATTACAACTTGCACCTTCTTCAAGACTCTTCTTGTGACTCTTCTAGAGGGACTGTTCATCATAGCTGTCACCTTGAGACGCCAGCCATTTTTAAACCTGTTGTCTAATCCAGTGGAGGGAAATGTCGCAGATCCTGAATGGATTAGAAAAAAGTCATCCATCTAGGGATTAAGTGATGGAACAATTGTGCGGTTGTGCTATTGCATCCTGATTCTACTAGTGATAAAGACATTTAAACCGCCCCTAAAACAGGTGTTTGATTTGCTTTTTGGATGCGCACAAGGCACAGGCTTCACTTCCAGGATTATAAATAAAACAACAAAGTTATTTATATTCACCTCCTTAAGGAAAGCCGCAAGAAAGCAGTTGTTCTCTTGCGCAGGACTTTTATCTGTGTCAACCCACTCTCCTCCATTTGGAAAGTTCTTCTGTCTGTGCCTCCCTGCCTCTGGTGGCAATTCCCCTGCCTCACACTATATAGGTGCAATAATATCTAAATGAATACCAGTTTTGTCTATACACCTTATTATTCTTCTGTCCTTCATATGCTACCACTATACCATCAACAGGTATAGTATTAAGAATTAGGTCACTGACTAACTGTTTGTAGAAACTAGCAACCCTTTGCTGCAACTTTTATGGCAAGCTCTTAAATCTTAACTCTAGATGTCTGGTCTTGTATGTTGTTAGGAGGGCACTAGAGTTGGCAAGGCTATCTTCAGGCTCCCAGGTATTCTCTTTAGGTGGATAACCTTTCCATTTGATTAATTAGTGTAGTTTTTAATATTGCATCTTGTGGTCTAGGATCTGTTCAACTTCATACTCTATAAAGCTTTCTACTTTGAGTTGGGGAGGAGCAATGTGGGGTTCCTGTCCACCAGTCCCTAAAGTGTGTCCTGGGTCATAGCCAGGGACCAGCTATAATGGGTTGTCATTCTCTAGTAAGAGAAAGTGTATCTCAGAATTCTATATAGGGGTTGAAATGGGCTTTTATTCACTCTCAGAAGGAAGATCCCCTTAGAAACCTTCTGATATATGGCCCGGGGTGTCAGGGAAACAATATGAGTTTGCCAATACTTGGAGTCCTCCAACAATATCTTGAACTCCTTGTACTTGGTCTTTGTGACAGGAATCACAGGATAATAAGAAGCTGTATCCATGTGGTGGGGAATCACCCACCAAATCCACATAAAGTTAATGATTAACTACCAGCACAGCATTAAATACTATTTTGTAAAATTTCCAAATGAGATACTAGGGTTAAATAAAATAATTAACCCTAACCAGAAAAGCCCTAGGTAAATGGCCTGTCAAAGAATCAGAGTGTCTTCATCATAAAATTCAGGGTATTGGGATAGCACATGAGTTTCAACTTCAACAGGAGTGGGAACTGTAAAGTTATGCCTCCCCCTTAGGCCTCTACTTCAATTCCTGCAAAATGCTTGGGAATTTCTACAAAATTATTTTTGAATATTTATCTAAAAGGTTACTGAAAAATCCCAAAAAAGGCTTCAATTTAATATTTTGTAATTATTCTGAAGATGCCCCACCTAACTCACCCAAGAGATACCTCTGGTTAAATATCATGTGCAAGAGCGGCCAGGAGCAATGGTAATTGCATCTAAAGCATATTCCTGATATTAGTTGATTTGTTTTTTCTTTTTTACTATGTCCATTCAAAATTTGTAAAGATCTTTCTGCCTCAAGAAATTCATTTGTATCTGCTCATATCATTGGTCAATTGGTTTGTGATATTCAATATAATACCCCAATCCTATCACATCCCTTAAATAAATGCAAGAGTTGTAAAAAACCTTGCTTCATCATTCTCTACTCTAATAAAGTTCAAAGTTTGTTAGTCTAAATCTGACCATTTGGTTTTTTTGTTGCTTTTGGTGTTCAGTTGATTCCTTCCCCCCTTTGGCCTCCCAGGAATTGTTGGCAATAACCATTTGGTTGTTGCTGAAACTGCAAATTTTGTTGTGGTTGAGAGCTTGGTTTTATTTCTTCTTAACCTGCTCCCCAATTCTCACAGGAACAGCTCCAAGATTGGCAGGCATTGAATTAACAATTGGCAACAACAACAACAAAGTATCAACAGCAGGCCCCCACCATCCAGTAATAATCTGGCTTAGAATGAGATTGTAGGGAATGTAATGCAACAATTCAACTTTGGGATGTATTTTTACAAATAAAGTTAGACCAGGGAATATGTGATTTTTATTGAGTAAATTTTGGGAGGATTCAACTCATAAGAGTTGAAACAGTGAAAATTATTCAATATATATCAAAACTTGACTAGGCAATATGCCTTGATCCTGGGCTCCTATTTCTTCCAAATTGTTGTGTTTGGCTCCTGGGGACAACATCTATGAGGACACAGTGTGAAATCTTTATAACAAAAGATTTGAGGTTCAAAGCTAGCCTTGGGTTAGTCTTCAGTGCAAAATTAAGGGCACATACCTTAATTTCCTGGAATACAAGATGTGAAAGTCCTTTTGGCAAAAAGGAAAGGAAAAGGCTTGAAGAATATTAAAGCCAATGCAAATGTGGATAAACTTGTCTTTATTAGGAGAAACAATTCTACTTAAATAGTATATAGGGTTCAATGATCACTCATTAGGTAGACAGAGTGGCAGAGGGGGTCACGTTGGGATGAGGTCATATCAGGATCAGTCTAGGGCAGGTACAGTATTTTGGAATGGGTGGATATTGAGCCAGACCCATTTGAAGAAGGTGAGGAATTCCCAAAATTGAAAGCAAAACCAACTAAATCTTTGCACATATCAATATTTGAAGGCCATATCAAAACAACATTAATGGCACAATTTATGACATCTTCCCCCTCAAGATTGGACACAGGGAGTTGATATTTGCGGAGAAATTGAGAGTGTACCTGGGAGAAGGGACAGCCAGAGGACAGTAGCTTCACAGTATACTTGACACCCTTCTTGTAGGTGACTTCACAAGGTCCAACCTAGAGGGAGTCTAGCTTATGTTCACACTCCCAGTACAATTTTGATAATAGAGGACTAGGTCAATCACTTGGTACTCAGGGAGGGGAGGTTCTGGAAGCATTAGAAAGCAAGAGTTCCAGGGTTTTGACCTTGTAAGCAGTAAATTAGGTGGTAGCTTGAATGTCAATGATATGGTTAGTCAAGTCTTTGACATGAGCTTTGGGATTAGTAGAGGCGTCAACCTCCATCAACAGGGGTCATAAGATTGAGGGGGTAGTGGCTTCTTGTCCATACTTCATGGCAAAGGGGGACTGGCCAGTCACTTGGTGTCTGCTGAGTCTATATGCAAAGAGGGCAGTAGGGAAGAACATATCCCAGTTAGCAGCATCAGAGAGGGTAAGCTTCCTAATGATGGACACAAGGGTGGAGTTTGCTTGTTCCACAGTCCCATTGGTCAAGGGGCTATATGGTGCAGAGAAGGATTGATGTATACCCATAGCTTCTACAATGGACAGTATGAGGCAAGCATTAAAGCTGGTTCCCATTGTCAGAAAGCAAGACTTGAGGGCAACCATGTCAATAGAAGATGTCTTGCAACAAGAAATTAGCCATGGTCTTGGCAGTTATATCTTTGGTTGCTCTGGCTTCAACCCATTTGCTAAAGTGATCAACAGCTACCAAGATGAATCAACACCCAGACCTAGAACGTGTGAGAGGCCCAACAGCATCAATATTCACAGTGTGGAAGGCATGCTTAGGGGGGATATTCTTGAACTGATGCTGTGAAGGTTGGGGGCATTGAAGCTGAAAAGAATGACAGGAGGCAAGGACATCAGGGATTAGGAGGCACATATGGGTCATTATTTGTTAGATTAAGCCAAGGCGCCAGCTTAAGCATTTCAAAGCCTTTTAACTTCTTTGGTATCATTTAAGTCATAAAGTTATGTTTTTTGAACATTAGTATAATGCTTAGTTTACTGAAGAAAAGTTTAATAGTGTAAAATATACAAATAATAGAAATAAATCTTATTTCTATTAGCTGTATTTTTTGCTACAACCCTTTTTTCTATTTTAATAAGCCAAGAATTAAATATATGAGTTGCATGGGAGAGTAATAGCAGCCCCAAAGCTATAATTGCTATTACCCTATCTTTGGCTCATATAATTAATTTCTTAGTTATTTTTAGAAAAAAAAGTTGTTGTATTTAAAAGACTATTTACCCTATGTGAAATATAAGTTTTTGTTATGCGTCCAACTTCATGAACACGTCCTACTAATCCTTTAGTAGTATCAGCTCTCTTTGTTTCTCTGTCATCTGTGCAGAACTTTGCACAATAAATTATTTTGGAGTACTCCTTAACATCCTCAAATGTCAAAGGTGAAAAGTACAGCTCACCATCTTTCATTAAATATGAAAGATTAACATAAAATACTTTGACTTCAAGCCAGCTTTTTTAGGCCTAGATTTTCTATCATAGATGTGAAAAAAGATTTTTTGGGAAACATCTGAATTATTTACAAGTGTCTCATATAGACTCTTTCTTTCTTCCTCTCTCTCAAAAACCATTTTGAGATCATTTATATTTTTTATATACATCTCATTTTCCTTTTGTTTAAATATTTTAGATAATACACCAAAATGACCATCAACAATACTTTTGCCATGACACTCAACAAATCTATTAAACTTAATTGTTCCTTTTATAATTTTAGGTACCTCTTTAAAAAGAGAATATAAGAATTCATAAGATCTGAAATGATTACCATTATCAGTCCAAACTTTAATATTTTTAATATTCTTAAATTTATTATTTTTAAGCAGACTTATCAAACACTGGCCTGAAAACAAAGAGTCATGAGATAAAATTTCAGATAAAAAGTCATGATACTCATATTTAATTTTCTCATTTTCTTTAAAAGCAATTGCAAATCCTAATAAAGAAATAGGTATTTTCTCATAAAAACAATTATTTGTCTCTATAAGACCCCCACCTATTTTAAAGTTTTCTTTATAGTCTATTACTATAACACATGAATTATTATCAAGATTATTTATATCACTTATATATTCTCTATTTTGATGCTTATAAAACTTTTCATGTAGGTCAATAGATTCCAAATTTTCTTTAATAGATTTAGGCAATGGCAACTTCTTTATACTCAAATCCTTTTTCTTCATTTCTAATGACTTTTTTAAGTTAAAAATGTTACACATATCAGTTTGCTTTTTGCTTTTAATTATATTATTAGGAATAAGCTTATAAAAAGTGGAAAGTGAAATAGAAATATTGTTTTTTATTTTCATATCTTCGTAAATTTCTTTTTTTGTTTTCAATAATGAGTATTTTATTTTAGTTGAGTATTCACTCAACTCTTTTTGTAATTCTTCATAAATCAATCCAGGGGACTTTTTAGTGAATTGGCTAGTTGGAAATGAATTTTTTAATATATGTTTTAAAATGTTTTTTATGTTTTCTTTCTTTACTGAATCATTTTTTCCTTTTTTATTTTTTGAATTTAATGATGCTTTTTTAGCATTTTTTATTTTTTTAGAATATGAATACTCATTTTTTGTCATTTTAAATCCACAATCCCAAAGCTCTTTCAGACTGTAGCTTGATGTAACCAATGCTCTTAGGGAAGGAAGGTGCTTGGCAGGGGACTCTGACATCAATTCCTTTAGGTTGTTAAGGAAATCATCTGTCTTAGAATTTTGTATGACAGGTAAGAAGGTACTTTTTCCAAACTCTGTTTTTAATAAGAAATGCTCAACAAAGCTGTTAAGATCACTGCCAGCAGCAAAAAGGAATGTTTGTTTAAGCATAGAGATTCTTTCTCTCTTAGTAGAAGCCCCCAGTGAGAAGAAGGGTGTCATCTGAGGTGCAAACTTGATAGGTTCCATAATGATAGTGGTTGGGTTCCTTGGCTTGGTTCAGGCAGTTCTTGCTTGGAAATAGATGTGCAGTTATCAGAGAGGAGTAAAGGTATAGATTGTAAAGTAAATTTCTGTAAAGTTGAGCTGTTTAAATACCATGTTAGCTGAGCTTTTGCACTACAGGCATAAATCCCCAACTGACCCCCAACTGATCTCCTTAATTTATCAATATCACCCCTGAAGTCTGATATCATTGTTTATTTACCACTTTTTATATTCTGGGTATCTGTTGATATTTCCGCAAATAGTACTTCAATCTCGCTCAAACTAGTATCATTAGAAAGCCCTTAATCTCAGCTTTTGGAATTGTGCTGCAACTTTATATTTCAATACCGATTTAGTATCTTGAAGTGGCTTTGAATGTAAGCTTATAAAATTATTTTTTGAAATAAAATATGCTAATTAACTCTTAAAGTATGATATTTTAATCAATAAACTAAATTTAAAGTATAAATCATTATTTAGCTTACTTTTAGTAACCAACTCAAAAACCTTTTTTTAAATAAACTTAAGTTTATTACAACCTTTAACAGTTCTTAAAAATGAACTTTATATATTTTAAATCTATCAAAACAAAAATGTTTTTCTAATCACATATAAATATTTGCTTGTATAATTAAATTTGTATCTTATTTTTATAGATACAATGACTAAGATCATTTTCCATTTAGTTCAAATAAATTTTAACCTTTATAAAATTTAATTAAATAAAGCAAGATTTTGATACATTCTTTTTTATGTTTGAATTTCTTATACATATTATCTCTAGCATATAGTATAAAAATATAATTTTATTAAATAGTTGTATAAAGCTATTTTATTAATATTAAATACTTGAAATTTTGAAAAGAAAAACTTTTACTCTCTTATAAGTTCTTATTATATATTTTCTATAAAATCTAACTTAAGAATAAATTACTTATGCTAAATGAGATCACTGAAATTTCAATAAAAGTTCAGTTTTAATTTTAGTTTTAGTTTTTTTTAACTTTTTACTAGATTTTTTTTAAAAAATCCAAAATTATTTAATATTTATTAAATATGAAAAAAAGCTATCTGCCCTCTTTTTAAAAAGAGGGATTCAAAAATTATTATATTTTAAATTAAATATTTTAAAAAAGCTAAGATTTTAGGCAACAATTTGATTTCCAACAAAAAGCATCATATCAGTTTTTATTTTATTTTTAGGTTGCTCTTTTTAGAATGATGTCATTTTGTACTAATCAGCTTTAAAGAAATAATGGTATATGAAATAAGATTGTTACTAGCTTTTAATACAGTTTAATTTAGCTGTAAGTAAAAAATGATTAATTTAATATAGGTTTTTATATTATAAGGATTAAATAAGATTTATTTTGATAAAATTGTTGTAATTATTTAAATTTATTGATAAGAAAATTAAAACAAAATTTAAAGTTTTAAGTAGCACAGTTAATAGGAAACAGATTAATCTAACAAATAATGACCCATATTCTCCCAATAGAAGTTTTTGCACAACCAGTCATAAGTCTTTGCTATGTCTCCACTTCCAGTGTCAATGTGGGCTTGGAGGATAATGACCACCCTCATGCTAGGACAGACATAGGGCAGAAAAGTGTTGTTGACTTTCTTGAAGAGTTGTCTATCTCAAATCACAGTGTCCTTTGCTAGGACTTGCAGGGCCAGACAAATGTCTTCTGGTTCAGTGGTCCAGGAGTCAGGGTACCCTATCAACTTGTATAGGCAATTGGCGTCATCAGGATGGATGGCTAGTATGGGTATCCTTGACAAACCATCAGCATTCTGATGTTGCGCACCAGGACAATGTACTACAGTGAAATCATATCCTTGCAGGCGTAAAGCCCAACAGGCTAGTTGACCTTTGGGCTCCTTTAGTTGCTGAAGCCACTTGAGGGATGAGTAGTCTGTAACTACTGTGAAGTGAGTCCTGTAAATGTGATGTCTGAACTGTTTCAATGCATGCAGAACAGCTAGACATTCCTTTTCTGTGTAGCTATAATTCTTCTTGTGTTTGTTGAAGACTCACAAAGAGTAGGCCACAGGTTGGTCTACGCCTTCATTGCCAAGTTGGGCTAAGATGGCACCCACAGCTACTCTGCTTGCGTCAGTATACAAGATAAAATCTTTATCATTATCAGTTTAGACTAGGATAGCAGCCTCTTTGAGTTTGGTCTTCAACGCTTCAAAAGACTGTTGTTGGCTGTCAGTCTACTCAAAGGGTACATTGCAAAGGAGCTTGACAAAAGGTTTGCTTAATTTGGTGAAATCAGGGATGAATTTTCAATAGTACCCCATCATGCCAAGAAATACTTGGACCTCTTGTAGGCTAGTGGGGGGCTGCATCTTGTCAATGGCTTCTACTTTATTATTCATAGGGCATATTCCAGTTTGGGTGACTTTGTGGCCCAAGAATTAAAGTTGTTCCTTGAAAAAGGAACATTTAGAGGGTTTGAGTTTCAGGCCTGCCTCCCAAATTTTGAGAAAGACAGCTTTGAGGTGGTCCAAAGGTTGGTAAAGGTGGATCTGAACACATTAATATCATAAAGGTATACAAGGACTCAGGAGAGCTTCAAATCTTGCAGGATGGAGTCCATAGCCCGTTGAAATGTAGCAGGGGCATTACAAGACCCTTGGGGAATATGAGTGGGTTCAAAAAGACCTTCTGAGGTGATAAGTGCAGCCTTTTCTTTATCTTCAGGAGACAAGTCAACCTTCCAGTATCCTGAGGCAAGATCCATAGGAGAGAAAAACTTTGATCCCCTTAATCTTCTAAGCGCATCATCAATTCTAGGAAGAGGATAAGAGTCCTTTTTGGTGAGCAAGTTCAGGCAGCAATAATCCATTACAATGCAGTGGCCTCCATCCTTCTTCTTTAGGATCAAAAATGGGGAGGACCAAGGGCTCTGAGAGGGAGCTAATAGCCCAGTGTCTAAGAGCTGCTTAAGTTCCTTAGAGACCTGAGCATCCTCTACCCTGCTGCAGCAGTAAGGTTTGGCACAAAAGGGCGGGGCATCACCAGTAACAATCTGGTGGATAACCCCCTTTGCTAGTCCATAGTCAGTGGGTACAGAGACAAAGATATCCTTAAACTGATCTAGCAGTTCCAGAACATCTTTTTGTTGAATGGGTGACATTTGTGGGAAGTCTGTGGCAGTGAACAAGGAGAGAACCTGAGGGTCTCCTTCTGGCAAGTTGAAATCACTAAGCGTTCCAAAGGGGTAAAGGGACGCCACTTGCTCTGAATCTAATATGAGACCATACCCAACAACCTGGCCCTTAGTCACCTGCATAGGCAGGGCGGTCAGGTTATCCAACAACAACTTTACAGGCTCTTAATGAGTTTGGTCTAAAATCCCAGTGCATAAACAAGGCTCTTTACAGCTTAATGAATCAGGTGAGTATAGCTCCAGAAAGAATTTTTCAGGTAGTTTGTAGGATATCTGGGAGTCTAAAATCACTTGGGATCCTGGAGAGATAGTAATGACTGCAGGGGCAAGAAGAGGCACATCTTCCTCTGCAGGAAAGGAAGGAGGAGGGAGCATATTGGAATAATGAGTCCTGTACTTGAGTGAGAAGATACTTTCAAAACTGCAGGCTCAACCTGTCAGTAAGGTTCCAATCAAGCAGGTTTGTGACCCGCAATTCAATTATCCGGTCACTCAAAGCCAGACTAGGAATTCAACTTGAATTACCAAATCCAACAAAATAAACAGATAATGATCTTTTATGGTGGATACCTTGTTTTGGCTCTTGTTACATTATCAGGATCAAGACACCTCCCTTTTCCATCCAACTGTGTGATCAGTAATCATGTTCCTGTTATCCTTGATTCATATTGACTATATAATCACTATCTCACAAAAAAGATTATTATCTAGTTTCTAAATATTTTTCCCCTTGTAACTCTGCTAAAACAGCACAGTTACAACATTGGTAGCAGAAGTAGGTTCTCCATCCTACCTTATCTTGAAAAATTCTGCCTGTTGCCCGCACACGCCGCGGCCAACAAGTCCTCAACAGAATTATGTCTGGCCTCCCGCCTGACTGGACTCCGTACACCCCTGGTGCCAAAATACCCAATGGATTTGTCCTGTACAAAAACATGGTGATTCCACTACCTGCCTTCAACGCCATGTCTGCACAAGGTTTCTTTCAGGCTTCCTCCTCAATGCTGCAACCAATTGACAAAGGGGCCATGTCCGCCTACGTAGCTCAAAGACTACAAAGTGTCACCTTGGAACCTTTTGCCAGGGCCAACAACAATAACACTGCCGCATGGATCCAGTCCTCCCAGAGCAAGCTGGCCCAGATGAAAAGCCCACAGCAATTTTGGATTGCAGAAATTTCCATTTGCCTGACCCATGACGCTGGCACCTGGTGCAACAAGTGGCATGAGGAGCACACCAACAAGAACTGAGATACTTTTAAGCAAGACTTCTTAGCAAGATTTGTGCTCAAAGACACAGCGCCCATGATAATACACCAAGTAAAGAACCTGACCCAGACAGGCACTGTGAAGGAGCTCACACACACCTACAAGGAAGTTCAACTTTGTGCACCATCTGACATGGCCTTTGATACCCCAGTCACACACCTCATGTACTACAATGCCCTCAAGTTGAACGTGATGAGACACATGAACCTGGACCAGGTTATAAACCTGCAAAGCTTGTACTGTGAAGCAGAGAAAGCAGAAAAAACCTCCAACACACTTCATAAGGCACAAAATGGGAAACAAGAAAGACCCAAGGACTCCCATCCAAGCGGCCGCTCCGCTTGACCACCTCCTGGAGGCAATGGGAACAACGCCAACCTTAAACCCACGGGTTCAAATGGGCATGGAAATGGATACAATGGCCAGTCAAACTGTACCCATTTCCGTGTCACCGCCACACAAGGCAACCAAGATGAGGAAAAAGTCCAGGGAGAGCACTAAGCAAGCCAAGCTCTCTCCACGCAACTCCTGACTCACCCAATGATGAGTACTGTCCCAAGGATGTGGATCAATGCCCAATGATCCAAGTGCCCTCAGAAGAACCAGTACTTTACACCATTGCCAGACATCCCAATAAGCTGATGTCCTATCCTTTCTGCTTTTGAAGTTACACAGGCTCAGCACTCCTGGATTTGGGCGCAGATCAAACCCTGGTCAACAGTAGCTTTGTGGACAAGTTCAAGTTGGCCACTAATCCTTCACAGATTAAAATCATGGTCCTGGCTGACAAACACCGCATATCCGTGACAAAGGAAACTTCCCCCTTCTCTGTCATGCTTGAGAACCTCCACTCCACCATCCAAGGTCCCATCATTAACTTCCCAAAGTTTGATATTGTGCTAGGACTAGACTGGTTGCAAAAAAACAATCCTCACGTAGACTTGGCAACCTCAGTGTTGACCATCAAACGTGAAGGTGTCAACCACCAGATCTACCCTGACTCTGTGGACCAACCCCTATGTGACCACGTCTTTGTGCGCATCATGGAGACCCTGTACAAGAAGAAAAATCTGAAGGCAATTGACTGGGACTCCTGACAGTACAAGATCATACATTTCAAAGACCACCAGGATACCTCCACGCCTCAGGACCTCAAAATTGTGGCCCATCATCCAGAAATTTTCAAGGAAGCGCTGCCTGGGCTGCCCTCTGAGAAGCACATTCAGCGACCATTCAACTCAAGGGGGCTGTACCCAAGGCACATTCTATCTACAGGCTGACCCCAAATGAAGACAACACCTTATGCGCCTACCTCAAGGAGGCGTTGGAGAAGGGACTTATTTGCCCCTCACAGTCTTCTTTTGGGGCTGCTGTGTTCTTTGTGGCCAAGAAGGACAGTACCTTACGTCTGGTCACAGACTAATGAGCCCTAAGCAAAGTTACCATCAAGAGTTGTTACCCACTACCACTGATTGATGACCTCTTTGATGCTTTAGGAAGAGCCACAGTCTTCTCCAAGATCAATCTGACAGCAGGCTACAACCAGATTTGCATCAAGAAGGAAGACATTCCCAAGACAGCCTTCTGCACTAAATACGGCTCATACAAATATGTGGTGCTCAACTTTGGCATGATCAATGCCCTGTCCACCTTTGTAACCTTCATGAACAAAGTATTTGTGCCCCACATAGGCAAGCACGCCCTATTGTACCTAGACAACATCATTGTCTGTAGCCCCTTGGTGGAACAACACCACAAAGATCTTGAGGCAGTCTTTGCCACCTTGGCACAACACAAACTGTTGGCCAAGCCCTCCAAGTGCCAGTTCTTCCATGAAAAACTACCCTTCCTGGGACACATAGTCTCAAAGGACAGCATCAAACCCAACAGCCAAAAGATACAGGCCATCTGCAAGATGCCACCACCCAAGAATAAGTTAAAACTCCGCACCTTCTTGAGAATGGTGGCCTATGTACGCCGCTTCATACCTGACTGTGGAGTTTTGGCTGCCCCCTTATCTGACATAACAGGCGCCAAGTCCAAGTTTGTGTGGAACCCCCAATGTGATATCTGTTTTAGACACCTTAAGGAGAAACCCACAACAGCCTTCATCCTGCAATACCCCAAACGTGACAAGGAAAACCCAAATGGAAACTAATGCTTCATATGAATCCGTTGGGGGAGTACTACAAATCAAAAATTATGACAGTGACTTCCTGCCTGTAGCTTATGAATTGCAAAAATTGACAGACGGTGAGTGTCAATACCCTATCCACAACAAAAAACTGCTTGCTATTATGCACTGTCTAGTTAAATAGCGCTGTTACCTATAATAGCAGGAAGAATTCACAGCATTAACCAATCACAAGTCACTTACCTATTTCAAAACTCAACCAAATCTGTCGCACTGCCAAGCTTGCTGGATGGAGCTATTGGAGAGGTTTAACATGCTCATCTAGTATAAACCTGGGGCTGAGCTTGCCATGACAGACACCCTGTACCACCTGCATGTCTGTGCTTCAAGAGAAGAGAATAGGGTTGACCCAGACTGGCCTCTTTCAGTGCTACAAACAAAGGACAAAGGGTTCTCCCCTGGCACAACCAACATAACAAAGGAAACAGTCCTCAAAAATGAACACCTATTTGCTGACATGTATGGGACCCTACACAGAAAAACGTCTGACGGCATGACCATTCCCTACATCCCCATGCATCAGCAAGTAGACACCATCCTATGCTTTCACAGAGACCTTGGACATACCATGAGCCAAAACCTATATGAGTTCCTTAAGCATAAGGCCTGGTGGCCAACCTTATATCATGATGTTCAGGAAGTTCTAGACCAATGCAAGGTATGAAAAAAAATTGGCAAAAGCAAAACCCCTCCAAAGTCAGTACTTCCCATCCACACACAACTACCTTTCAAGGTATGGGCTCTTGACATTGTTGGCCTCATTCAAGGAAAACACAATAACAAGAAATACAGCATCACCGCCATTGACTTTGCTACAAGATGGCCAGTAGCCCAAGCAGTAAAGGCACACACTGGCAATGATGTAAAACGGTTTATTGGCAAGAAATAATCAGCAAGTTCAGAAAGACAGAACTCCTGATAACCAACGGAGGGAAAGAGTTAACCTCCAAAACAACTAATGTATATCTTTCAAAAAATGGGGTCAAACACACTGTAACAACACCATACCACCCACAGGCCAATGGACGCGTAGAGCGGCTAAATGGTAGCCTCGTGCAAGCCTTAGCCAAACTCACTGCCAGGAGACCTGAAGACTGGTATAAGCAGCTACCAAATGCACTGCTTGTCTGTTGAACCTGAGTGAACAGATCCACCAAAAAAATCTTATCTGAACTGGTATACAGCACACAGCAAAATATCATTCAAGCATTGACAGGACCTAAACTGGAAATTCCAAGTAAAGTCCCCCCTTGCTCAGACCCTCACGCTGTAGAGGCTAAAAGCAAGCAAACAGCAAAGGAGAATGAACTTCTTCAAAAGACATTTGTCCCCATCTGCAAGTGCATGAAGTTGGGGACAAAGTTTGGGTCATGAATGTTGACAAGAGAAAACTACAACCCAAGAAAGTGGGGCCAGCAATCATCCTTAAGGTAAACAACAATAACACTTACCTTGTGCAAGGGCTTGAAAAATGTAAGCAAGACAAGACCCTACACCATGATTGCCTACAACCCTGTAAAGCAAGAGAAAAAACAACAGGAAACTTCCCTGCCCGCCACAGAACAACAATTAGTCCAATATGGTGCCCGGGCTCCTGACAACCTCCCTGACAACCTGCCCCCAGAGGAGGCTGACCTTCAGTTGGGGGGGGGTGTCAAAACCACAGGCTCAACCTGCCAGCAAGGTTCAAACCAAGCGGGTTTGTGACCTGCAATTTGATTATCTGGTCACTTGAAGCCAGACTAGAAAGTCAACTTGAATTACCAAATCCAACAACATGAACAGATGATGATCCTTTATGGTGGATACCTTGTTTTGGCACTTGACTCATTATCAGGATCAAGCCACCCCCCTTTTCCATCCAACTGTGTGATCAGCAATCATGTTCCTGTTATCCTTGATTCACATTGACTATATAATCACTATCTCACAATAAAGATTATTATCTAGTTTCTAAATATTTTGCCCCTTGTAACTCTGCTAAAACATCACATTTACAACAATACCAGTGGGGTACTTGAGCACGCAAGTCTTAAGACGTTTTCCTGGGATATGCAGGGGTTCTTCAAAGATTAAAGGGGTCTCATACCCTAGGAGTGATAGGTACCCATCTCTAAGGTTCACAATCCCGTTGTACTCTCAAAGGAGCTGCATATCAACCAGGAGATTGGAACTCTTTTTTTGAGGACAACCACAGGGGATGCAATAAGAAGCTTCCCAAACCTCATTGGCAGGGCAGAGTAAGCACCAATGGCTCAAGTTTGGGTTATGCCAGCTGTACTATATTATTGAGTTAAGTTGAGGTTGGGAGCCAGCTTAAGTTTTTTCATTAATGTAAGGACCCATACCAAAGTCCAGCTGGACTCCCACACGGGAGGCAGGCTGGGCCTGGAAGGCCATGTACACAATAGGCACTATACAAACCAGGTAGTTTAGAGCAGTGGCTAGGAGACGCCAACTCCCAGTATGGGGCACAACTTGGTCAGCCAGCCCCAATACTGTGATATAGACAAACCCCAGCTTCTAAAGTCCTGGGTGGGAGGCACGTTGGGGAGAGGAGGGGCAGTTGGAATATCCTTCATTGCTGGTGGAAGATCCAGGTGATAGGGATGGAAATACTCTAGGTCAAGGGTGCAAGGAAGTTTGGCAAGGACAATAGGAGTATAGCTGGTATGATATGGGTATGCAAGTTTGTATTGAGTAGTGGATTCACAAATGTATGCAAAGAGAATAATTAAATTTGAGCAAAAATAGACAATTCCTGCAATAAGATAATAATTTCTAGGCATAAAATTGCTTTAATAAGATGTCAACAGTGAGCAAGGGCTTCTCCCCCTCACTACTTATACTTACTGATGACTCTATGGCCTTTTGTGCCACCAGAGAACTGATGGCATCATTTGGAGTTGGATTTACAATTTTAACCGGAATTTGCATGCTTGGGAAAGAGGGTGAGATATTATTGGCTGCTTTAACATGAAACTTTTGAAATTTGCAGTATACTGAGTTGCTACAGTTATTTTTAGCTCCCACAATGAATCAATTGTCCAATTGCGCAATCAAACAATTGCGCTCCCAATGTGCCATTTCCTAATAGGTATGTGGCCCAAATTTGATAACAGGCTTGAAGCCAGGGATTCAAGGCTTGTGTGCCTCTCAAATCCTAGGCCAATTGCTAGTCAAAAGGGGGGTATTTTGCCCTTGGAGGTGCTTTGTGTGGGTTTCCACACTGCATGTTTAATCAACTCTAAGGAGGCCAGCTGACTGTCCAGGGCAATATGGGCCCTGAAAATTAACTTGAATAATACCACATTGAATGGAGAGCCCGTGTCCAAGATAGCCTTGATCTTAACCTTTTGGATTGATACTTCCACACGAGTAGTATCTTTCCCAAAGGGGGTAAGACATCTAGCACATCCTGAGCTGCCTCCAATTCTTTCTCCCATTTGGCCATCATGTATTGTAAGGCAGGAATTTCCTTATACACAGTCTGCAAGGGGAGCAATACAGTCACATTCCAAAAGAGAGCTTCTGCAAGTTCAACAGCCTCTTCAGAGAAATCTACCAAGACAGGGGGATAATGAGCCTGAGCCAAGTAAGGACAAGCCACTATGGCCTTGGCTCCATTTGCAGATGAGTGAGTTGTAGTTGTGGTTTTCCCTGAACGTAGCTTATAAGGAACAGAGACTGTCTCTGGGACTGCCAGAACTAAGTAGCCATAACCATCAGACTCATCAAAGTCAGAGTCCTCAGGCTCAGAATCACTAGAGAAGTTATGGAACAAGTGAAGGATAGTTGGGCCAGCCAAGGGGGAAGATTCCTTGTCATAAGGAGGATCAGGAGGAGACAGGGGAGATTGGTCAGCAGAGAGCGTCTTTGCTTCTAAGCTGACCTCTCTTTTCCCGCCTGCTCCTTTGGGTTGCAACCCTCTACCTGAAGTGTGGGGTTTTTGGTCACCAGTCCCCAAAGTGTGTCCTGGGTCATAGCCAGGGACCAGCTTAGAGGAGTTGTCATTCTCCAACAGTGATGAGTGGTTGGTTAGGAGCTTATACTTAGCCTGCATAAGACAAGCTCTTCCAGTACCTCCCCAATAACCAGGAAAGTGTCTCCACCATACACTTGTACTTCAGCAGGCACCAGCTCTTCTGTAGGTCAATACCAATCCTGTTATAGTCTAGCAAACTTTTCCCCAATAAACTCCCTTCCTCTATCTGTCATTTCAAGATGCCTAGTCACCTTTTCCCACTCCTCCTGGGCAGACTTACTAGAAGTAAACTTTCTGCAACCTAGTCAATAGGATTCCTTGTCCCCTGGGCTAGGGTAGAAAATGTGAGGTAATTGACTCATAGAGCTTATATCCTTTTATCACAGGAAATTTGGGTAGGGGTTGTAATAGGCTTTTTTATTCACAGTCAGAAGGAAGATCCCCTTAGAAACCTTCTTATATATGGCCTTGGTACAGGGAACAATGAGGGTTTGTACCAGTACTTGGAGCCCTTCAACAATCTCTTGGACTCCTTGTACTTAATCTTTGGCTTCTGCTTTTGCTCCTTTGTCTTGAGCTCCTGCACTTCAGTCTTGTGCTCCTACACCTTGGTATTTGGCTCCTGCGCTCTGGTCTTGGGCTCATGAGGTATGTTCTAGCTCTTGCTTCCTACTCTTGGTCTTTGGTTCCTTACGCAACTTTTGTGGCCTTTGTAATCCACTTTTTCCAGTCCCTGAAGAGTCTCAGATAGCTCTCCCTTTTATAGCCCCTTGTTTCAGACCAAAAACCTCTCTTAGAACTCTGGTCTTCAAAAGCTTAAACTATCCAGTTTTATCCTTCTATAATATATTAAACTTTAAAACTTACTTCAGCCAACAAAAGCCCTGAATTTTCTGCTTCTGCTCCTCATTTTTTAGGCTTTAACACTTAAGTTAAAGCCCTTAAAACATTGATTGAATAGACTCCAGCTTGCAGCCAATCATACACCTTGATTCAATGGTTTTGCCAAAAAGGTTTCCCTGGATGACTTGCTCTTGACCCTGGTTTGAACCCAAGGCTGTCTCACTCCAGGTAAACAACTGCTCTGCCTTTTGAATGGGTTTGCCGTGATTCCTGCCACTTTTCCCCAGCAAATCTTGAGCACTTCCACATATATTTTACTTAGGCAAATTTCAACCCCTTGATTTTACAACGTTTCTCTGTGTTTCTCCATGTTTTTCTTAATGTTTTGCAACTTTGAACCTACTTGCTGCTTGTCCTCTTGCCTCTCCTAATTGTTCTTGGCAAAATTTGCTCTTTTGCTCTTACAGTTTCTTTGTCCCATTTCTGGCCTCTTTCTGGCTCCCTTCTTACTCAATTCTCCTTTTAATAAATTTACAGTTTTTCCACACTGTAGTTCATTTTTCCTCCTCTTTTTTAATTATATGATATTTAATCCTTTTTTAATCATAATCAGGCAGTATTATTATTTAACTGCTTCTTTTTATCCATTTCCCTCTCAAAAGACACTAAAATCAGCTATTCCAGCCTCTTTATTTAGTCTGGCTAGTTCCTTCAGGTTATCTCTTGGTCCTGCACTCAACTTCTCTTAGCTCTTCAGTCCTGCACCACAATCTTCTGGTCCTTTGACCATTCTGTATCATGATCAGCAAGTCCTGCATCATAATCTTCTGGTCCTTCAGATTATCCTCAACCAGTCTCTCAACAAATCATTACTAGGAGCCTTCTTAGTTCCCTCTGCACCATGAGCCATATTGGTTCCCACAATTCAATATGAATTAACAGTCTGTCAACTAGTCTTCACTGTGATTAAACAGTCCCTCTCACTAGTCTTCTCTGTTAATTCTGTGAACCACCTTGGTTTTTTATCTCAGTCCCCGTTACCAGAACTTGTAGACCCAGGCATGAGTCTACATTGAGCTGGCGTTTGACTGGGCCCTTGCAAGTGGCACTCCACTTAGGCCATTAAACCATAGATCAATGTCTATGCATTGTCTTTACTCACCCAAGTGATTAAGTCTGGGCTTTCAATTGCAGAGTAATCAGCTCTACTTTCCAGAGGCCTGATCACACCAATTTCTGCAGCTTGATTCCCCAAGCAAACTGCCTTGGTGACACCTCCAAACAAATCTATACCCTCCAATGCTCACTTTTGGTTCCCCCAAAGCTCCCATAGGGGCATAAACAAGGACATCCTGTCAGTCCTTTAGGTAGGATGCTTGCTCACAGACCTCCTTTAAGTGTATTAGGGTACATAGAGCCCTCAGAGCTCTTCCCCTCCCTGGCAGCCTGTGTTACCTGCCAGGGGTCTAAAACCTTCTCCCCCCAGACAGACAAAGTTCCCTGCTTGCTATCTCAGTCTTCACCCTTCTGCAGCCACAGTTCTCTGCTAGGTGAAGCACTATAGCCCAAAGAAGCCAATATCTTCTTCTGGGTGGAGGCAACATCTGCCTCTGTTAGTCCTCTGTTACCTACCAGCCAGGCCTTACTTACCCTAGTAGTCCTATGTTACCTACTAGGCTCACCTCACTTACCCTAGTAGTCTTATGTTACCTACTAGTTTACAGTGTATCAGTTAACCACACATTGTCACTCTTCAGCATATTGTCTTTATTTGAAGCCAAATTAACCCTCGCCTGCAAAACAACACACATGTGGATCACCACACAAGGGTTGGTGCAGTTACAAGATCAATTCTCTATTTGACCACAGTTATGACATCCTTGTCTCTTAGATTACCCACTTGAGCCTAGGGTCATATTGCGCGGAGTGCAGGAGGTGGTTCCTGCATTGTTGGCCTTATTTTCATGCACAATGACATCCTCATGGATCAAGTGCATGTCCTGCAAGAGGGTCTTGATACTCTTCATTGAAGTAAGGGAAGCTTTTTGGGCCTTGAAGTGTAGACATAGGAGTTGGTTCACCTTCAAAGCGTTTGAACATGCTGTGTACGTCCCGGGGAGTTAATTGGCAACTGGTGATCAACTGTGTTTCCTTCAATGTAGAAACAATTGGCAAACTCAGCTAAGGTTTCTTTGGGCTTGAATGTGATATGCATAAATTCATCCTTCTTGACTTCCAAGCTGAGATTTCCTCCAAATTCTTCAACTAGGAGCTGCTTCATGTCCTCCCAAGTGACAATAGAAGAGAGTTCCAGAATCACAACTTCTTGGCACATGGGATGCAGGCAAGGTAAGAATATGTTTCTTCTTAAGTTTTTCAGTGGCCCTGCACATTGCTGTCTTATAGATTCTCAGAAAGGCAACAATGGTAGAGGCTTTGGAATCAAATATCTTCTTGAACAAAGGCTTGTAATTGGGGTCAATGGATGAGGAGATGGATTGATTGCTGTCACCTGGGTTGAGGACGTCAATGTGGGGATTGCCCTCAAACTCAGATTCAGCAGCAGGTTGTCTAGCCCAAAAGAGTCAAATGCTTTACTCTAGGGTATCCAAGGTAGAGATGTTCTGTCCACTAATATCTCTAGCAGTGGCGGCAGCATCTCTGAATTTATCAATCTTAATCTGTTGCACTGATAGGGTGCCAGCAGTCCCATTGAGGCGAGTAGTCAGGGAAGTGATCTGAGCAACCAAGGGAATGGCCTGTTCATTCATTGTCTTGGTAAAACAAGAGAGGTTTTTTACCTCTCTCTCCAATGCGTCCTGTTTATCAGCAACATAATTTGTTACTTCTGCTAGTTAATCCAGCGCAAGGGCACAGTTGACCTGGGGTTGGCCTTCCAATCCAGGGAAAACCCCATGATCAGTATAAACAGGGGTATTAGTGACCTCTGCTTCTCTTTTGCCATCAGAGTCAGAGGAAAAATTATCAGGGTTGGAAATTTATTGTCTCAAATACTCAATCTCACCTCGCAAAGTAGCTACTTGGTCTGTCAGTGAGGCAATGCAAGGGTCAGGTATAAGCTCTACTGGTGGAGGGTTTGGAACAGAAGCTGGGCATTGCGTAGTGGCTTTGAGTTCAGCTATGGCTTCCCATACCTTAGCTTCAAAGGCAGACAGGATCTCAACAGAAGGAGCGGAAGGAGTCACTTCAATTGAAGCTACTCTATCATCCACATATTTTACACTTGGTAAAGAGTGTTGTCTAGTGCAGCCTTATCCAGACTGTATTGATGCTGCAGATGGCGGCCCCAAGTATCAACATGAGCTCCTACCAATTCAAGTTGCGAGTTGACATGCTCCCTGAATTGATTAAGTTCACTAACCAGAGTCTAAAATCCTGACAATGCTTTAGAAGAGCGGCCTTGATTTGACCAGGCCATGTTGCTTGATGCTCATTCAATTTTCACAGTCAATCCTTGATATACCCAGGGAGTAAGGTACAAAGGGAATTTAGTGATGAGGTTAGGTACTTCTGGGAGGCCAGGAAGTCACGCTGGCTGTCCAAAATACACACAAAGAGGCTATGAGACCATTCTTGATATACCATATTCTGAGCATGGTTGTTTGAGACAGCGGTGGCTAGAGCCTTTAGAAGCTGGTTCTGGGGTCCTAATGCAAGTTGATGGTGAACCAGGGCGGGTTGGATAAACTGGTTGACTAACACGCCAATTGTATCATATAGACTCCATCAGTGTGGGGGGAGACCAAAGTCCAAGAAGAAGGAATACAGGTCTTTGGAAACGTACCTGGGATAGAGACCAGGGATAGTGTGAATTGCCACAGTGCCTGAGTGGAGGAGAGAGCAGGCGGCAGCACAATCTTGCTTGTAGTTGAGAGAGAAAGCTGGAAGGGGCCCCCCACAGGCCTGGGAGACAGCACCAGTACCATGGAAGTTGAGGGGACATCAGTGATGTCTTCTTCTAGAGGAGGACTAGAAACTTTTGTTTTTTGGGTACTTTAGAAATAAATGGAGAAGGACAAGAGAATGCACGTGGGTCAGGGTAACCAAGGGGCTTGCAGCCCCTGTACTGAGCACCATTTTGTTGTGTTTAGCTCCTGGGGACAACATCCAGGAGAACCCAACGGGAAATCTTTATAACAAAAGATTTGAGGTTCAAAGCTAGCCTTGGGTTAGCCTTCAGGGCAAAATTAATTGCACATACCTTAATTTCCTGGAATACTAGATGTGAGATTCCTTTTGGCAAAAAGGAAAGGAAAAGGCTTGAAGAATATTAAAGCCAATTCAAATGTGGATAAACTTGTCTTCATTAGGAGAAATGATTCTACTTAAATAGTATATAAGGGTCAATGATCACTCATTAGGTAGACAGAGTGGCAGAGGGGGTCACGTTGGAATGAGGTCATACCAGGATCAGTCAAGGGCAGATATGGTATTCTGGAATGGGTGGATATTGAACCAGACCAATTTGCAGAAGGTGAGTAATTCCCAAAATCAAAAGCAAAACCAACCAAATCTTCACACATATCATTATTTGAAGGCCATATCAAAATAGCATTAATGGCGTAATTTATGACACCTGCTGCAAACACACAGACACTTGTTACCATTGAGCAGCTGCCCACTGCCACTGAACAGACACCTACCACTCTTACCAGCACCACCTTCAAGCCATCCTCAAACCATGCCCCCATGAGCCAGCCTTCCACCTGCCAGCCTTTGCCCTCCCATGCCAGCAGGTCAGTCCCCATTCAATTCCTTTGGGAAATAGCCAAATTGGGAAACCAAGAAAGACAATTTCCCCAAAGCCAAACTTGGGAGGAACTGCTGCTCAATTTGAGAGCTTATCAAATGGGGAATATACTGACAGGCTCTCCAACAATTAAAATCATGCACCAAATTCAGTAAATGAATTTGGATGCATGAAGAAGGCCCCACTTTACTATGTTGTGATCTGAGGCGCGGCTCAGAGTCACAACAGGAAATTCTAATCTTAGGATTGTATTTGTACTAAGTCTTGGTTATAATGGCAGGGAAGCCTATGTAGTTACCTTTTGGCCCTGATTGAATAATATCTGCTAGACATGGCTAGAGAGGCGCCAAAGTACGTGGAGACACAAAGACAAAGATGTGAATATAATTTAAATTTTATTTGGTATAAAGAACAGGATTATATACTGTGTAGCTTTACCACAAAACAGTACATGAACGGTAGGATCACTTGCCACAAGCATGAGTGGGGCAAGTGAGTTGTGCAGAATCAGGAAACCAAACAATTGAATTTCCCAATTTGGAGCCAGCCTCATTTTGAGCTGTGAAAGCAAAAGAGAGGGATTTATCCTTGAAATAACCCATCAAAGGCAAAATTGAAACATGGTGACTGGCGGCATTCACAACATTGCCCCCCTCTAGATTGGCCTTAGGCAGTGGTACTTTAGAGAAACTTGGTGTACACACAAGCAAACAGTCAACCACTAGAGAGGAGTTTTACAGTATACTCTGACCCTTGTTTGAAGGTCACTTCCAAGGGCCCAATTTACTACAAGTCTATCTTATGAGCACATCCTTCTCTGTATTGATAGTAAAGAATGTTGTCCCTAATGTTGAACTCAGGCAGGGGAGCTTGTCCAGCATTGTCAGGATAGAGCTCAAGAATCTTGGTCTTATATGCAGACGTGCAGGTAGAATCCTGAATATCAATGATTTGATTGACTAGATCTTTGATATGTTCATCAGTGTTCAGGGCCTTATCAGAGAAGAGTAGGGGGCCCCCAAGAGCAACAGAGTGGTGGCTTCACAACCATACAACATAGCAAAAGGGGAATACCCAGTGACACAATGTTTGCTAAGGCAATAGGCAAAAAAGAGCAGCATTTAAGTATAGCTCCAGTTGACAGCGTCAGAATAAGTGAGTTTACTCATGATAGAAACCAGAGTTGAGTTTGCGTGTGTCAGGATTGACAATTCTTCCTCCCTAGAAACCCAGGCCCGGGAGCAGGGATTGAACCCCAAACCTGGATTCCTTAAGGCTGTTGGGCCTGTAGACTACAGGACTGTCCACCTGCATTTTTCTGGGATTGAGCCCCCACAAGCTGATACCAAGAATGTTGACCCATGAAGTAAAAAGAGCCAAACCAAAGAAATTATTGCACCAAATGGGGGATTAATCACTGCATCTAATGGAGGTACTGATTTGTCAACTATTAGCATAAACTTGAAGTCTGCACCAGCAACCAATTAAGAGTCAACCCAGGAAAGAGGTGCAGGCCCGCAACCTGATCCCATGACCTCGACACTTAAGCAAGATAATCAGGCAGCCAAATCAAGATTCCTGACCAATGAAAGAACTCCTGGGCCAAGTGCCATTTTTCTGTCTTTTGACCCAAGCACCCAATTCCCCTGGCCCTGGACTTCCCAATGCCCTAATGAACCCCCCATGGAAAGTGTTAAGTTTGGAGGGTGGTACTATATATACCCAAGGACCCTGCGCTCCAAACTTATTGCCATTTTTGAATAAAGGTTATGTTAATTTGGCTCATACAGATATTACCTTATTTTGTATTTGCTATCTACCAATTCATTTCAAGATCTCCTGGTCTGCCTGCCCCACTGCCTGCTGTTTTCTGTCCTCCTGGTGTACCCTTTGAACCTGTCCACTTTACCAACTACCCTCTGAAGTCTGAATACAAGGAATACACTCCAGAAAAGATACTTGAACCAGATTCCCTGGCCCGCATACAATCTGCTGTTAGATACAACCAACAAGGCCTGTGGATATTTTCAACACCCAAGTTGTTCAGAGGAAAATTCAATTATCTCCCTGCTTATGACCTGTCCATGGAGCCGCCTGTGACACCAAAACCCATGCCTACTTCTGCACCTGACCTCCCAACCAACCATACTGGCAAGCTGTTGGGATTGTGTACATCACCCTCACAGGGGTGATTGACACTATAATCTCAGCTGCCGGCCCATGGTTGTGGGTGGGGAAGTCTGCCTCATACCCTTTAAAGTTAGCTCCCCTCTTATGGTGGTCATTGCCCACAAAAAACCTGGCCCAAGTTATCTCTGAAAACAACAGGCCAGCTGCCCAAGACTGGATCCCTGACAGCGTGTTCAACTGCCCCATTAGTGGAAGGATTATAGGGGCAGAGAAAGACTGGTGAGATCCCAAGGCTTCAACAACAGAGGTTACTAACTTGGTGTTGAAGTGATTCCCATTGTTAGACAACAACACTTGAGGACAACTGTGGCAAAAGAATACATCTTGCAGCAGAAAGGCGGCAGTTGTCTTAGTAGTGATGTCTTTAGTAGGGCAAGCTTCTATCCACTTGCTAAAATGACCAATAGCAATTTGGATTAAGCGGCAACCAGAGCAGGAGCAAGGGAGAGGTCCTACAGCGTCAATACTGAAAGTGTAAAATGCGTGTTAAGAGGAGACCAGCTTGAACCTATGAGAGGCAGCTCAAAGTTGTTGGGGCTGGCAATCATGGTAACTGGCAATAAGATCTGGGATCAGCAGGCAAAGATTTTCCCAGATGTAGTTCTTCTGAAGCCAGGCATAAGTCTTGGTAACACCTCTGTTTCCTGTCTCTTTATGAGCTTGGAGCACCACCAAAAGGCAAAGACTAAGCCTTACATAAGGCAAGTAGTGGTATTGTACTTTCTTGAAAAGCTGATTGTCATAAATGAGTGTGTCCTCAGATAGTTTATAAAGGGCAACTTGGACTTTTTATGTCTCATTCTCCCACAAAGAAGGATATAAAATTAGTTTTTATAACCTGTCAGAAACAGAATGGTGGAGAGCAAGGATAGGAATTCTGGACAGTCCATCAGCATTCTGATGTTAAATCCTGGGGCAATACAGCAAAGTGAAGTTGTAGCCTTGCAGGCAGAGAGCCCATCTAGCAAGCTGTCTTTCTGGTTCCTTAAGTTGCTGCAAACATTTGAGCAAAGCATGGTCAGTAAACACAGTGAAATGGATGCCATACATGTAATGGTGGAACTGCTTGGCAGCATGTAATACAGCAAGGCACTCTTTCTCTGTTACACTGTAATTCTTCTCATGCTTATTAAGAACACAAAAGGTATATGCTACAGGATGATTCACACTTCTTCATTGTCTAATTGAGATAAGATGGCTCCAATGGCCAGGTCACTAGCATCAGTATTTAGGATAAAGTCCTTATTGTAATCAGGATACAATAGGATGAGAGCCTCGTTGAGTTTTTTTTTGAGAGTTTCAAAGACTTGTTGTTGGCTGGCTTCCATTCAAAAGGGACTACACAGCAGCTGGACCAAGGGTTTGCTAGTGTCAGCAAAATCAGGGAAGAATTGTCTGTAGTATCTCATCATGCCCAGAAAGACTTAAACTTCTTGTAGGTTAGTGGGCAGAAGCATTTTTCAATGGCCTCAACTTTCTTAGTCATGAGGCAAATTCTAGTCTGGGTCACCTCATGTCCCAAGAATTCAAGGCGTTCCTTGAAGAAGGCACACTTAGATGATTTTAACTTAAGACCAGCTTTTCAAATCTTTATGAACACTTCCTTGAGATGGGCCAGGTGGTCAGTAAAGTTAGCACTGAAGACAGTTATATTATCTAAGTACACTAGAACACATGAGAGCTTCAAAGCATAGAGAATGCAGTCCATGGCTTGCTAGAAAGTAGCTGGAGCATTGTAGAGTCCTTGCAGTATTTGTGTAGGCTCAAACGACCCCTCAGAAGTGATGAGGGCAGCCTTCTGTCTATCCTTGGGAGAGAGATCAACTTGCCAGTATCCAGAGGCTAGTGTTATAGCAGAGAAAAACCTGGAATCCCCAAGGCGGCAGAGAGCATCATTAATGCAAGATAAGGAGTAGGAATCCTTTTTGGTTAAGGAACTCAGTTGTTGGTAGTCCATCACAACATGATGACCTCCATCCTTCTTTTTCAGTATGAGCAAGGGGGAGGCCCATGAACTTTTGGAAGGGGCAAGCATTCCAGCGTCTAGGAGCTGTTTGAGCTCTTTAGAATCCTGAGCATCCTCTACATGGCTGCGGCAATAAGGTTTAGCACAAAAAGGGGGAGCGTCATCAGTGTCAATCTGGTGAATGACGCCTTTAACTAGACCATAATCAGTGCTATCCTTAGCAAAGATATCTGAAAACTGATCAAGTAGGTCAATCACCTCTTTATGATGAGCCAGAGATATCTGCAGAATGTCTTGAGCAGTGAACAAGGATAGGACTTGAGGTTTGTCTTCAGGTAAATTAAAGTCCTGGAACGTACCAAAGGGATGTATTGATAGGACGTCAGGAGCATTCAGCATCATGTCATAGCCAACAACCTGACCTCTAGACACATGTATGAGGAGAGCAGTTAAGTTGGCAGCCAGAAATTGAACAGGATCTTTATAAAAGACATCCAAGATTCCTGGACAGAGGTAGGGTTTGTTGTGTCCTAGCAAGGGAGGAGAGTATAACTCTAGGAACGTACACTTGGGTAGCTCATACAATAGTTGGGAGTCTAGGATAGCCTGAGATCCAGGGGAAATGGTTACAGCAGAAGTGGCCAAGAGAGGAATCCCTTCAGACTAAGGACAGGCCATAGAAGGGCACTTCATGTTGGAGGAATGGGTACGGTATTTTAGAGTGAAAGTACCAGTGGGGTATTCTAAGGCACATGTCTTGAGGTGCTTCCCGGGAACTTTAACTGGCTCTTCAAAGATCAGAGGGACCTTGTATCCTAAGATAGAGAGGTAGCCATACTTTAAGTTGATGATCTCATTATATTCCCTAAGGAATTGAGTACCAACTAGGAGGTCATAGCTCCCATTCTCCAAGACAACAGCAGGGGCAGCCAAGAGTAGTTTGCCAAACCACATGGGAAAAGCAGAATAAGCTCCTATAGCACAAGTCATGGATAGCCCATCTGTGCCATACAACTGGTGATATTTAAGGTTGGGGGAAAGTTTAAGTTTCTTGACAAGCTTCAAGGAAACAACATTAAAAGGAGACCCTGTGTCTAAGACAGCTTTAATTTTCATCTTTTGGATAGATATTTCCACACAAGTGGTAGTACAACCAAAGGAAGGGAGGATAGCAATATGTCTTGGACTTCTGCTAGTTCTTTGTCCCACTTTTTGATCATGCATCTTAGGCCAGGGAACTCCTTATAGACTGTCTAGAGAGGCAGCAAGACTGAGACATTTTTGAACACAGCATCAGCAACCTCAGCAACTTCCTTGAAAGATTTGACAAGCACGGGAGATCTCTTGGCTTGAGTGAGGTATGGGCAAGAGACAACCTCTTTGGCTTCAGGCAGAGGCTTGGCAGTTATTGTAGTTTTCCCAAAGCGTATCTTATACAGGACTGTAATAGTTTCAGGGATGGCAAGAACTGAATACCCATAGACATTGGGATCTTCTACATCAGAATTTTCCATGTCAGAGTTATCAGATATATTGTAAATAGCCGCAGGATAGGAGGAGCCCCAGTTTTGGCAGGCTCAGAGTCAGCAATGAAGGGGGAATCAAAGGAGACTGGGAAGAATTGTCAACCAAGAGTGTCTCTGCCTCTAGGTCAACTGTTCTTTTCCCGTCTGCTCTTTGGGATCAGCTCCTTCAACTTGAGGATTAGTGCAGACTCAGGAATGGTGACTTATTTGTCCACAGATATGGCAACCCTGTTGTCAAGGAGGATTATGCAAGTTCATGGTGAGGATATGCAGGCCACGTGAAGACAAACCAGAGGTAGAGGAGGCACAACTCTCCCGCACAACTTCCCTAGAATGGATAAGGTACATATCCTGCAACAGTGTCTTTATGCTCTTCACAGAGGAAAGCATGGCTTTATGGGCCTTGAAGTGAAGACACAGGAGCTGGTTAACCTTAAGGACTTGAGCGCAAGCCATGTATGCTTCATGTGCAGTCAACTGGCGGCTTGTGATCAGTTGTTGTCCTTCCATGTAGAATCTATCTGAAAATTCAGCTAGGGTCTCCTTTGACTTGAAAGAAGTGTGCATAAGCGTCCTTCTTTACTTCTAAACTAAGGTCACCACCAAATTCTTCAATCAGAAGTTGCTTCATATCTTCCCAGATCTCAATGATGGGCAGCTCTGGCTCTACTATAATCTGGAAGATCAGGTGCAGACAGATTAGAATGTGTTCTTTCTTGACCTCATCCAAGGCTCTTCTCATGGCATTTTTGTAGATAGTTTGAAAAGCTGCAATGATTGAGGTTTTGGGGTTGAAAACTTGCTTGAAGGTAGGCTTGAAATGTGCTTCTGGGGTTGGGCCACCATTGTTGCTATCAAGTACATTTATGTGTGGAGAGAATTCTCCTTTGGATTTGGTGGGGGCTGTCTGGCCCACAGCTGGCAAACACTTTCCTCAAGGGTAGTCAAGGTTTCAGCAGTGCAGGTGCCCTATTATTAGCTAGGGTGGTCTGCCGCTCAGTAACATACAGGTGCTGACCCTGTGCAGTTACTACTAAGGACAGTTCAGCCAGCCAGGATGTATGAGACAGACCCACCAAAAGGCAAGGGGCAACCCTATCATTCACTGAATCAATTAACTCACTCATTTCTTGACATCTTTATCAAGCTCAGACTGGTCTTGTTTCAAATGGTCCACCTCATTATCTAGGGCTATCAACTCTCTATCACAGTTAATGCGGGGAGCTCCCGACAAGCCAGAGCAACAGTCATCTTCCTCAACAACCCCAGTTGGACTTACAACAGACGCCATCACCTCACGCAAGGTAGCAACCTCTTGTTGTAAGTCAGCAACCTGAGTTGTCAGAGCAAGCACTTGAGGATCAGGCTGAGGGGCTTTGGTAGGGCAATCCTGACTGTGGTTGATGCTCTTAACTCTCAAATGGCATCCCAGAGCTTCTGTTCTCTATCTGCTAACTCATCAGATGGAGGAGAAGGTGGGGCATTTGCTTTGGAGGCAGAAAGTTCATTTACTTGAGTCTGGAGTTTGGTAATGTAGCGGCAGTGCAGCCCTTTCTTGATAAAAGTCCTTGCCAAGTTTGCAGAGGCCCTTTGCAGCATGGACCACTACTTGCTGTAATTGGTCAAAGGAATAAGCACTGAACTTGTTGAGTTGTTGTACAAGTTGCTCAAAGTTGGTGAGATAGGCATTTAAAGTAGTCTAGTTGGGCACGCCAGGGCTGTTTCAGTTGGTGGAACTCATGAAGGCAGTATCTGACATACTCGGGGATGGATTGGCGCATTCTTTCAATGGAGGTGATCAAGCAAGATTGGGAGGTGACAGAGTTGCGCTGATTGTCAGATACCAAGAATAACAGGGAATTGATCCACTGCTGGTAGGCCGCAAACTGATCCCAGTGATGGGTGCAGTGGCTTGCAACAACAAAATTTCCTGAACATAAAGCCCTAATACCATTTGATGATGGGCCAAGGCAGGCTTCACAAAGGACAATAGTAAGTGCTCAGCGGAGCCAGCTGCTGAGAGGAGATGCTGTGGAATTTGAGGAGCTACAATCAATTTGTAGTATTCTGCTTGATTGATCTGAAGCTGGAGGCAAGGGATGGCCCCATTACGGGCTATCCCAAGGGCTACTGCCATAGCTTGTTCTAAGTCAGAGGTACCCAAAGGGTAGGCCACTAGGCGGGGACCACTCCTGAGGTTCAGCACAGTAGGGACAATAGGAGGCTTGACAATGTCTTCCTCAATAGGAGGATTGGTAATTTCAGGCAAAGTTGGCTCTTGTATGAAAGAAGGCAAAGGTCCTGAAAAGGTTGTTGCAAAAGGGATAACCAAATGGCTCACAGCCCCTGTAGTGAGCATCATTTTTGTTGTTATCTGAGGTGTGGCACATAGTCACAACAGGAAATTCTAATCTTAGGATTGTATTTGTACTAAGTCTTGGTTATAATGGCAGGGAAGGCTATGTAATTACCTTGTGGCCCTGATTGAATAATATCTACTAGACATGGCTAGAAAGGCGCCAAAGTACGTGGAGACACAAAGATAAAAATTTGAATAGAACTTAAAATTTATTGGGTATGAAGAATGGGATTATATAATGTGTAGCTTTACCACAAAACAGTATATGGATGGTAGGATCACTTGTCACAAGCATGAGTGGGGCAAGTGAGTTGCACAGAATCAGGAAACCAAACAATTGAATTTTCCAATTTGGAGCCATTCTCATTTTGAGGGGCAAAAGAAAACGAGAGGAATTTGTCCTCAAAATAACCAATCAAAAGTAAAATCAAAACATGGTGAATGGCGGCATTCACAACACAATATACCAATGCAAATGAGGATCCAGTCAAATTTTCTCAATTGTCAGCCACCCAAGCCAATCCAGAAAAGGGAATAACAGATGTAACATAGACTCTTGGTTCCCCGATGCTATGTCTTCCAAAATTATTCCTTGCAGGTGCACTAGTACAAATAAAAACAAAACCTTCAAAGATAGTTTGTGCTATCATTGAGTGAATTCCTGCTCAATATTATCACATTAAGAAATCCTTTACCTAGGCTAAGCAAGTAACCTTACTAAACCCATTCCCCTCCCTCCTCATAGACAGAACTGCAGGGGTGGGGGCTGGTGGTGTGGTAAGACATGAGCGCCAATTATGTATTTGTAGCAGTATAGGGTGCTATTTTCTACAATTATTTAGTCAGTAATCCTCACTCTTAATACTATACCTTTGGCTGGTATAGTGATAGTTTTAGTGTAGAAAGAATAAAAAAGATATAAAGACAAAATTGGTATTTATTTAGATAATGATGCAGTTATATAGTAGAAGGTGGGGGAATTTCCACCAGGGGAAAAGAGGCACAGACAGAAGGACTTTCCAAATGGAGGAGAGTGAAAAGACACAGTGGAAAGAGCCACAAAAGAAAAAAACTGGTTTCACTTGCTTTTTCTAATAGAGGCAAGTGGCAATTGTTTACTTTTCTAATTAAGTAACTTTGGAAGTCAAGCCTGCACTAGATGCACATTCAAATACGCTTTAAACACCCATTTTCTAGGCGTTTTAACGTAATTATCCTTTATAAAACTGTGCTTTAATAAGACAATTGCGTGATTACTTAATTGTTTTGTTGCTTAAACCCTAATTGGATGTACTTTGTCTAATCCATTCATGTCTGCAACATTTCCCCCCACTGGATTAGACAACAGGGTTAAAAGAGCTTGGCGTCTCAAGAGGGCATTTATTGAAAACAGTCATCCATAAAGAGTCCCAAGAAGAGCCTTGAAGAAGGTGCAATAGTAAATCTTCAGAGGGGCCAGTGTACAAGGCCAGTGGAGGTGGAGAAGGCAAATGAGAAGCAGGTAGTCATTCATGATGTGGACAGCAGCTATCTTGACTTGGGAGCTCAACTAGATCAGAAGCAGGTGCCTCAGTTGGTCTTAGTGGGAACAGACCCATTGTTTGATGCTTTTTCCTAGCCCTGAGTGATCCCAGAGAGTTGACAGGGACTGGGTTGCAAAGGGGTAATAACATAAATTAGCAGTTCTCTATGCAGGCTGCAGAAGAATACTTGGAGGCACAGTTGAAGGAGTTCCAATTCAATGGTCATGTGCTCTCAGTCTTGCAGCAGAGGACGGTATCCAACATTGTGAAATCAGTTTTTTGCACTTGAGAAACACCTGGGGTTACAGAGGCCCATCCAGTCACTTGGAAAACCTCTGATAACTTTGTCAGCGTCTTCAGTAAGCCTTTCAGGAAGTTTTGAAGTTGTACACAGTGGAGGGTACTGCTCATCTGGGTTCAATGGTGATGGCTGGCAACCTTGTCCTTTGGGGGACCAATTGTTGAGACTTCAAGCGGGAGGAGAACATTGGGATCTTCCCTGAGTGGGCCTTGTCTGTGTTCTACAGGGTGGGTGGTCAGGTCCCAGTAGAGTATACTCTTTGTGAGAGCTCCTGTGGGACTGTATCTTCTTGGGGGTTGCCTTTCCTGTAGACATTGGGGTTGATTGTATCTCTCATTTAATTGGGGTTTGTTGTCCAATCCTTGGTCATCAGCTTTGTGGATCTGTAGGCAACTAGATGTGTTTCTTGGCTGCTGTTCAAGTGATGGAACAGTTGGTACAGTATTGGAAGAGTCTTGTCAGTCTTCAATAAAAACCTTGTTTTTTCATTCTTATTACTCATACTTTGGACATCATGTCACAAACAGGACAACAACTCATGTAATTTTTTAATTAGGCTTTTGTTTTTTTGGCTTGTTTTCCTCATTGGGGCTTACTCTTGGTCACTAGGAGCAGCACACATATACTGAGCGTGTACTATAGCAATCAATTGCCCATAATGGGACTCCTTAAGGGTGTAGAAGTTGGGGCCAGTCTTCTGGATAACTTGAACTGGGCCTCGCCAAAGGGAGGCAAGTTTGGATTTGCAACTTACCCTCTATTGATGAAGAAGTAAACTGAGTTGCCAACCAGGTAATTGGGTAGGGCAGGGTGTTTTGATGCAGCTTGTTCTAAGTCCTGCAACTTATGGTTTAATTTTAAGGTGTAGGCTTCCAATTGCTAGCAAATAAGGGTTTTAACAAGATTGTTAAGGTATGCCTCTGAGAACATAGCCAGGCTGGGCTTTACCAAGGAATATAGTAAGGGGAAGTCCTGGTTTCCAGCCATAGAGCAGTTGGATGGGTGGCTTGCCAATGGACAATGGTACCCAATGTTATATGCAAAGGTGGCCGCAGGCAGGAGGGTATCCAATTCAGTCTCATGTTGATGACTGAGCTTCTGGAGTATCTGGAACAGGCTTTCATTAGTGCGTTCTACCATGTCATTTGTCTGTGGGTGATAAGTAGTGGATAGTGTCCCACAAATTACCATCAGTTGGTTGAGGTGGGGATTGATATAACTGGTTAAGTTGGTACCATTGTCTGTCAGCAGGATCTGGGGGCAACCATGTGTGTATATGATATTCTCCTGAATGAATGTAGCTGTCACCAGTGTGTATTGGTTGATAATTGCTTTGTCCTCTACCCACTTGATTAGATGATTAACAGCCACAATGATGAACTTGTTGCAATTTTGGTAACTGACAAGGGCCTTACTACATCATGGCTACCGTGTAGAAGGCAAACCCAGGACGTACAAGTCTGTGTTGGAACTTGGCCACCTTAGGTCTCTTGATGTTGCAGTCATGACAGTTGGCTAGCGTATCCACTACGGCAGTGTGCATTCCTTCCCAGAAGCAGTGCTGCTGTAGCAGAGCTAACGCCTTCTGTATTCCACCATGGCCAGTAGTATTGTGAGCTGCCACCACTAATTCCATGCGTAGGGATGGGTGTATTTAAGGTAGCCAAGAGTCTCCACAAAGTTTCATGAGCTGTCCCTTAAAGACTTTGGTATCAACAGCTAACTTCTTGAGAGCCCTCTGTATCTATGCTGGCTCCTCTCCCCATGAAGAAGAATCCTCAGTAAGCTTTTCATAGAGAATTTCAACCATGGGGGATACTAAGGCAACAGTAGGAAAACATGAGAGACAGTCAGCATTATGGTGGGCTGCACCAGCTCAATGAATGATTTTGTAGTTGTAGACCTGAAGTTTAATGGCCCAATGCGCTAGACGCCCTTTGGGACCTTTGATGGTCTTCTACCATTGCAGGAGCGTGGTCTGTTACCACTGTGAAGTGTATCCCATGGAGATACACCCTGAACTGCTGGTAGGATTATATTACAGCCAGATACTCCTGTTTGGTGACAGTGTAGTTCCTCTTAATAACATTGAGTCTGCGCAAGCAGTATCCAACAGGGTGTTCATGTCTTTAATAGTCCAGTTGGGAGAGAACACCCCCAATTGCAGTCAGGCTAGCATCTGTATGAAATAAAAATGGCTTGGCAAAGTCAGGTTAGGCTAGTACAGGGGCTGCAGCCAGTATTCCCTTGAGAGCATTGAAAGCAGATTAGCATGTTGTACTCCATAAGAATTCCTTATCAGCCCGGAGAAACTAAAAAGAGGGAGTTGCCCAGAGATGAAAAGTTAGGGATTAATTGGTAGTAGTACCCAATCATCCCCAAGAAGACCTTCAAATCCCGCTTATTGGCCAGACTCTGCATTTTATCAATGGCTTTCACCTTCAGAGGTATAGCCTGGAGTCCATCTTGACTCATGATGAACCCCAAGAACTCCAGATGTTCCTTGAAGAAGCTGCACTTGTGTGGCCTGAGTTTTAATTAGCCGCAAGTAACCTCTGGAAGACTTCCTCTAAGTGTTGCAGGTGATCATTAAAGGTTTGGGAGAACACATTAATGTCATCCAGATAGACTAGGACACTGGTGAGTTTGAGGTCACCCATCACTGCATCCATAGCCCGTTGGAAGGTAGCAGTGGTATTGGACAGTCCTTGGGGAATCCTTGTGGGTTTGAATAGCCCTTGATCATTTATAATTGCACATTTCTCTTGGTCAGCAGGGGTTAGATTAATCTGCCAGTACCCACTGGTAAAATTCATTGCACTTAAGAACTTGGCACCACCCAGGTGGTCCAAGGTATTGTCAATGCAAGGGAGGGAATATGAATCCTTCTTGGTAACAACATTCAGCCAGTGGTAGTCAATCACCACATGGTTGCTGTCATCCTTCTTTTTGACAATCAGAAGAGGGGAAGCCCAAGGGCCTTTACTGGGAGCCAGTAAGCCGGACTCCAATAGTTTCTGAAGCTCCTCATTGACTACAGCATGATTAGCTTGACTACACTGTATAGGTCTGGAACAGATGGGTAGACAGCCTTGTGTGTCAATGTGGTGGGCAACATCTACAGCCTTTCCCAGGTCATAGTCATCCTTGGCAAACACATCCTTATACTGAGCAAATAGATACATGACTTGATCATTTTTCTCTTCAAAGAGGCCAGACAGAGAGTTACAACTTATGAAGGATAGTACCAGTGGTTATTTGCAAGGTAAACCTAACTCAGAGTAGTCTGCAAAGGGGGAAGTCTCCTGCAAGTTGTTATGCTCTTCTGGTAATAAATAAGCCATAAGTTGGTGTTTAGAGACAATCATTGCTTTATGACTCATGATGGCCAAGAGTATGAGCACTTCTTTCTTGCTTGGCATGAGGATACCAGGTGCAGCCTATTGTTCTAGTCTAGAGGCATTAGGAATGCCAAAGATTTCTCCATGAGTGCCAGTTGGTAGAGCCAGCAAAAAGCCTGTATTATGGATCATCTGAGATCCAGGTGAGATAGTCACATTACAGGAGGCGTAGACTGGGTTCCTTTGGCTTCCCCAACCAAGAGAGGTAGTACCTTAACCTTCTTACTATGCAGCGTATAAGCAACTGGCAGTTCTATGTCTGTGTACTCCAGGTTGATGTAGTGTAGACAGTGTAAGGGCAGGTCAGAGGGGCATTTTCCATGGTAGAACATGGTATAGAGTAGCCCAAAATTCTGAAGGTATGATCTCCATGGTTGATCACAGTGCCATACTGGACCATGAAGCTAGTCCCAATAAGAATTTCATAGCTGTTGTTTTCCAGAACTATAGCAGGAGCAGTGAACATTATCTTCCTAAAACAAAGAGGTAAGGAAAAATAGGCTCCTTTTGCTCTAGTGGTCAGTGGCCCAGCAGTACCAAACTCTTCATGATAGGCTAAGTCCGGCGCCAGCTTAAGCTTCTTAACCAGCTGTGAAGATATAATGTTCCCTGGAGCACCAGTATCAGTATGGCTCAAATATGAGTCTTGTTCACTACCAGATTGATATAGGTACACTCCTGGTGGTCCTCTCTGATCTCCACAATCTTAGAGACCTGGTGTACGCTTAGTCTGTTGAACTTGTCCAGGAAGGTAGCCATGGCAGCTCCCACAGCTGGGCTTACTTCCTTGAGGGATTCTAGCAGTTCTGAGACGTTTACTGTGCAGAGCAGCTTGGCCAGTTGTTCAGCACTGTCCTCCTCATGAGTGACTTCAACGCCTAGTTGAGCCAGTTGTTCAGCATAGGGTAAGGACACTGTTCTCTGAGCTATTTGGGGGTATAGCCACCTCAGGGCAAAGTGTAGTCCAATGAGTTTGAGTGTTAACAGTGAGGACTCGATGGAGGAGATCCTCTTGAACAATATCAGACTCTGCATCCTCGTGTATTGGTTGGTAGTTGAAGTCAATCAGAGAGGGTTCATCCTTAGGGTTGGTCCCAGAGGATGGCAAGGCAGTAGGTCTCTGATCTGGTTTGTCAGGGGGAAGTGATATGGGAGGAGATGAGGGTGTCAAAATTACAAAGGCAGCCAAGGATTTCTCCTTTTCCTGGCTGCTTAGTAGTTTTTGACTGGTCCTCATTATCCTCCTCAATATCAGCGTCCTTGGTGTAGTCCTCCTCAGTGTCCTCCATGCCTACATGTTGGATCTTTTGACATGGATTCCTACATTACCAAGAGAAGTGGCCAGTCATAACATATTTGAAGCAAGTACAGGGGCCATTGTTGACTGGAGCAGGCCCAACCTTGTCAGAAGGCTTGGGCATCTCAACAGCCACGCGTGGTCTATGCTCAGATTGCTGCCAAGAGCGGCCTTCAGGAAGAGGAATTCAAACTCCTCCTTGTAGGTGTTTAGGAGGCAAATCATATCTAACACAGTGCAGGTGTTGTATATACCCAACTTAAGAGCCAGAGATAGTTTCCGGTTGATACGTACAGCATTGAGGGTTGCTAACTGCACATCAATAAACTGCACTCACTCATAGACAACAGAGTTTGAGCTTCTAGGTAGAACCTAGAAGTGAAGTCTTCTAGGGTCTCCCCCACCTTTATATCGGTGTCAGAAAAGTACATCTTGCGACCAGAAAGGACTTCTTGACTGCCAAATTTTTCTGTCAGGGTCTGGAAACTCTGGTAAAAATCCAGCCATTCTCAGGGAGGCGTAGCAAGATGATAGTTTGAGCCTCAGCATCCAGGCAGTTAATGATTGTGGAGTCCCTCATGGCATTATCAGCTCCATACATAGAGTTCTTGTATAGGCATAAGAACATAGCTACATTACTCTTGCAGTCAAACTTGAGTAGTTTTACTGGCTTGAAGTTGTTTGAGCCTTAATGGAGGGTGCAGGTGTGATCCTCACTGGGGAGCAGGTGAGACAAGAACAGCTGGGGGTAGAGGCAGCAAACCTAGCCTCAGAGGCATGTCAGTAATTTTCTTTTTGTTGCACTTCAATTTTATCTTCTCTATTCTGGGCAGTCCCATAAGCTTCAGGAGTAGCCAAGACGTCATCCTCAGACTCTAACACTAGCTCCAATACTTGTACAGCATTGGGGGCCAACCAAGTGTAACCATCATTGCTTTTGTAGCTATGATAGAGCTTAGGGCTGGAGGACCTTCTTGAGCTGTGGTAACTCCTGGTGTTGAGGGAAATAGTCTGTAAGTTGGCGGCCATAATCTTGCTGTCCATTCTATCTAATTAGCTCTTGAAGGCGTCCAGGAGAAGTTGCTGCTTGTTCAGCTCATCTTGGTAGACCTTGTTCTCTTGGCAGGTGATATCTAAGTTGTCTTTCAGGGAGGTAATGCGCTTCTCCTGCATGGCAAGCTCAGCTTGAAGAAAGGCTATCACCTTCTTGTCCTTCCTGGATTGGTTCTGGACATCAGCTTCATCATGGGATTACCAAAGCTTGAGACAATCCTGAAACTCTGAAACAGTGTGATAGCCATCTAACAGAAAGGCAAGATTAGCGCTTTGTTAGACCAGTTCTTCCTGCATCTTCTTGTAGTGATCAAAGAGTTCAAGGACATCACGGCCAAGAAGATGACTGGAAGGGGAGTTGTTCATAGCACTAGGTGGGTAGTTGAATGAGGGGATGGTGGCAAGGCAACAGCCCATGACTTCTACCTCATGAACCAGGCTTCAAACCATGGGGCAGTTATAAGCACATGGCTTGTCACCACACTAATTCAATTGGCATCTACACTCTTATGGATGAGGGTCTGAACCACATGCACTGTGACCATCTTGGCTATTCCTCTCTCAATGGCATTAACCCAGTCAATCATGGTATTTTTGCATTGGTAACCTCAGCAAGGTACTGATTAACAGTAGTAAAAGTACTGTTAAGCTCAGAGTAGAGGACCTGGAGAAACAATTGTTGGTTAGACATCAGTATCCACTGGTCATGAACAAGGCTTTGGATGCAACCCAAATTCATTCTGTTATGGCATACAGCAGGATGGTTAAATTTTTGTAATTAATCCTTTATATGCTTGACAGTGCGGAGATCTTGGCAAATTTGGTCAGGGTTGGCTTGGGAGAGGATCTGGAAGCATACCAAGGAGTTTTCAGTAGAAGGTTGCTGAAGATTAAGATGCTCAGAGCAAGCACCATTACCAGCAGCACCAGAGCCCATGGTGTGGACAGCATTACAGATGGCGTCCTTGGAGGGGGAATAATTGGCTTCCATTTCCAAGGGTGCAGGGGCTTGTAGGAGTAATGGTTGACCAAAAATGTTGTGTTCTGAGGCGCAGCACAGACAAACAGCAGGAAATTCTAACCTTAGGATTGAATTTGTACTAAGTCTTGGTTAGATGACAGGGAAGTCTATACGTTTACCTTGCAGCCCTGGAAGAATAATCTCTACTAGTTGTGGCTAGAGAGAGGCGCAGAAGTACTGAAGACACAACAACAAAAATGTGAATAGAACTTAATTTTGATTGGTGAATATGAAAAGGAACATATAGTGGTTAGGAATACCACAAAACACTACCAGTACAGTAGGATCACTTGCCACCAGCATGAGTGGGGCAAGTGAGTTGCGCAGGATCAAGAAACCAAATAAGTGTATTTCCCAATTCAGTCATCAACTCATTTTGGGAGGCAAAAGCAAAAGCAAGAGATTTGTCTTCAAAATGACCCACCAAAGGCAAAATTGATACATGGTGAATAGCAGTATTCATGACATTGCCCTCCCCTAGATTGGTCTTAGGGGGGTGGTATTTGCAGAGGAACTTGACATGCACTCAAGAGAAAGGACAACCACTGGAGAGGAGCTTCACAGTGTACTCAGACCCTTGTTTAAAGGTCACTTCCAGAGGGCCAATCCACAGTGTGTCCAGCTTATGCACGCGCCCATCTACTCTATGTTGGTAGTAAAGAACATGGTCACCAACATCAAATTCAGGCAAGGGAGAGCATCCAGCATTATTAGGAGAAAGCTCAAGCATCTTAGTTTTGTATGCAGAAGTGTAGACAGTGGCCTGTATATCAATTATGCGGTTGACTAGATCCTTGATGTGGTTGTTAGGATTCATGGCCTTATCAGAGGAAAGCAGGGAGGCCCCAAGAGCAATGGGGTAGTAGCATCTTGCCCATACAGCATAACAAAGGGGGAGTACCAAGTGACACAATGCTTGCTAATGCAATACACAAAGAGAGCAGCAGGTAAGTATAGGTCCCAATTAACAGCGTCAGAGTAGGTGAGCTTTCTCATGATGGAGACCAGAGTTTAATTTGTACGCTCAACTGCCCCATTGGTAGAAGGGTTGTAGTAGGCAGATAAGGACTGGTGAGACCCCAGGGCCTCAACAACAGAGGTTATCAACTTTGCATTGAAGTTGGTTCCATTATCTGAGAGCAACACTGAGGACAGCCATGGCGGTAGAAAACATCTTGTAACAGGAAAGCAGTAGTTGTCTTAGCTGTGATGTACTTTGTAGAGTGAGCCTCTACCCACTTGCTGAAGTGATCAACAGCAATCAGGATAAAGCAACACCCAGAACGTGAACAGGGGAGAGGACACACTGCGTCAATGCTGACAGTCTGAAAAGCATGTTGCGGGGAAATAATTTGAACTTGTGGGCAGCAGCTTGAGGCCTCTGCAGCTGTCAGTTGTGGCAGCTAGCTATGACTTCTGGGATCAGCAGGCAAAGGTTCTCCCAGAAGTAATTCTTTTGAAGCCAGTCAAAGGTCTTGGCAATGCCTCCACGCCCAGTCTCTTTATGAGCTTGTGACATCAACAAGAGGCAAAGACTGGGTTGTACATAAGGCAGATACTGGTCTTGTACCTTCTTGAAGAGCTGATTGTTGCATATGAGGGTATCTTTGGATAGCTTGGACAAAGCCAGTTGGACCTCTTCTGTTTCACTCTCCCAAGAAGTGTATCCAATTAGTTCATACAACCGTTCAGCCTCTTCAGGATATAAAGCAAGAATAGGCATTCTGGACAGTTATCAGTGTTCTTATGTTGAATCCCAGGGCAGTGGAGCACAGTGAAGTTGTAACCTTGCAAACTTAGGGCCTATCTAGCAAGTTGTTCTTCTGGCACCTTAAGTTGTTTTAACCATTTAAGCAAAGCGTGGTCAGTGACAACTGTGAAATGGGTACCATACATGTAGTGGCAGAACTGTTTGACTGCATGCAACACGGCAATACACTCCTTCTCTATGACACTATAATTCTTCTCATGCTTGTTTAGCACGCAGGAAGTGTAAGACACAGGATGGTCTACACTCTTGTTGTCTAGTTGGGCCATAATAGCTCCAATAGCAAGATCACTAGCAGCAGTGTATAGAATGAACTCCTTATAATAGTTGGGATACACAAGGATTGGCGCCTCTTTGAGTTTTTGCTTAAGGGTCTCAAAGGCTTGTTGTTGACTGGTGGTCCATTCAAAAGGAATGTTGCATAACTGTTAGACTAGAGGTTTGCTAGTATTGGCAAAGTCAGGGATAAACTGTCTGTAGTAGCCCATCATCCCTAGAAAGACTCGTACCTCTTGTAGGTTGGTGGGCGGAAGCATTTTGTCAATGGCCTCAACCTTCTTAGTTATTGGGTGAATCCCTGTCTGGATTACTTCATGGCCCAAGAATTCAAGATGCTCTTTGAAGAGTGCGCACTTGGAAGGTTTTAGTTTGAGGCCAGCTTCCCAAATCTTTTGGAACACCTCTTCAAGATGAGCCAGGTGGTTGGTGAAGGTAGCGCTGAAAACTGTTATATCATCCAAGTATACTAGGACGCACAACAACTTCAAGTTGTAGAGGATAAAATACATGGCCCTTTGGAAGGTGGCTGGGGCGTTGCAGAGTCCCTGAGGCATGTGAGTAGGCTCAAAAAGCCCTTCAGATGTAATGAGCGCGGTTTTTTTGGCAATCCTTGGGCAACAGATCAACTTGCCAGTATGCAGATGCCAGATCCATTGCAGAGAAAAACTTAGAGTCTCCAAGACGTCGGAGAGCATCATCAATATGCAGCAAGGGGTATAAGTCCTTCTTGGTCAAAGAGTTCAATTGGCGGTAGTCCATCACAATACAATGACCTCCATCTTTCTTCTTTAAGATGAGTAGCAGGGATGCCCAAGGACTTTGGGAAGGTGTCAGCAGCCCTGTGTCCAACAGTTGTTTGAGCTCTTTAGACACCTGGGCGTCCTCTACACAGCTGCGGTAATATGGTTTAGCACAGAAGGGAGGAGCGTTGCCAGTGTCAATCTTATGGATAACGCCTTTGGCTAACCCATAGTTGGTACTGTCCTTAGCAAAGATGTCGGTAAATTGGTCTAGCAAGTCTAGCACCTCTTTCTGTTGATTCAGGGACATCTGTGGAAAGTCTTGCATAGTGAACAAGGATAGGACTTGGGGTTCATACTCAGGTAGGTTAAAATCTTGGAACGTGCCAAAGGGATGAAGAGACAGGACATCAGGAGCGCTCAACAATTTGCCATATCCAATAACCTGCCCCCTAGACACAGTCATGGGGAGTGCAGTCAGGTTGGCTACCAACAATTGAACAGGATCCTTATGGGAGACATCTAGGATTCCAGGACAGAGATAAGGTTTGTTGCGCCCTAAAGAGGGGGGAGAGTACAACTCCAAGAAGGTTTGTTCAGGTTGTTCATATGATATCTGGGAGTCTGGGATGGCCTGGGAGCCAGGAGAGATGGTGACAGCAGACGTGGCTAGGAGAGGGATCCCTTCAGACTCAGGACAAGCCATAGGTAGACATTTCATGTTTGAAGAGTGGGTGCAATATTTGAGGTTGAAAACCCCAGTAGGGTATTCCAAAGCACATGTCTTGAGACGTTTCCTGGGAACTTTAACCAGCTCTTCAAAGATCAGAGGGACTTCATATCCCAAATAGAGAGGTAACCATCTTTTAAGTTGATTATCCCATTATATTCCCTAAGGAACTGAGTGCCAGCTAAGAGATTGTAACTCTCGTTTTTCAAGACAACTGCTGGCACAACTAGGAGAAGCTTGCCAAACCGCATGGGTAGAGCAGAGTACGCCTTATGGCGCGGGTCATAGACAGTCCAGTTGTGCAATACAACTGGTGATAATTAAGGTCAGGGGTAAGTTTGAGTTTCTTCACAAGCTTGGAGGAGACAATGTTGACTGGCAAGCCAGTATCTAACACGGCCTTGATCTTCACTTTTTGAATGGATATCTCTACTTGAGTGGTAGTGCAACCAAAGGATAGAAGGACAGTCAAGATATCTTGAGCCTTTGCTAGTTCCTTATCCCACTTTTCAATCATGCATCTTAATCCTGGGAACTCCTTATAAACAGTTTGGAGAGGGAGCAAACAGATACATTCTTGAAGACAGCATCAGCAACCTTGGCATCTTCTTCTGACAACTCCACTAGAACGGGGGACCTCTTAGCCTGAGTGAGGTAAGGGCAAGAGACAACTTCTTTAGCTTCAGGCAATGTCTTAGCGGTAGTTGTAGTCTTTCCTGATCACAACTTATAGGGGACTGTAATGGTTGCAGGAACAGCCAGGACAGAGTACCCATATGCGTTGGGTAGTCAGTATCAGAGTCATCCAGGTCAGAGTTGTCAGAGATATTGTGGAACAAGAGGAGGATAGGAGGATCCTCATTATCAGAAGGCTTGGAGTCAGATATAGAGGGAGGGATTGAAAGAGTCTGGGAAAAATTGTCAACCAAGAGCGTCTCTGCTTCTAGGTTGACTGCTCTTTTCCCGCCTGCTCTTTCAGATCAGCTCCTTCAACCTGTGGGTTGATGAAGACTTAAGAATGGTGACCTATCTGACCACATTTGTGACAACTTTGGCGCCAAGGAGGATTTTGCAAGTTCATGGTAAGAATGCAAGGACCACAGGAAGACAAACCAGAATTAGAAGTAGCTCAAACTTCCCTAACAACTGCTCCAGAAGGGGTAAGGTGCATGTCATGCAACAGCGTCTTTATGCTCTTCATGGAGGAAAGCATAGCCTTTTGGGCTTTGAAGTGAAGGCACAGAAGCTGGTTAACCTTGAAAGCTTGAGCGCAAGCCATGTAAGCTTTGTGGGCTGTCAATTGTCTGCTTGTTATCAGTTGCTGTCCTTCCATGTAGAATCTGTCTGCATACTCAGCTAGCGTCTCTTTAGGCTTGAAATCAAATATGTATAAAAGCGTCCTTTTTTACTTCCAGGCTAAGGTCACCACCAAACTCCTCAATCAGAGGCTGCTTCATATCTTCCCACGTCTCAATGGTGGGTAGTTCAGGCACAACCACCTCTTGGCAAGTCGGATATAAACAGGTCAGAATTTTTTCTTTCTTAACCTTGTCTGATGCTTGTCTCATGAAAGTTTTGAAGATAGTTAGGAAAGCTGCAATGGTTGAGGTTCTGGGGTCAAAGACTTGCTTAAAGGTAGGCTTGAAGTGCGCTTCAGGAGTTGGACCACCATTGTTGCTATTGAGTACGTTTATACGCAGAGAAAACTCTGGCTTGGATTCAGAGGGGGGCTGTCTAGCCCATAGCTGACAAACACTTTTTTCAAGGGTAGTCAGGGTCTCAACAGCGCGGGCACCTGTATTGACAGCTTGAGTGGTCTTTTGTGCAGTAGCATCTAAGCGTTGACCTTGGGTGGTCACTATTGTGGAGAGCTCAGCCAGTCAAGAAGTAAAGGATGGTCCCACTGAGAGGCAAGGGGAAAACCTATCATTAACAGAGTCAATCAAGTCATTCATCTCTTGTACGTCTCTATCCAGTTCAGTATGGTCCCGCTTCAATTAATCCACCTCAGTAGCTAGGGCAATTAGTTCCCTAGCACATTGAATTCAAGGGGCTCCTGGCAAGCTAGGGCAGCAACCATCTTTGTCAATAACCCCAACTGGACTAGCAGCAGTTGCCATCATCTCATGTAGGGTGTCAAGTTCTTGCTGTAGCTCCACAATTTGAGCAGTCAACTCAAGCACCTGGGGGTCAGGTTGAGGAGCCTCAGTAGGACTTCCTTGACTGCAAGTAGTTGTACGTATCTCTTGAATAGCGTCCCATATTATCTGCTCTCAATCTGCCAAGTCATCAGAAGGGGGAGAGGGAAGAACATATGGCTTGGGCGTAGATAGTTTATTCACTTGAATCTGGAGTTTGGCTATAGTAGCAGCAGTGGCAGCTCTCTCTTGCTCAAATGCTGTACTGAGTTCATTAAAGCTGCTAGCAGCAAAGTCTGCTACTTGCTGTAGTTGCTCAAAAGAATACATGCTGAATGCATTGAGCTGCTGCACAAGTTGTTCAAAGTCAGTGAGATAATCCTTAAAGTGAAATCTACTTGAGTTTTCCAGGGTTGTTCTAGCTGGTGATGTTAAAGCAAAGTGGTACATGGCATGATTCAAGGATATACAATGAGGATATAGTAAACAAATTGTGAGTTGCTTGACAAGCAGGAGACCAAATTGGGAGGACGGTTTCAACATCTTGGATCCAATGGCAGTGTAGCAAAAGATTGAAATGGAAATTGTTAATAGGCAGGTGATCTGTAAGGGTAAATTTGAGAGAGAATCAGAAGGCGTCAACATGTATAGTGCAGGCCAGGTTGCAGCCATGGAATCTATGGCAACCTTGATAGCTATAGAGGCTAGTCTTTCAAGAATAGGGGCAAACAGCCCCAAGTGAGCCATAATTTTAGGATAAACTTATTTTATTTTCTCAGGGATAATAATCTATCTAGAAACAAGTTTCTAGAGGGGAATTGGGAAAGTCTTAAGGGAGTTCACAATGGGGCGGGAGGAGATTCCAAGGCTTCTGATTGGCTGGTAAGAATATTTTCAGCAGTTGAAGGTCCTGCATTGGAATTTGAGTCAATGACATAATAATAAAAAAAAATCTGGCAACTAGCGGGTCAAGCGCTGCCATCCCCAAATAGTGTATAACACGTAATTTTCTTGTCATAATTATTTGGGGAAAAATAAGGCAGATCCAGATTTTTGAGGACTATTTGGGCGACCCCAGCTTTGACCCATTTTTTCTATGACAGCATTTAAGTCATCAATTTCTTTCAGGGTTTTGGCTGTGGTTCTTTGCTGATTTTGGGTTTTACAAGGGCGCACTATCCCTTTCATTTGATTTTATACCGTAACAAGTGAAACTTGTGCAGACACTCTCTCACATATTCAGGGATGGACTGGCACATTTTTTTGATAGAGTTAACCAAATAGGTCTGGGAGTTAACAGAGTTGCGCTGATTGTTAGATACCAAGGAAAACAGGGAATGAATCCTCTGTTGGTAGGCAGCAAACTGGTCCCTGTGATAAATAACTGCTGCTTGTAGAGATGAGATTTCTTGGACGTGGAGCCCCAACACCATTTGATGGTGGGCCAAGGCAGGCTGCACAAAGGATAATAGTAAGTGTTCAGTGGAGCCAGCCGCTGAGAGGAGATGCTGTGAAAATTGTGGAGCTACAATCAATTCATAGTATTCTGCTCAATTGAACTGAAGCTGGAGGCAAGGGGTGGCTCCATCACAGACATCCCAAGGGCTACTGCCATGACTTGCTCCAAGTCAGGGGTACCCAAAGGGTAGGCCACTAGGTGGGGACCATTCCCAAGGTTTAGTACAGTAGGGGTAATAGGCTGGTTGTCAATATCTTCCTCAATAGGAGGGCTAGTAATTTCAGGTGAAGTTAACTCTTGTATAGGAGGAGGCAAAGAACCTGAAAACTGGATGCAGAAGGGATAACCAAGGGGCTTACAGCCCCTGTAAGTGAGCATCGTTTTTATTGTGTTCTGAGGCGCAGCACAGACACACAATGGTAAATCCTAACCTTAGGATTGGATTTTTACTAAGTCTTGGTTAGATGACAGGGAAGTCTATACGTTTACCTTGCAGCCCTGGAAGAATAATCTCTACTAGTTGTGGCTAGAGAGAGGCGCAGAAGTACTGAAGACACAACAACAAAAATGTGAATAGAACTTAATTTTGATTGATGAATATAAAATGGAATATATAGTGTTTAGGAATACCACAAAACACTACCAGGACGGTAGGATCACTTGCCACCAGCATTAGTGGGGCAAGTGAGTTGCACAGTATCAAGAAACCAAACAATTGTATTTCCTGATTCAGTCATCAACTCATTTTGAGAGGCAAAAGCAAAAGCAAGAGATTTGTCTTCAAAATGGCCCACCAAAGGCAAAATCAATACATGGTGAATAGTGGTATTCACAACAAAAAACAATGGCTTGGGGACTTTGATGTTTAGGCATGAAGTGACTTAGGGTGAGAAGGCTATAGGGAGCGCCTGCTCTTTCACCAGCATGGGTATTGGCAGCAGTGAAGGTTGGTGTCTGGTGATAGGAGGAAGCAGTGGCAGAAGACTCAGCCAGGGGCATTTCTCCCTCCTCATAGACAGAACCACAGGGGTGGGGACTGGTGGTGTGGTAAGACATAAGCGCCAATGTTGTATTTTTAGCAGTATAGGGTGCTATTTTCTACAATTATTTAGTCAGTAATCCTCACTCTTAATACTATACCTTTGGCTGGTAAGTATAGTCTTAGTGTAGAAAGAAGAATAAAAGATATAAAGACAAAACTGGTATTTATTTAGATAATGATGCAGTTATATAGTAGAAGGCGGGGGAATTTCCATCAGGGGAAAGGAGGCACAGACATAAGGACTTAAAAAATGGAGGAGAGTGAAAAGGCATAGTAGAAAGAGCTGTGCAAGAAAACAACCGGTTTCACTTGCTTTACCTAATTGAGGCAAGTGACAATATCAATTTTGTCTTATTTATAACCTTAGAAGTAAAGCCTGCACCTGATGTGCATTCAAAAGGGGCTTTGAACACCTGTTTTCTAATTATTTTAAATGTAATTAATCTTTATAAAATTGTGTGGCAATAAGACAGTTGCACAATTGTGCAATTGTTTCATTGCTTAAACCCTAAGTGGATGGTACCTTGTCTAATCCATTCAGGATCTGCAACAGGGGGCAAACATCTAACCTATGCTCAGTTTGGTCCTGAACCACAGGGAACAAAAGGGATATTGTGCAATGAGCAAACCACCTCAACTCAATGGATTTGAACCCGTGGACACCTCTGGCAGCATTCTGCCCAACTCCTAACTTGGCTACTTACGTGATTCCTGCAGCTACGCTACTGTACCTTGCTGTCAGCCTTAGACAATACTTCATGCTTGCCAAAGCCTTCTGTCAGGCAATAAACCTCTATCCAATTGTCTAAGCCTTGAACGGCTTCAAGCTGCCTAACTTGCCATATTATGTTACTAAAGTTTTACCCTCAATACTTGTATATTACAAAACAGGGCTTTAATCATGATCATGCCCTTCTTTAAGCTGGCTAGGTCCATCTTGGGTAGGTCAGGAAAGCTGGTGGGTGCCTAGGCGTTCTGATTCAAGGTATATATGTTGATGTTCTATACTTGCACAGTACTTGGGTGGGTTTCAGGTCTAAGTTTGTTGTGGGCAATTATGCAACAAGTGCAAAACTGGTAGGTGTAGTAAGTTGTGATCATAAATAATTTACAAAGTGCCCCTATTATCAATTGTGGCGTTTCAGGAAATTCATGCTTTCTTCTTCATTATCCTGATCTGACTCTTTTACAGTTTGACAGGGAATCCTATATATAAGCTTTGATTAGCTTGAATTCCAGGCAAGCAATCTTGGCTTTAAACTTGCCGCCATCTGGTGATTGCTTCCACATTTTTTACTTCCCATAGTCTTAGCTGTGGACCATTTCTTCTATCCTATGATAGTCTTCTTTCAGTTAAAAGCCAAAAACATAAAGCATAAAATGATTGAGGGGAAAGCAACCATTGTCACACATAAGTATCTTTATTAATCATTATCATTTTTCCATTATATACCAATCAGGGTATATTTGGCTGAAAACCCCTCCAGTTCTGGAATCTCACCTGGATTCCTATCACATAGTTTATGACATAACGGCCTCATTCAATCCAGGTCTTTACCAAAAAGATCTTCACACTATTAACCTATAATAATGTGTCATAATACATTACATAATCACCTGATTCCTTCTATGGAAATGTATTGTTTTGGCTTGAAGCATTCTGGACTTCCAGCGCCAAAACCCTGTAGAATATACAAATTCCTGATACAAGTATTTTTTTCCAACTGGGAACCAGCTGACCAATCCTAAATCATATACAGCATTGTATACATTTTTTTTGCATTTAATAGTTTTTGCGTTAAAACCCATTAAAATGCTTTGAAACTCAAACCAGGCACCACTGTGGCGCCCAGGAACTTTCCCAGGCAGCACTCCAACACCTGAAACATTCACTGGGCGGCGTCTCAGTGCTTTAAAAATCAATTAAGCAATGCATTTAAGCCACAATTTAGGGGTTTACTTTTAGTTAACCTTAAACAAACTTCTTGACATAGCAAGGCAATTAAACAATATAATCAAATCCTCATTAATTATATTCCTAGCATATATTAATGAACCTTCCCAGTTAATTAATCCATTTGAAGACAACAAGTCTTTACTTGACACAGTCAAGTCCATTTGGCCCTATGATTAAATCCCCCTTAATCATATTCCAGTGTATATATATTAATTAACCTTCCCAGTTAATCAATTGGTTTGAGACACCTAGTCTCATAACCTGAACCATTCAGATAATTCATTACAGCCCTCAATTAGTACAGCCTAATTGATTCCTGGGTATCAATTAACCTCCATGGTTAATCAATTGGTCTGAGACACCTAGTCTCATAATCTGAATTGTTCATATTATTCATTTTGGCCCTCAATTATACAAACTAATTGATTCATGGGTATCAATTACTACACTGTAAAATCTCTCCAATAAAATCATATTGTTATGAATTTCAACCTATGAAATTCATCACAATTCAACCTCTTTGTGAAGCTACAGCCCAATGTGACTATAGTTTGGTCACATCAATTGAATATAGGGGATCAGGATTACAATTTTAGATAGGGCTGACATACTGACATGGCCTGTTTTTCTCCTAGGGGAACCTTCAGTTGAGGGGAAGGCTCAAGCCTGGAAGGCCCAGTAGATGACTGGGCAATCTGCATCGCATAATTGGTAGCTGTGGCCCAAGGACGCCACACTCCCATATGAGGAATCACTTGCTCAGTGAGCCCCAGCATGATCAGGTAGGCAAACCCAAGCTTGCTATAATTGTATGATGATGTAGAAGGAACAAGGGGGGAGTTCTCCTGTGGCAGTGCTCATAGTCTGGCTTGACTGAGCAAGTTAGCAGAGCAGAGGGATACCAGGAAAGGAGAGGCTTGGTGCAGGAGCAGGAATTATTTCTTGGTCCAGCACTCTAGGAGGAGGGTTGAAGCCTGGTGTTGATTGATTGGAGGCAGCAAGAAGTTGCTCTGTTTCCCAGCTGTTGCAAATTTAAAGGATTAGACAATAAGATTTCCACTTAGGGATCAAGAGACAAAACAATCACATAATTGATTTATGCCACCCTGGTTTTGACAGGGTTAGTTACATTTAAAACGCCTAGAAAATGGGTGTTTAAAGCGCCTTTTTAATGCACATCAGGTGCAGGCTTTACTTCTGAGGTTATAAATAGGACAACATAGATATTGCCACTTGCCTCCATTAGGCAAGGCGCATAAAACTGGTTGTTCTCTCATGCAGCTCTTTCTACTGTGCCTTTTCACCTTTCTCTTTTGGGAAAGTCATTCTGTCTGTGCCTCTTTTCCCCTGGTGAAAATTCCCCTGCCTCCTACTATATAAAGGCATCATTATCTAAATAAATACCAGTTTTGTCATTATATACTTTTATTCTTCTGTCCTACCAAAGGCTATCACTATACCATCTACAGCTATAGTATCAAGAGTTAGGATCCTGACTAACTTTTTGTATAAAATAGCACCCTATAATGCTAAAAATATGACACCAGCACTGGCGTTGGTGCTGGAGGTACTCTCTGTTTGAAAGCACCAGCAGTATGAAATTTTTATAATGTAATAAACCCCTGTGTTTAAAATTATTGTTTGCCAGCAGATTCAACAGAAGGATTGAAAGGAAGGGGCACACACTCACTGCATGCCTTTGAATGTGAGGATTTGAAGGACATTTGACCAATTGATTTATAATGAATATTTTTATTTAATCCTATACAAGTAGGTAAAAAACTCTGCCCCTTGGCGCTTACTACCAACGCCTTATATAGGGGTATTCTCATATTACTAATCACCAGTCACTAGCAATGTCTTCTAGGACATTCCAGCGCAATGTAGAGTCTTGGTTGGGTTGGTGTAAAAAGGGACAACCTTCTATTTTAGGGCACAATCCTGCAATGCTTATCACAAGGACACCCTCTGCTAGCACATTAATCAGTGATTTTTTTAAGATATACAATCACCTTCATATCTAGTTCTAACAAGGAGTCAAATAGGCCATTTGAATCAACCCTGGCGTCTTGACGTTATTTCCTCTTGAAGCTGGCGTCTTGGCACTTTAGTGTTAATTATTGTGGCACTCTGGCGCTTGCAAAAAATTGTGTTGGTGTCTTGGCGCTTGATGTAAATTATTGTGGCACTCTGGTGCTTGCAAATAATTGTGCTGGCATCCCAAGACTTGATGTAAACTAGAGCGGCATTCTGGCGCCAAGAATAATTAATACCAGCGCTGTGGCGCTTATTATTTAAGGTGGTAGTGGCGTGGTGCAATTATCCTTGGCAACAACATCATGGTCTGCTAATCATGCATTTAATTATATGATAAGTTGACACTAATTTTCAAAAGGGTAATTGATTGGCCCTGGTTGATTTCCACTAGCCACCTAATGAATTAACCTTTCCACTATCCCTGGTCAACAATTCTTCACACCCTGCAAAGTATAAATGCTCAGTGTGCATTAACCAACAAAATTTTATTAAATGAAGAAGTCAACAAAGAAAAAGTTGTCAGTTTTCCCAGCTATATTCTGCTTGGTGTTGTGAATGGCGTCATTCACTATGTTTTGATTTTGCCTTCAATGGGTTATTTTGAGGACAAGTCTCTTGCTTTTGCTTTTGCCCTTTGAAATGAGTCTGGCTCTGAATTGGGAAATTCAATTATTCAGTTTCCTGATTCTGCGCAACTAACTTGCCCCACTAATGCTTGTGGCAAGTGATCCTACCGTCCATGTACTGTTTTGTGGTAAAGCTACACATTATATAATCCCATTCTTCATACCCAATAAATTTTAAGTTCTATTCACATTTTTGTCTTTGTGTCTCCACATACTTTGGCGCCTCTCTAGCCACATCTAGCAGATATTATTCAATCAGGGCCACAAGGTAATTGCATAGCCTTCTCTGCCATTCTAACCAAGACTTAGTAAAAATCTAATCCTAAGGTTAGAATTTCCTGTTGTGATTCTGTGCTGCACCTCAGATCATGACAGTGGGCTTTACTTCTGAGGTTAATAATGAGATGACACAATTAGCGCATTTTGCTTTAATTAAATAAGGTGTGTGAAACCAGTTGTTTTCTCGCGTGACTCTTTCTGGTATGCTTTTACACTCCTTTCTTTTTGGCATTCCTTTTGCCAGTGCCCTCTTTCTTCTGGTGTCAATTCCACTGCTCTATGCTATATTAACACATCACTATCAAATAAAATATCAGTTTTGTATTATTCACTTCTATTCTTCTGTCTTAACCAAGGCTGTCACCACACCAAATACAGGTATAGTATTAAGAAAAAGAGTAGTAGACTAAATAATTGTAGAATTTAGCATCTAAGCTGATATTATTACAACAAAAGTACTTCAACAACCAGTCACACCTGACCCAGCACCAAGCAGGGTGGGCCAAATTCCTGTCCCTGTATCAACTCTGCATAGAGTACAAGCCTGGTAAAGAGCTTGTCACACCTGATGTCCTCTCCAAGCTGTATGTAGGGTTCATCATGGGAGATGAAGGGCTGGAATCAGATTGACCCATTCTTTGCCTGCGCCCTGAAGCTACCTGTCTCTAGGGGCTTGATTCCATGACCATTTCCAAGTTGAAGGACAACAAGAGCCAGTTCATCACTGACGCTGGCAACGTCTGCTGTCAGGTGAAGACAGGGGAGAAGACACCTTACATTCCCACCTCTAACAAGGAGATACTATACTGCATTACCACTGCACCATAATCCATATCAGAGGGTTTAACCTCTTTGAGATCATGAAGCACAAGGTTTGGTGGCCCTAAATGCGCCAGGACATCCTTGACCTCTTTTAAATGTGTGTTGTGTGAAAAAAACACATATAAACCCACTCCACCCAAGTCAGTCTTACCAATCAGAGCAATGGAACCCTTTGAATAGTGGGCCCTTGACATTGTTGGGCCCCTACCTGAAGACAAGTTGGGCAAGCAGTAAATCATCACGGCTATTGACTACTTCACCCTCTGGCCAGTGGCATGAGCAACCACCAATCACACTACCACAACCATTACTTGCTTCATTGGCAAGGATATTCTGGCAATCTTTGGCTGCCCTAAACAGCTCATCACTGATGGAGGACCTGAACTTGTAGGCATCATTGTGAAAGCATGCTGTGTCAAGAATTCCCTCAAGCAGATAGTCACTACCCCATACCACTCTCAACCCAAAGGGTGCGTAGAACACTTAAATGTCTCTCTTGTGAAACTAATTGCCAAGATTCCCAGGAACATCCCAACACTGCCTGGATCAAGCACATTCCCACTACCCTGCTTATTCTGTGGGCTAGAATCAACCGTGGTACAGGCTTTAGTCCCAGCGCCTTGGCTTTTAGAACTCCTGATGGCCTAACATGAGTAGATAAGGGGGAGCTATGGTTTACTGTCCCTGGAAAAACCCCTTACAACTACCTCATCACTAAGCCAATGGCACACCAAGGCCTGCAACATAGAACAAGAGTAGATCTAGGGGCAACCAAACACCTTGAAGCAAGGTATGTCATGTGTGATACTGTCTACACCCTTAATCATAACTCTGAAAAACTTGAACCCAACCACTTCAGGCTTTTCAAGATAGCTGCTGTCTATAAAAACCACACCTACCAACTTGAAGATGCCCAAAGAAACACCAAAAGCCTACATCATGATTGCTTGCACCCCTGCTGTGCTGTCCCTGCACAAAATTGCTTTGTGCGCACCTTCTCAAACTTTCCCCAGGCTCTAATTCTGGTATCTGATAACAAAAAAGGGGCAAGGGGGTGTTGAAACTAATATTAACTCCTGGCCCACCAATATATCTTGTGATACTCAGGGGGCACACATAGAGGCGCCTCATGATATATCTAATGTTGCAACATCTTTGATTACTCCCTCTTGGGAAAGTAATTCCCTGAGTGATTCCCCAAATAATTACCTTACTAATCATTAATTTGGTGACATTGTTATTATTTTACCATCTATTACGGGGATCAAACATTCTGAATACTAAGCAGAACATAACTTGGACAAGCCTTGTGAATTAAGAGGAACAATCACTTGGATAAGCCCCATGACTACCATGACTTACATGGACATTTGTGGCTTCCTATGATACTATTTAATACCCAATATCTATATCAGATAAAGTATCATTATCTTCTTAATTTCCCCCTTTATCCTGTTTATTATAATTCCCAGAAGTATATACTTGACACTAATAACATTGGACATCCTGCTGCTAATGTTAAACTATTGACAATATCCCCCAAATAAGAGTTCTGCTACTTATATGTGCTAATCCATTGACTAAGATATTTGTAACCAACCCCTATTCAGAACCTGCCACAGTACCACCCCCTTGTGGGCTTTTGGCTTCCCAGTTTAGTATATTAATTATCCTATTACCAAATAAGCATCATCTTATTCCTATTCTTGTCCTATCTATTGGACTGTTGTCTTCCCCAACCCAAATACTGAACCACTTTATCTCAGTTGTAACACAAGCCCAGTGGGATGCTAGTGTGATTTAGGAATAATATAATCAATCATGGGTCAGCTACTAATATTGTAACCCAGTGGGCTCTTGATTGATCTATTGCCTATAGTCCAGGGGTTGAATTTTGAAGGGTACTGAGATTAAAATAGGCCCATCTGAAGCCTTGCACTGTGATAAGATTTATAATGGGTTGCTCCTAGTCAGTGTACTTTACGGCTTCTTGAGGTAAGGCTCAGTCAGCACTGCAGGGGTACTTATTTTCTTTAGCATGTATTGCTAATTGTGATTTGTGCATGTTGGATTTGTCAACCCCACATTTTTTCAAACAGGTTCTAACTAACCCTACAGCATTTGAGATAGGTTAAATGTTTGCAATTAAAACCAATGAAGTATTTGAAACTTAAAGCTCTTAAACTTGACCGCTATAGTAGTTTTCAAACCTGTTGAGATAATTGTATATTATTCAGTTTAGAACACATGAACTCAGTCACAAAACATATTTCAACTTGATAGATCTAAATAGAAGATAATTTCACGGAAAATGAGGGCTATTTGGCAAAAATTTCCAGTCATACAACAACCTATTCAAACTGGGGATGAATGCTTAACAATTCAATAAAAAGTGTACCAAACAATAGAAATCATGAGTTTCAGCCACAGAAGGCATCTATTATGTTTACTATGTTTTTGGTGAACACATGAAACTCAGTCACCAAAGTTACAAACTTGATCCAACAATGAGCCCCAATAGCAACTGAAATAGACAATTTAAATATCAAATATCAAAATGCATGAAAAAATCTATAATATTGTTACCAACTTGCCCTAGTTAAGAATGTAATCTAGAATACAAAAATGAAATGCATATTCTGAGTGTCTGTTTTGGTATTAGAATCAATAAAAAATCAAATTTATCCAAACTCATAATCAACAGTGCCCATTTACAACCAAAAATACTTAATATAATAATCTAAAAAACTAATTCAAAATAAATAGTAGTGACTACAAGATTACATGCTACTATATATGGAGTGATAAAAATTATAATAAATAAATTATATAGATAAAATTTTCTAATTTTATTTTATTTTTATACTAAAATGGAAGCTTCACAGCAACAGAGTGACAATGGACCCTTTGTGAGCTGCAGTTGTGGTTGCTCCTGTGGGTCAAAGAACAGAGTTAGTGCAACGCAAGTGCCTACTCAAGGAGGAGATGGGAGAGGAGAGTTTAATAGTTACGCTGTACTGGCACAGCTGGTTCAAGGAGCACAACGTGCAAGGGAGCGGAGTATCAACCGCTGGATCCAGAAGCTGACCAAAAAATATACCAAGATTTTCACCACTAAAACAGTTAATGATGCCATCACCAAGAGGATGTTCTTGGTAGACAACCCTGTATACCTCCACAATGGTGTTCCCGCAGCCCTACTGGAGAAGGTTAATCCAGTCCTTGACACCACGTATGAGCCTTACGTGAGTGATGCCAACAAGGGAGATAATGATAAGCTGCCCCAATATTACCAAACCCCAAAAGGGCAGAAGGTGCTCAAAAAGGTTACTGCATTCTACAACCAAGTGCCTATGCCCTGTGTCATGGCCAAGCCCGTGGAGTTGCTTCCCATTGCCAAAAAGGCCAAGTACCATGGCATCCCCAATTCCACCTGCAATACCTTCATGAGGCTTATGGAGGAGACAACTGACTACAGGAAGGCCGCAGCTATTGTAATGATCTCGGAAAAATCTGCCCATTGGCTCCGTGCAACTTACATGAAAACAGGTATTGTTCTTCTTTTGGAGAAATTCAATTGTGAACCAACCCTATTGGTTAAGGAACACCTGTGGGCCATCCAACAGTGGATTGAGCGGAATTGACATCTTGAACTGGAAAATATTCAGTCAATGATTGATTCTGTTTTTGGAATCCAGGCTTTGGTTTCCACTTGCTACTGTGCAGTCAAGAAACTGAAATTCTCCTGGAAGAAACTTGGTGTATCTCTGTACAATCAGAATAGCTCAGATAACATTGTTTACTGCCAGAAATACGCCAAGACAGTTACTGCTCTCAAGGATAAGGGCACAGACAAGTTCTATCATTCTGTTGAGTCCTCCTTTGCATTGTCAATGCACAACAAGTATGGGTATGTCCCCAAAGGTGAAAAGAACGGCATGTCCTGGCATGCAGCTGTCTGGTCTGTTTCCTACTCAATGGTAGCTCTTCTTGGTCCCCTTGGTATTGAGCTCTATCAAATTATCAAGGGTTCCCACAATAGTGGGACTTTTCTGGAATTTCTCTGATTGGTTTGGGAGCACCTGAGGCGCACAAGCCTGGGCTTCACCAATATTATTGTATTGGATAATGTTGGGCTCTACAAAGTGGCAGATATTCTCAAAGAATTCCCAATGATTGAGCCTGGCATTGAAATAGCCTCCCAACAATTGGCCATGTCCACTTTGCATCTTCTCTTCCTCCCCTCCTATTCCCCATTCCTCAACCCAATTGAGGAGGTCTTTTGGTGGCTCAAGAGATTTATCAAGAAAGGGCGCCACCCAGGCCCAATAAGTTATTTAATTTGCTGCAGGTTGGTGTCCATAACCTCCCAGCTGAAACTGTGGCCAAATTCTATGATCACGCAGATTTGTTTCTCCCTACATGCCTTGTCCAGCAGCCAATCAATTAAAGACTTTGCTGTTCCTGATGTTTTTTGCATTTAATTTGTTAATGTTTTCTTTTATTTAGTTTAATTTATTTCATCTTTATTTCTGTGATTCCGCATACTGCGTCAGGTATAACAAAAATTAACAAAGCAAAGTCAATTGAATGAATGGAAAATAAAACACAATCATATTTAGATTTTTACTATTATGATTTTATTTAGGGTAGTTTTTCACATTTTTTATATGATTTCAATTAAATACCATCATGTTTATAAAAATTAACAAAATAATAAGGGTGAATGAATGAATACACAGAACATTTTTTATTATGTATTTATTTGTTGAATATAGATGGTTTGAGTAGATAATTTTAAAGAAATATATATAGAAATCAAAATAGTATTTGGGTGTAGACTTTTATTGGGGGTGGGAGCAGAGGAATTTGAGGACAGTATGTTGAAATAGACTAGTAATTTCTATTGACAATGTGTATGTCAACATTGGACCTGTACTAAATAAATTGCTGCAGGTAGAATACAGGAGCATTGTGACACAATTAGCTAGGAGGATTTTTTCTGAAGAAGTAGCCATCTCATAGGTGGTGGCAAGAATAACTGAATCTTGAATATTGTGCTCTATTGAGCTGTATCTAGGGGCAATTTTTTCTGTCTAGTAAATGGCGTACTACATCCAGTTTTATTATCACATCAGAATGGTTGTGGGCTTCTGCTTTAAGCCACATCAGTACTACAAGACCTAGGTAAACAATCAAGTGAAGTCTCTGCCTTTCAAAAGGGGCAGAGAACTCACAAAACTTATTATATAGAATACTAATTTTATTCTTAAAGAATGTAGTGGCAAAGGTTTTTTCCATTTTTTTGTTATACCAGTCTTATTGGAGCACCAGGAGGCCCTGAAGTCTCCAAGGATGCCTACTACTGCAGGCATGACGGCAGCATAACTATAGCTAAGTTTTGTTACTTTTTTGTTAAAAAAATTAGTATGTGTGATAGTGTGTGCTTGGTCAGGTAACAGAAACAGACTTCTTCTTGTCTTCTTTCCATCTTGGGTAGGTTTTGATACGGCATAGTTTGGATGAAATTCCAGACAAGCATGACTAAGAGCTTACAGAAGCTAATATCCAGAACGTACCGGTTGATTTGCAGGTTGGGGGCTGCAGCCAAAGCCGAGACCCGCCATTTGGTGTTGTCTTGCTTTGGTTGGAGTGATGTAAGTTGTTTTTGTTTCATTGGATAATTTTTAATTTATTAATCATTTCAGAGGCAGCAGCTGGCATCAGGACCAGCTGACGCCCTATGTGGGGGACATAGTTGTAGTAGAATGTTTGCAATATGTACGGTCTAAGATACTGTTGGATTTCTCCTTCTGTTTCTTCTAAATAAAAAAGTTAGTAAGATCTTTTTATTTATTTGATGTTTTATTTTTAACTTTCTATATCTTTACCTGTTGCCCCCTTTATGGGGGCTGCTTCACGGTACTTGTCACTAGCTGGTTCCTGGTTATCTTCTGTTGGTTTTTGTTTTTTTTATTTTTTAGCTGCTCAAACATTTTGGGGTCCCTTGATCACGCCTCTGCAGTTGTGAACCCCTGTGGCTTGAACTGTAGATTGGCAAAAACATCTTTTTGTACGTTTAGGAGCCTGGTTGCAAGTTTGTCAGTAGTATTGGGAATTTTCTTTTTCACAGTCTTTACAGTAATTTTGTCTAGTTTGTTGCCTTCTAACACCACCTCCTTTAGAATGTCCTTCATCTTTTAATTGACCTCCTTGATTTTAGCCACCGCTGCGTCTAATTCCTTTATCATTTCCTCTAATTCTGCCATGTTTTTCTTGTACTTATTCCAGCCCTTTTTATACCAATAAACTTTCCCAATAAACTATATCTATTTTATTGTAATTAATAGAGTTTAAATAAATATATCTTGATTTTACTTATGATATTTTATTAGCTTTAAGCACCACTATTCATTTGATATTGATATTATGTATATTTATTGTATATTCAACCCATTTCTAGTATCATGAATAACTTATTTTGTTCAAGTACATGTTTTTTCCAAGTAAAACATGATTTTTTCTCAAATCAGTATGCCAATTTTAACCCTAAGTAATTATTTATTAAAAGATAGCCACTTTCACAGGTTATATGTAGATCATATATTTTAGAGCGTGTAAACCAACCCAATCTTAGTATCATGAACAATATACTTTGTCATGTGTATGTTCTGTCCAAGTATAACATCATTTGTTCTTGAATCAGAATTCCAATTTTGACCCTAATTACATTCTTATTAAAAGATAGCCACTTTCATGGGTTATATGTAGATCATTTATTCTAGAGATATATGTTTAGTAATGGATTATTCAATTTAATTATATTGTTTTCTATTTTAACTTCAATATATTCAAAGCGCTACACTCAAGTGAATTTTAAAAGCTACAAGTGCTACAGACCAACCAATTGAAATGGTTTTACATGTGGTGACTGTGTGTTTGGCTCAGACCAGACACGCCTCAGTTATTGCACCCAGTTCAACTTGATGAAATAGGCCTGTTGAAAAAGATATGTCTTTGTTTGAAAATTGGCACACCAACTTGTGGTCACTCTAGCACCAGACCTCTGGGTTCTCTGGTGCTAGATTGACCACAAGTTGGTGTGCCAATTTGCACACAAAGACATCTCTTATTTTCAACAGGCTTATTTCATCAAGTTAAACTGGGTGCAATAATTGAGGTGTGTCTGGTCTAATCCAAAACACAAAGACACCACATGTTGTAATACCCATACATTGTAGGTACTACTTGGGTAAGGTATGGCAGGAGGTTGGCAAACTGGAAGCCAGTCAAGGAGGTGACAATTGGGCAGATGGTCATTAACCACCAGAAGACCTTGGTGTGGATGTTGTTCTTCTGAAGCTCCCTGCAAAGTAGGTCATCATGTAGTACATGGAGGTATACACCACAATGGGCAGAGTGGAGTGTGGAGATACCAGGGGAGTCCAGGAACCAGTATGGGAAGAGTTGAGATGTCCCGGATCATAGTGGTAGTCTTGTCCTAACTCTTTGGGTGAAGGCCTAAAGAATTCTGGTCCCTGTTGATATCCTCCAATCCCAAGGCAAGCTGTGAGTACAGCTGTGAAGATGAGGTGATTTATCTTCCTTGGATTGGAGGTGATTGGCTGGGGCAAACTAACTAAAGTTAGACTTAAAGGTGTAAGTAAGATTAGCTTTATTGAGGGTATTGAATTCAATAATAGCACAAGCTACTACTGAGGAGGGATCCCTTATTTATAGTGCTCTCCCTTGTGCAAAGATTTGCAATCAGAAGTGAAAAGCAGGAGATGGGGGATCCCAAAACCTTGGAATGTAGTAATGGTAGTTGGGGCTTGGGGAGATGGCCAAACTCCTGTTCTTCTGCTATCTGTGGCTAGTTTGGAAGTTCCTGAGTTGAACCAATAGTTGTAGGTTGTTTTGGTGCTAGGTGAGGGATGGGAGTCAAATTTCTCTCATGATCTATTTTTGTCCTAGGAGCATTGGTTTGGCTTGAGTTTGACTCTGCCCATGTGATCTGGGATCTAGCACCCCATTGGTTGGTGGTAAACTTATTTTTAAATTGTGACTCATTATTCCCTCCTTCTTCTGGAGATGTAGCTGTATTTTTAAATTTTGGCCTTGCAGCCAGGTAATTTTCTGATTGGCTGCAATTAATGGGCTTTTCTGATTGGCTGTGGAGTAGGGCCTGGGACCCGGGTGGGTAGCTGGCAGCCAGCTAGGACCCGGTGGGCAAGCAGGTGGGCAGGGGGCTGACAGCAGGCCTACTGGCAACTGGGTGGGCAAGCAGGTGGCTGGCAGGGGCCTGGCTGGCGGGTGGGTGGGTGGGTGGGTGAAAGGCTGGCAGCAGGCCCTCTGGCAACTGGGCGGGCAAGCAGGTGGCTGGCAGGGGGGCTTGCTGGCAACTGGCTAGGCAGTGGGGGTTTGGCGGGCAAGCAGGGGGCCAGAAGGAGGCCCACTGGCAGCTAGCTGGGTGCTGGGGGGCTGGCAGAGGGTGCTGGCGGGTGTGGTGGGCACCTGACTGGATGATAAATTATTACAGTGTTTATTAAGTTCTGTTTTTTCCTCTGTTTGATTTTTATTTTCCCCAATTAAAGGGGGGAAATCTTCATTGAATTGGGCATTTTTAATAGGAAATCCTTCTATTTTTCTCAACAGTGTACTCCAGTAAGAATCTGATTTATCAGGAATATTCCTGATATTTGCCTTTCTTCCCCCTCCTAGAGTGTCCTTCCCCTGATGGTACTGGGCAATCTTCTCAGGGGTGTTGGTGAGGTTGGACTTTGGTTCCCAAGAGTTGGACTCTGATGGGTACCCTGCCCAGGATACAAGGTACTGGGTCTGGTTATGAGCCTTTTGGTAACCCAGCACTACATCTATCTCCCATTCTGGTGTGTGTTGTAGAACTTTGGGTGGAGGTCTAGAGTTCTCAACCTGATGGGGTGGTGGAGGACTGCGCTCGGCTGTTAGCCTGGATACGTGAAACATGTTGTGTGCGCTGTAGTGGGCTGGGAGTTATACCTTGTAGGCGGTGGCTGATAACTTCTGGAGGACTTAGAGAGGACCAATGCACCTAGGTCCAAGCTTGCACTCCACCTGATTAAGATTGAAGTTCTTGGTATCCAAGTATATATTAGATCCCACTGGGAACTTGGGTGTGGGTCTTTGGTGTTTGTCCTCTTGGGCCTTGCAGTTTTGTTGAGCCATTTTTAGGTTACTTTGAAGTTCCTCCTGGGTGTCTCAGAGGGTCTGGAAGTAATTGTTGGATTGGGAAACAGTCCCTGGCTGTCCTGAGGTTGGGATTCCTTGAGGAGAATAGCCTTAGTTGGCCTTGAAGGGGTTATCTTAGTCCCCAAGTGGTAGGAGCTATTATAGTTGAACTGAGCTAAGGGCAACAGGTCTGACAAGTTGTCTTGTTTAGCATTGACATAGGCTTGGAGATATGTTTCCAAGAAAAGGTTGATATACTCTGTCTGTTCATTGAGTTGAGGGTGAAAGGCGGTTGACATGTTCAACTTTATCTGTAGCTGCCTCATGATTTTGCCCCAAAACTTGGAGGTGAATTGTGTTCCTCTGTCAGAGACAATATCTTTTGATAGTCTGTGGTGTCTGTAGATGTGCTCAAGGAAAAGGCAGGCAGTGGCTATGGCTGTCATCCCACTAGAACAGGCCACAAACTCTGCTGCTTTAGTGAGTCAATCCACAATTACCAGGATGCTGGTGAACCCTTTGCTTGGAGGAAAATTGGTGATGAAGTCCATGGAGATTGATTCACATGGCATTGTGGGAATCTGGAGGGGTTTAAGGAGTCCATGAGGTTTCTGCGCATAGTGTTTGTTCCTCATGCATAATACACACCAACTAATGTAATTCTTCACCTGTGAGAACATGTAGGGCCACCAGTAGTTCAAGCGGAGCCTTTTCATGGTTTTTCTTTACTCTCCTGTGGCCTCCCAGAAGAGAGTCATGGATCTCTCTGAGTAACTGGTCCTGGATAGCTCCTGGGGGAACCATCAATTGGTTGTGTCTGAAGATTAGACCCTGTCTCAGCTCATAGTTGTGGTTTGGGTTGTTGGAAGTCATCTTGGACACTATCCCTTGGATCATTGGTGAATCTTTTTGAGCTGCCTTGATCTCATCTTCCAACGTGGAGGTGGGTTGGGAGATGCCAAGGACTGTGAGCAAGAATTGTTTGGGCCTAAGAACTGGGCAAGTGTTGAAATGATCATATGAGTGATCCCCATTGTTGAGATCTTCCCTTCAACTAAGGGCGTTGGGGGCTTCATTAGAGTTACCTGGAATTTAGCTTATCTTGAAACCATAAGAAGACAGGTCCAAGGCCCACCTAGCCAAACTGTTGTGTTTGGCTCCTGGGGACAACATCCAGAAGGGCATGGCAGAAAATCTTTATAACAAAAGATTTGAGGTTTGAAGCTAGCCTTTGGTTAGCCTTCAGGGCAATATTAAGGACATGTACCTTAATTTCCTGGAATACAAGATGAGGTATTCCTTTTGGGAAAAAGGAAAGAAAAAGGCTTGAAGAATATTAAAGCCAGCGCAAATTTGGATAAGCTTGTCTTTATTAGGAGAAATGATTCTACTTAAATAGTAGACAAGGGTTGATGATCACTCATTAGATAGACAGAGTGGCAGAGGGGGTCAGGTTGGAGTGAAGTCATACCAGGATCAGACAAGGGTAGGTAAGGTATTCCAGAATGAGTGTACATTAGAACAGACCTATTTATGGAAGGCAAGGAATATCTGAAATCAAAAGCAAAACCAACCAAATCTTTGATATATATCACTATTTGAAGGCCATATCAAAATTGCATTAATGGCATGATTTCTGACATCTCCCCTCTCAAGATTGGACAAGGGGAGTTGATATTTGCAGAGAAAATTAGAATAAACTCAGGCAAAAGGACGTCCAGAGGACAGCAACTTCACAGTATACTTGACACCCTTCTTGAAGGTGACTTCACAAGGTCCAACCCATAGGGAGTCAATCTTATGGGCTCTGCCTCCAGTATGGTTATGATAGTAGAAAACCAGGTCGCCTATTTGATACTCAGGGAGGGGGGCTCTAGAAGATTGGATGGAGAGAGCTCTAAAGTCTTGACCTTATAGGCAGTTGAATATGCTGTTGCCTGAATGAAAATGATATGATTAGTTAAGTCTTTGACATGGGCTTCAGGATTGACAGACGCATCAACTTCAATCAAAGGAGGTCCCAAGATTGAGGGGGTTGTGGCTTCACGTCCGTACATCATGGCAAAGGGAGATTGGCCAGTCACTTGGTGTCTGATGAGTTGATAAGCAAAGTAAGCAGCAGGGAGAAACATATCCCAGCTGGCAGCATCAGAGAGGGTGACTTTCCTCATTATGGACACCAGTGTCATGAATGACATTTCAATACTTGTGTTGAAAACCTGGGAATTGAAACCTGGGTCTCATGGAAAGCCTTATATTGACCAGAGTAGACAGGAAACCGCCCAACTGCCAGTTAGGTCAAACCCTGGACCACCAGAGATAGATGATCCCAAACAGGAGGAACAGAAACCTACCAACCTTCCAAGCATCAATACTGGAGGTTTAAAATCAACACTGGAGACCCTGGAATCAACCCCTGACCCTCCAAAGACTACTTAAGTCACACAAAGTGGACAGGAACCCGCCAACTTGTTAAATTGCAAACCCGAGTTGACAAGTTACTCCAAGACCTGCCAGTCTTCTGAGGACAATTCCCTGAAGTGTCACCAGATTGCTGCCAACCTTGCATCACCAAAGATCCAGACCTATGCAGAGGCTGTAGCTTGCCTAAGGAGGTTAAAACAAAACCTACTGCTAACTCTGCCAATGACCGCCAGCAGCTACCAGTCTCCCATCCAGAATGGAACGTACAATTGAACTACTCAGGTGACGTGGTGAACAGTAGCGGTGGAACAAAGCATTGCCAATTCTGTTCACCAGAGCAGGCACAACCTGGATCTGCTGCCCTCAAGACTCTAAGCCAAGATCCATGCTCCGCCAGTGCCTTGTCTGCAAACCTGAACCCTGCAAAAATTGAGGAAGCAAAAACCCATGGTATAAAAGCCCTGGCGGTATGGTTATAATCATATTGTCATTTTTGATAATAAAGTTTTATGAACCTTTGGTTTGAACAAATCTTACCTTATCTAGTCTTAGTGATCTTCCATCTTAACTCCAGCCAAGTGGACCATCAGGCAACCGCCCCTTCTGGAGATCAACCTGCCAACCCTCCCCAGGCATTATACTGTCCCCTAGGAGCCCCTTTGAACCTGTGTATTTTACCAAATACCTGCCCAACCCCGCCTACACGGAGTACAACTTGGAGACCATTCTCATTGCCAATCCCTTGGCAAGGACTAGAGAAACTGAATACAAAAGACGTGAAGGAAATAGGATTGAGGTATCACCCTTATTGTTCAAAGACAAGTACAATTATCTGCCTGCCTACTTTGTTCCCATGACTCCATCCTTAACCCCACAACCCAACTGCCCAATGGAGACCTCCACTGCAGCTGAGACTACGTCCACCCAACTTTTTGAATTACTCTACATTACTTTGACAGGAATGGTAGACACTATGGTGCCCAATTCAGGGCCCTGGTCTTTTCTTGAGAAATCTGTATCCTATATTATCAAGTTAGCACCCATTTATGGTGGAGATTACCCTCTGGCCTGGCTGTATTCTGTCCTAAGCCAGCCAATGCATCTACCTATGCCTGGCTTTCTGACATTATGAAAATCTTTTACAAATATGGTAACCTGGGCCCCAAGATGTTGTTAATACTTGGGGCAACCTGTATGCTTTTTTGTGATAATCACTTTTTACACCCATAAGGCAATTACCTCCCTGATATTCTCATGGATGAAGAACCAACGCGCCCAAGAATTGAAAGACCCTGCACTTGGAGAAGAACCCCAGAACATGGCCACGTCACAACTACAAAACATGATAGTGAACCAGACCACAACCAAGGTGAACATGCCCTAGATGGGCAAACTCATCTTAGAATTGCTTGCCAAGCCATGCCTGTCCTCCGTCTCCACTTCCAAGCTGACACCAACGCATACCCCAGTGATACTGAGAAAGTCCTGGGAATGGCTGCCATGCTGTCAGGAGACGCACTGGATTGGTTTGGAAAGGCCACTGCTAGAGATGTAAAATTTTGCCTTGATTACTCCCAATTTGAAAGTGAATTTATAGCCACTGTAGATGACCAAGACACCAGATACTATGCGCTGAACTCTCTGTTAGAGATCTGACAAGGGAACCGGTCTATCCAAGCCTATGTGGATGAGTTTCTTAAACTAAAGACCTGCACCCAACTTGAGGATAAATTAGCCACCATTATCTTCAGAAAAGAGGTTAATTTAGCCATGAAAGACCTGTAGAAACACCATCTGCCCACATTGAGTCTGGAGGAACTACTGCCCCTATGCAAAAGACTGAGCTTAAAGCAGGAAGATCTAAACCCGTACCCTAACTGTATTGGCAGAACTGCAACGCCAAATTGACCAGGGATATCCCCAAAAAACTACAACGTCACTATCAAGATGGGTTGTTTTCAGGGACATACTTTAAGGGAACAAGCCCCAATTTGATGAGCCAATGCCCCTAAATTAAGCCCTGCAATGGCTGAACCAATGGGCACAGTGATCATGGCAAGATGGCCTAAGTGACCCAAGTATGCAAACCTTCCCATCAGGAAGCTGAAACAACCTAAAAGATAATATCCTATCATGTATTTCAAAAGATAAAAGGAAGCATAAGGCCGTACCAACAAGGGTTTGACAGGTGGAGGAGTAGAATGGCAGCTGTAGTGGAACTTTCTTCCCCAATGACCAGAGGGATACTTGAACCATCCATTGGCCAAGGACTCCTTCTGGTAGCATTGTTGGGAGAGGAGTTTTGCCAGTCAATAGTGGGGGTGGGATTCTCAATACCTTTTACAGTTGTAAAAGGGAGACTAGAAACCATAGCAGGAAATAAATTCCCTTCATGGCTTCAAATGATGTTACTAAGAAATAGATGTGGCAAGATAGGATAAGAAGTATTCTTTATTGTTGGAACAATTAAAGTTAATAAGAAATGGGCACTTATATAGCCTTATAATCAAGGCTGAAATATTTGAGTGGATCTTTGGGAAATGAAAGGGGATTTTCATGAGACTATCATGTAAAACTTACCTGTTTTAAGTGGTGGATGCATTGTTGCTCAATAATGGGCATAGAAAGTTGATGGAATAACAGGAGCCACAAAGATCTTAAAATGTTAAGGCTAATTAAGCGGTGAGAGACCAGAAGATCACATATCTTATTATATGGAGCCTTGTTCATAATCATAGAGAGCGGGTCATGGATCAAACAGTTGGCGTGAAGCAGCCAATCAGAACAAGAGCGGTAAGTGACATTATCAGTTCTATTATTAACCTTTTTGCTTTCAAAGTGCTTTTTGAGTTCAAATTCAAATTAAATAAGCAGATAATAAATAGGAAAACTAAATGTGTTGGCTGTCTTCATATTAACTTTATCTTCATGACTAGAGTCTTTGGTTTGATTCTTGTTCTGAACAGGTTTGAGAGGACACATAGAGTAGAAAATGTTGTTGTTTTGTGCCTTTGTGTTAATAACCACCAACCATTCATTCATATTTAACAGGGAGTCATGAAAATAATTCCTGACAGTTGTGTTTCTACTGCCATGAGGCAGGGCATCTAACCAGAGCTTGCTCCAAAAAAATATCTCTCCTGTATCCCTGGCACAAATAAACACCTCTGCGCAATCTTTCAAATTCATCCAAGTGACTGTGGAACTATTAGGAAACAAGCATCAGATCAAAACCTTTATTGACACAGGAGCTGATGAAAGTTTCATTGACGCCAGCCTGGCCAAGGAACTAGGCCTGACATCCTCAGAACATAGTCTACAAGTAATAATGGGAAACAGTTCTCTGGACTCAGGATACAGATGCAAACAAGAACTTCCCTTGACAATTGGACAGAACGTGTACCCAACCCCCTTGATCCTCTTGCCAGGTTTACCCCACCCCCTAATACTGGGCAACTCCTGGTCTGGAAAACACGGCCTGATCCTGAACTATTGTGAACAGAATGCTACATTGAGACAACCTGAATCTTGTGACACTGTTCCCTTCTGTATGAGCCTCAACAGAATGCCGCCCAACAAACTCTTAACCATAAAAATAGAGCCTAGCGTCAGGATACTACCTATCCCCTACAGAAATAGGACCATGTGTTTAGCAAGGAAGCAGCCACAAAACTACCCAGCCATTCAATCTACAACCACACAATAGACCTGTTACCAGGGACCCAATCACACCACAGCCCCATCTACAGCTATAATATTGCAAACAGGTAGCCTTGAAGACTTATCTAGAGGAAATGACCAAAAAGGGTTTTATCTGAGTGTTGAAGGCTCCTTGATTGTCTCCCATTCTGTTCTTAGGGGAAAAAGATGGTGTAATGCACCCATGTGTAAACTATCAGAAACTGAACAATATTACAGTGAAGAACTGCTATCCCATCCCCAATGCTGATGACCTCTGCAACATACTGACCGGAGCCCAGGTGTATTTGAAGATTGACCTAAGAGACGCCTTCAACCAGATCCAAATCAAAGACAGAGATAAATACAAATACAAGATGGCCTTTAAAACCAGATATGGGTTGTTGAATACCTATTAATGCCATTTGGCCTGTGCAACGCCCCCAGTACCTTCCAAAGGATGATCATCACAGTCCTAGGCAAGTACCTTGACCAATTTTGTGTTGCATATTTGGACAACATCCTCATATACAGCAAGTCACACAAAGAACACCTCCAACACCTTGACCTTATATTAGAGAAACTCTCCCAGGCCAACTTACACACCAAGCTGAAAAAAAGTGAATTCTTTCAGTCCAAGGTCAAATTTCTAGGATATGTAGTGAAAATCAACAGGTTTGCCATGGCGCAGGACAAAGTAGAAGCAGTAACTTCCTGGACAGTGCCCAAATGCAGAAAAGATGTGAGAAGTTTTTTGGGCCTGGCAAATTATTGCAGGGATTTTATCCAAAAAAATTATCAAATTACTCTACCCCTGACCCATCTTTTCTCTGACAAGGTCCTATTTTTCTGGACCCCAGAATGTACCACCGCCTTTGAAGCCTTGAAGCTTGCCTTCACCTCCACCCCTGTCCTGGCCATGCCAGATCCATCCAAACCATTTGTACTGGAAACCAATGTGTCCAACTTTGCGGTGGGTGGGGTTCTTCTTCAGAAAGTAGGGGATAGTATGCTACACCCTGTAGCATATTACTCCAAGAAAATGCTGACATCCAAAGGAAACTACCCAATCTACAATAAGGAGATGCTTGCAATAATGAAGACCCTGAAACATTGGCGCTGGTACCTATGTGGCGCTGAATTCCTAGTAAAAGTCCTAACTGACCACAAGAACTTGGTTTACTTCTTTAAACTCAGACAGCTGAACCAGAGACAGGCCAGATGGGCCCTAGAACTGACCGACTACACTCTGACAATTGACTATAAACCTGAGAAAGTCAACTTAGTACCTGACGCACTGAGCAGAAGAGCATACTTGATTCCCTCCACATTTGAGACCAAAGACCATAACACCCACGTACTTCTTGACCCTGCTATCCTAGGTATCCAGCTGATGTACATGAAGATAATGGCTTGCAAACCCAACATAATTGAGGTGCCAAAATTAGATAAATACTCACTAGAACTCATTGCCAACTTGACCTCTGACCCCAAGAGCCACCACCACAAGAAAGGATTCTTGTTGAAAGAAACTACCCTGTTACTACATAACCAAATCTATGTACCCAAAGGTGAGACAAGGACCAAAGTTCTCATAGACTATCATAACTCAGAGATGGCCGTTCACCCTGGCAGATTCAAGACACTCCAAGGAATCAAGAAGAATTATGCTTGGCCCCGGATGGACAAAGACGTGGCTGCCTACATTAAGGGCTGTGAGACATGCAGGAGGACCAAAAACTGTAGATCTAAACCTGAAGGCCTACTAAGACCACTAGACATATCAACAGGACCCTGGCAATCTGTTTCAGTGGACTATATTATAGAACTGCCCCATTCAAATTTGTTCAATGCCATTTTAGTCATAGTAGATAGGTTTACTAAAATTTCCTATTTTATCCCTACCACCACCCACTGCACCACTTCTGAGACAGCTAAACACTTCCACAACCGCATCCTGACCCAACATGGCACCCTGGCAGAAATCATCACTGATAGAGGCCCCCAATTCACCTCCAACTATTGGACTCAGGTGATGAAAGACTTAGGAGTAAAGCGCTGTGTATTCACTTCCTACCACCCGCAGGCCAACAGCCAGACTGAACAAGTGAATCAAATATTGAGCAATACCTACAATGCTACACCAACTCCAACCAAGATAACTGGGCCAAGATGCTACACATGATACAGTACGCCTACAACAGCAAAGACCATGCATCCACTGGAATGTCCCCCTTTAAAGCCAATTATGGTTTTGATCTATCTTGGGACCCCAGCATTGGCAGTAAAGAGACAAACATGTCAGGGCAAACCCATATTGAACAGATACACAACACCCAAGAAACCTGAATTAAGAATCTGACCAGAGCTGTCCAAACTTACAAGCCTTTTGCCAACAAAAAAAGGATTCCTGGAAAACCATTGAAGATAGGGGATGAAGTATATTTTTATTTGCAAAATGTGCCTCTGACAGTTCCCTGTTGTAAGTTAGCCCACCAAAGGAGCGGGCCCTACAAGATCACCAAGCTAGTGAGAAAGTAGCATTCAAACTAGAGCTACCCCCTTGAGTAAAATACATAATGCCTTCCACTGTGCGCTACTCTTCAAAAAAGAAGGAAAATCCCTACCCCACCAGAAACTCAAGACTGACTCTTCTCCCATCCAAGTAGGATGCTCTTAGGAATATGAAGTTGAATATATTCATTGAGACTGCACCCACTACAAAACGCCACAGTACTACGTCAAATGGAAGGGATACCTACCCAAGGAAAGCACCTGGGAACTGTTAAGCAACCTACCCAACGCCCAGCTGGCCATCCAACAATACCTTTTGTCACGCTTTTTGCTTTACAGCACCACAATTGTTTGAGATTATAAGGCACAAGTCATTTTCTTGAATACAGTCATATGTGAGGATATGAGAAGTACTATATCAGAAGAGCCAGGATTGAACGGAACCATGATTATTGCCCAGCAATGGCTTCTGATTGCGCAGAAGCACTTAAGGATTAGGATAAAGGCCAATCAGATTAAGGATAAAATAAAGATGGTTCAAAGATAATTTTATTGTAAATGATTAACTCTTCTTATACCTTATGCAAGGGTAATCACTGGGCTGCTAGCAATGTCTTCTGGGACATTCTAACACTCCCCTAATTTGGGTAATTATTAATCTAGGTTTGGCGCTTATTGCACGTCAACCAATAGAATATCTTCATCTTCACCCAGCACAGGTGATCCTTGCTGGCGTGGAATAGTTTAATACTTCAGGATCACTTCTTACTTCTCTGGCATCCTGCAAGCTTAATGCTTATTAATGTGATAAATATGGTAATTTGAGATTATGGGGAATTGAACCCAGCGCTTTGGCGCTTGATGTAAAAGTAAAATGGCGCCTGCAATATTTTCCAGGTGGCGCTTGCAATAATTTTCAGTAGGTGCAGCGGCACTTGACGTAAAATTAGTTCAGCACTTTGGCCCCCAATCCAATTGCTATGCAGCGCTGTGGCGCTTGTGTATTTTTAAAGTGCCGCACGGCAAATCAAGTTTAATTTAATTGTTGCGGCAGCGCTTATCATTGGCTAGTTTAAGGCTCAGGTCAGCAGACTACTGCTGATCCAATATGCATATAGTTTATACAACCAATTTATGTAATTTGGTAGCTGCAATTCATATCTGCGAGCTCTGTCATAATTAGTATCATTGTATTTTTTGCTACCAATTTATGGATTTGGTTGTAGCAATCCCAATAAGTGGGCTCTGTCATAATTGGCATCATTGCTTGATCAAAATTCCCAACACCTTTCAAAAAAGACTAGAAAGGAGGGGACCCCCAGGAAGGAAGGGTATGATGTCATGAATAAAATTTCAATACTTGTATTGAAAACCTGGGAATTGAAACCTGGGTCTCAGGGAAAGCCTTATGTTGACCAAAGTAGACAGGAAACTGCCCAACTTCCAGTTGGGTCAAACCCTGGACCACCAGAGATAGATGATCCCAAACAGGAGGAACAGAAACCTGCCAACCTTTCAAGCATCAATACTGGAGGTTTAAAATCAACACTGGAGACCCTGGAATCAACCCCTGACCCTCCAAAGACTACTTGAGTCACACAAAGTGGACAGGAACCTGCCAATTTGTTAAATTGCAAATCTGAGTTGACAAGTTACTCTGAGATCTGCCAGTCTCCCAAGGACAATTCCCCAAATGGTCACTAGATTGCTGCCAACTTTGCGCCACCAAAAATCTGGACCTATGCAGAGGTTGTAGTTTGCCTTAAGGAGGTTAAAACAAAACCTACTGGAAACTCTGCCAATGACCTCCAGCAGCTGCCAGTCTCCTGTCCAGAATGGGTAGTACAATTGAACTACTCAGGTGATGTGGTGAACAGTAGCAACAGAACAAAGCATTGCCACTTCTGTTCACCAGAGCAGGCAAAACCTGGATCTTTTGCTCTCAAGACTCTAAGCCAAGATCCATGCCCTTCCAGTGCTTTGTCTGCAAACCTGAACCCTGCAAAAATTGAAGAAGCAAAAACCCATGGTATAAAAGTCCCAGTGGTATGGTTATAACTATATTTTCATTTTTGATAATAAAGTTTTATGAACCTTTGGTTTGAACAAATCTTACCTTATCTAGTCTTAGTGATCTTCCATCTTAACTCCAGCCAAGTAGACCATCAGGCAACCGCCCCTTCTGGAGACCAACCTGCTGACCCTCCCCAGGCACTATACTGTCCCCCAGGAGCCCCCTTTAGACCTGTGCATTTTACCAAATACCTGTCCAACCCCACCTACCTGGAGTACAGCTTGGAGACCATTCTCATTGCCAATCCTTTGACAAGGACTAGAGAAACTGAATAAATAGGATGTCAAGGAAAGAGGATCAAGGTACTACCCTTATTGTTCAAAGACAAGTACAATTATCTGCCTGCCTACTTTGTTCCCATGACTCCATCTTTAACCCCGCGACCCAACTGCCCAATGGAGACCCCCGCCGCAGCCAAGACTACATCCACCTAACTGTTTGGAGTACTTTATATTACTTTGACAGGAATGGTAGACACTATGGTGCCCAATTCAGGGCCCTGGTCTTTGCTTGGGCAATTGTATCCTATATTATCAAGTTAGCACTCATTCTATGTTGGGCATTAGCCTCTGTCTTGGTTGTATACCATCCCAAGCCAACCAATGCATCTACCTATGCCTGGCTTCCTGAAAACCAGGGAGTAATTTGATTGTTCAACAGTTCCATTAGTTGACAGGTTATATGGCGCAGAGAAAAATTGGTGGGTACCCATAGCCTCCACAATAGAGGTGATAAGGTGATCATTAAAATTAGTGCCATTATCAGAAAGCAGGACTTGAGGACAGCCATGACAGTAGAAGATATCTTGCAACAAGAAATTAGCAGTGGTCTTGGTGGTTATATCTTTTGCGTCTCTGGCTTCAACCCACTTGCTAAAATGGTCTACAGCTACCAAGATAACCCAACACCCAGACCTAGAACAAGGGAGAGGCCCAACAGCATCAATACTTATAGTGTGAAAAGCATGTTTAGGAGGGATGAGCTTGAATTGGTATTGGGAAGGTTGAGGTTGTTGGAGCTGGCACAAATGATAGGAGGCAAGGACATAAGGATTATAAGGCGCAGGTTTTCCCAATAGAAGTTCTTACATAACCAGTTGTGAGTTTTTGCTATACCTACATGTCCAGTATCAATGTGAGCTTGGAGGATAATAGCTATCCTCATGCTAGGGCAAACATAGGGTAGGTAGGCATTGTTAACCTTTTTGAAGAGTTGTCTATCTCAAATCACAGTATCCTTAGATAGGGTCTGTAGCGTCAAGCAAATGTCTTCTGGCTCAGTAGTCTAAGAGTCAGGATACCCTATTAATTTGTATAAGCAATCAGTGTCAGCAGGGTGAATAGCTAGAATTGGCATCCTTGACAGGCCATCAGCGTTCTGATGTTGGGCCCCAGGACAGTGTATCACAGTGAAATCATATCCTTGTAGACGCAGAGCCCAGCATGCTAATTGTCCTTCAGGTTCTTTTAGTTGTTGTAGCCATTTAAGGGAGGAGTGATCTGTGATCATAGTGAAGTGGGTTCCGTAAATGTATTTTCTGAACTGCTTTACAGCATGCAACACTGCCAAGCATTCCTTCCTAGTGACTCTATAGTTCTTCTCATGTTTTTTTGAGGACTTGGGAAGAATAAGCCATGGGTTGATCCACGCCTTCATTGCCAAGTTGGGCTAAGATGGCACCCACAGCTACTCCGCTTGTGTCAGTGTACAAGATAAACTCTTTATCATAATCAGGGTAGACTAGGATAGCAGCCTCTTTAAACTTGGCCTTCAACGCTTCAAAAGACTGTTGTTGGCTGTCAGTCCACTCAAAGGGTACGTTGCAAAGGAGCTGGACAAGGGGTTCACTTAATTCAGTGAAGTCAGGGATTAAATGTCAATAGTACCCTATCATACCAAGAAATACTTGGACCTCCTGTAGATTTGTAGGAGGCAGCATCTTATCAATGGCTTCCACCTTATTATTCATGGGGTGGATTCCAGTTTGGGTGACCTCATGACCCAGGAATTTGAGTTGCTCTTTAAAGAAGGAGCACTTGGAGGGTTTGAGCTTTAAGCCAGCTTTTCAAATCTTGATGAAGACAGCTTTGAGGTGATCCAAACAGTCAGTAAAGATGGAGCTGAATATGGTGATATCATCAAGATATATGAGGACACAATAGAGCTTTAGGTCTCAGAGGATGGAATCTATAGCCCTTTGAAACGTAGACAGAGCATTGCAGAGTCCTTGGGGCATTTGAGTGGGTTCATAGAGCCCTTTGGAGGTGATGAGAGCAGACTTTTCCCAGTCTTCTGGAGACAAGTCAACCTACCAGTATCCAGAAGCTAAATCCATAGTAGTGAAGAATTTTGAACCGCCCAGTTGTCTGAGAGCATTGTCAATTCTAGGAAAGGGGTATGAGTCTTTCTTGGTGAGTGAGTTTAGGCAGTGGTAGTCCATCACAATGTGATGTCCCCATCTTTTTTCTTGGGGATCAATAAGGGGGAGGCCCACAAGCTTTGAGAGGGAGCCAAGAGTCCAGCATCTAAGAGTTGTTTAAGCTCCTTTGAAACCTGGGCATCCTCTATCCTACTACAGTGGTATGGCTTGGCACAAAAAGGCGGTACATCACCAGTATCAATCTGATGAATGACCCCTTTGGCTAGTCCATAGTCTGTAGGTTCAGAGGCAAAGATATTGCTAAACTGATCAATTAAATCCAGCACATCTTTTTGCTGAATGGGCGACAGTTGTGGGAAGTTGGTAGCAGTAAACAGGGAGAGAACCTGAGGGCTTTCTTCAGGTAGATTGAAGTTGCTGAAGGTTCCAAAAGGGTAGAGAGATTCCACATGTTCTGCTTCTAATATCAGCTGTGCTCTACAACTTGGACTTGCAATACTTGCATAGGCAAATCAGTCAGGTTAGCTAGCAGCAACTGTACAGGCTCCTTATGGGTTTAGTCTAAGATCCCTGGGCACAATTGAGTCTCCTTACAGCTGAGAGACTCAGGGGAGTACAATTCCAGGAATGACTTCTCAGGCAGCTCATAAAATATCTGGGAGTCTAAAATCACTTGGGAGCCTGGAGGGATGGTAATATCTGCAGGGGAAAGGAGAGGCACACCTTCCTCTGCAGGACAGGAAGGAGGAGGGGAACACATATTGGAGGATTGAGTTCTGTACTTGAGCAAGAAGATACCTGTGGGGTACTCAAGCACAAAATTATTAAGCTGTTTGCCAGATATGCACAGAGGTTCTTCAAAAATTAAAGGGACCTCATATCCTAAGAGAAATATGTATCCATCTCAAAGGTTTACAATTCCATTATATTCTTGGATGAATTGTGTATCAACCAGGAGATCATAGCTTTTGTTCTCTAGGACAACAGCAGGGGACACAATGAGGAGTTTTCCAAACCTCATGGGCAGGGCAGAGTAGGCATCAATGGCTCAAGTTTGAGCCATGCCAGCAGTACCATATAATTGAGTGTAGTTGAGGTCAGGGGCCAGCTTAAGTTTCTTCATTAGCTTGGATGATACCACATTGACTGAAGAACCCATGTCCATAATTGCCTTGATTTTAACCTTCTGAATTGACACTTCTACATGAGTAGTATCTTTCCTAAAGGGGGCAAGACAGCCAGAAAGTCTTGTGCATCTTCCAGCTCTTTTTTCATTTAGATAACATGCATTTTAGGCAGGAATTTCCTTATACACAGTCTACAACAGGAGAGATACGGACACATTATGGAAGAGAGCCTTGGTTCTCAGCAGCTTCTTCAGAAGAGTCTACCAGGACAGGAGGTTGATGAGCCTGGGCCAGATAGCAACAAGCTACCACAGCTTTGGCTTCAACTGAAGGTGCGCAGGAGGTAGTGGTGGTTTTCCCTGAGCAAAGCTTGTAAGGGACAGACACAGTCTCTGAGACAGCCAAAACAGATTAGTCATAACTATCTTATTCATTGCAGTCAGAGTCTTCAGGTTCAGAATCACTGCAAAGATTGTGAAACAGGTGAAGGATAGTTGGGCCAGAGGAGGAGGAGGATTCCTTGTCAGAGGGAGGATCAGGAGGAGATGAGGGAAGATTGGTCAGCAGAGAGTGTCTCTGCCTCTAAGCTGATCTCTCTTTTCCCGCCTGTTCTTTAGGGTTACAACCCTCTACCCAGGGATTAGTGCAGGTACACAATTGGCTCTCTATTTGACCGCAGTTATGACATCCTTGCCTCTTAGGCTGTCCACCTGAGCCCAGAGTCATAATGCGCGGAGTACAGGAGGTGGTCCCAGTGTTATTGGCTTTATTTTTATGGACCACAGTACCCCCGTGGGTCAGATGCATGTCTTGCAAGAGGGTCTTAATACTTTTCATGGGCTTAAGAGAAGACTTGTGTGCCTTGAAGTGTAGGCAAAGGAGCTGGTTCACCTTCAAATTTTTTTAACATGCTGTGTAAGCTTCTCAGGAAGTTAACTGACAACTGGTGATTAAATGTTGCCCTTCAATATAGAAGTGGTCAGAAATCTCAGTCAGGGTTTGCTTGGGCTTAAAGACAATGTGCATAAATGCATCCTTCTTGACCTCCAAGCTGAGATCTCCTCCAAATTTCTCAATAAATAGGTGCTTCATGTCTTTCCAAGTGATAATGGAGGGGAGTTTGGGGACTGCAACTTCTTGGCACGTAGGATGGAGGCAGGTGAGAATGTGCTCTTTTTTAAGCTTGTCAGTAGCCCTGTGCATTGCAGTCTTGTAGATTGTCAGAAAGGCTGCAATTTTAGAGGTCTTAGGATCAAATATCTGCTTGAAGGTCAGCTTGTAGTTTGGGTCAATGGACAAGGAAGTGGATTGGCTGTTATCACCTGGGTTGAGAACGTTGATGTGAGGATTGCCCTCAAACTCAGATTCAGCAGCAGGTTGCCTAGCCCAGAGAAGTTGAAGACTCTCTTCATGGGTATCTAATGTAGAGCTGTTATGTTCACTGGTATCACAGGCAGTAGTGGCATTAGTTCCAAATTAATTTATCTTGATCTGTTGGACTACCAATGTTCTCGCAACCCCATTGATACAAGAAACCAGAGAAGTTTTTTGAGCGGCCAGAGGGGTAACTTGTCCATTTATTGTATCTGTTAAGCAAAATAGGTTCTGCACTTTGAGTTTTAGCGCATCTTGTCAATCAACAACATCATTTGTTACTGCCACTAAATTATCCAAGGCAAGAGCACAGTTGACACAGGGTTGGCCTTCCAATCCAGGGCAACACCCATGATCACAGAGGGTGGGAGTACCAGTGACTTCATTCTCCCTTTTGCCATCAGAGTCAGAAGACAAATTTTCAGGGTCAGAGAGGTGTTGTCTCAAATACTCAATCTCATCTTGCAAAGTGGCTACTTGGTCTGTTAGCAAGGCAATGCCAGGGTAAGACGTAGGTTCAAAAGGCAGAGGGTTTGAGACAGAGGCTTGACGTCAAGTAGTGGCTTTGAGCTCAGCTATGACTTCCCATACCTTAGCTTCAAAGGCAGACAGGAAATCAACCAAAGGAGCAGGAAGAGACACTTCAATGGAAGCCACTCTATTGACAATGTAGTTCTGAACCTGACAAAGAGTGTTTCCTAACGCTGCCTTATCCAAGCCATAATGTAAGTACAGATGTTGGCCCCAATTATTGACATGGGTCCCAGCCAACTTGAGCTGGGCATTAGCATGCTCTCAAAACTGATTGAGCTTTTCAACTAGGGTCTCAAAGTCTTGACGGTACTTTAGAAGAGTCAACTCTATCTGGTCACGCCAGATAGCTTGATGATTATCCAGTTTTTACAGTTGATCCTTGAAATAACCAGGGAGCAAGGAGCAAAGAGGGTTTAAGGATGAGGTTAAGTACTTTTGTTAAGCTAGTGAGTTGCGCTAGTTATCTGAAATGCAAGCAAATAGGCTATGAGACCATTCTTGATAGGCCATATTTTGCGCATGATTGTTGGAAACAGTAGTGGCTACAGCAGTCAAGAGCTGGTTTTGCAATCCCAACACCAACTGATGATGGACTAGAGCAGGTTGGATGAATTGATTAACCAACATGCCAATAGTCTCCATCAAATCCATCAGTGCAGGGGAAAGACCAAAGTCCAAGAAGAAGGAATAAAGATCTTTGGAAGCATACCCAGGACAGAGACCAGGGATAGTGTACATTGCCATAGCGTCTGTGTGAAGGAGAGAGAGGGCAGCAGTAAAAACTTGCTCATAGTTGAGTAAGAAAGCTGGAAGGGGGCCCAAGTGGGCCCAGGAGACAACACCATTACCATGGGAGTTGAGGGGGCATTGGTGATATCTTCTTCTAGAGGAGTACTAGAAACTTTAGGTTGTTTGGGTATTTCAGAAACAAAGGGGGAAGGATCAGAGAATTCACACAGGAACAGGATAACCAAGGGGCTTGCAGCCCCTGTAGTGAGCACCATTTTGTTGTGTTTGGCTCCTGGAGACAATATCCAGAAGGGCATGGCGGGAAATCTTATAACAAAAGATTTGAGGTTTTAAGCTAGCCTTGGGTTAGCCTTCAGGAAAGATTAAGGGCATGTACCTTAATTTCCTGGAATACAAGATGAGGAATTCCTTTTGACAAAAAGGAAAGGAAAAGGCTTGAAGAATATTAAAGCCAGCGCAAATGTGGATAAACTTGTCTTTATTAGGATAAATGATTATACTTAAATAGTAGACAAGGGTTGATGATCACTCATTTAGTAGACAGAGTGGCAGAGGGGGTCCTGTTGGAGTGAAGTCATACCAGGATCAGACAAGGGCAGGTAAGGTATTCCAGAATGGGTGTACATTGAAACAGACCTATTTATGAAAGGCAAGGAATGTCTGAAATCAAAAGCAAAACCAACCAAATCTTTGCATATATCACTATTCAAAGGCCATATCAAAATAGCATTAATGGTGCAATTTCTGATACAAATGCTGGCAAATCTTCCTGTTTTCTGTGAAGTACAGAAGGTTCCTGTGGTCTTTACGCACAATGAAAGTGTTCTTGTCTCCTTCCAGGTATCTTTTTCAATGTTTGAAAGCCTTCACAATTGCCATGAGTTCCTGTTTGTAAACATTGTAGTTCTGTTCCCGGTCCAGAAGTTTCTTGGAGAAGTATGCCACATGGTGGTATACTCCAGGCTCCCCTTCCTGAATCAGAACTGCCCCTAACGTAAAGTCTGAAGCATTGGTCTCCAAAAAAATTGGAGCTCTGGGTCTGGTCTTCTCAGTACCAGAGCAGAGGTGAAGGCTACCTTAAGGGTCTCAAAGGCATTCTGGGCTGTGTCTGACCATTCAAAGGGTACACTCTTGGCTGTGAGGGTGGTAAGTGGGTGAGCTATCTTGGCAAAGTCCTTGATAAACTTCTTGAAGAAGTTTTCCAAGCCTAAGAATCCCCTAAGTTTGGTTCTAGAGTTTGGGGTCAGCCAATTCAGTACTGCAGCAACCTTGGATGGGGAAATGGCAAAACCCCCTTTCAAATGGCGTAGCCTAGGAATTCTACCTCTGGCTTCAGGAACTTGCACTTTTTCTTCTTAAAGTAGAGTTTAGCCTTCTGAAGTCTGGATAGGACCTTTTCAAGATCCTGGAGGTGGTTAGTTTCATCATTTGAGTATACTAGGATACTGTCCAGGTATACCACCATGCATACGTCCAGGAGTTCAAACAAGATCTCTTTCATGAGGGTCTGGAATGCTGAAGGAGCGTTAAATAAGCCAAAAGGCATGAACAGGTACTTGTATAATCCAAACTGCTTGTAGACCGCTGTTTTCCATTTGTCACCTTCCACAATTTGGACCTGATTGTAGGCATTGAAGAGGTCAAGCTTGGAAAATATGTAGGCTCCTGTCAAGAAATCTGTCAATTTCTCTACAGAGGGGACTGGGTAGCAATCCTTCACTGTGATGGCATTGAGAGGGCTGTAGTCAACGCATGGCTATAGTCCTCTGTTGCTCTTCTTCACAAAGAAAATTGGGAAGGAGCACAAGGACTGGGAGCGTCTCATGAGTCCTTTGGCAACCAACTCTGATATGTACTCCTTCAAGACAATACCCTGGGCGTGTGTGATAGAATGACCTTACCCCACTTGGGTGTCTCTCCAGGTATGAGCTCAATGCAGAGGTTTCTTTCCCTTTTCTTGGGAAGGGTTTGCAGGGGGCTTTGCTGAAAATGTCCTCATAATGTGACAGGATGCTCTCTCAGGTTAGAAAGATTTCCACTACATTCAAGGAGGAGGCAGTGGTCTGTCCCAGTGCCACGTTGCCTGACTTCCCATTACTAGACATGTTGATTTTGTGTGTGTCCCAATCAATATTGCATTTAGCTTGCTCCCACCAGGGCATTCCCAATATGACGGGGAATGACAGGCTCTTCATGGCCAAAAAGTTGAGCTCAAAGGGTATCCCGCTAATTTCTACCGTAGTGGGCTGGATTACTCTATACACTGGGGGGGTACTTCCATTGGCTAAACAAGCTGTTCCTTCTGGTTGGTTTTGCAAGCCTAAGGTTTCAAGGAGTAGGAGATCAATGAAATTCCCCATGGCTCCTGTGTCTAGCAATGCAGTGGTGTGGGTTTCCGTATTACTGGAGGAAATTATTATAGGAACTGTAGAGTAGAGAGAAGTTGTTTCTTTATTACCTTCCTTGCCAACCGTCATCAATGGTTGGGGGTTGGAGGGGGGTTTAAAGAGGTTTGGATGGGCTGTAGGGCAATTCATTACTTTGTGCCCTGCTAGGCCACAGTACATGCAGAGCCCATGAGCTACTTGGCGGGCCTTCTTGTTGTTGGAGAGCATAAAGCCACCACCTGGCTTAGGAACCACTCCTGGGTGTAGGGTTTTCTCCTTGGTGTTGGCCTTAGGAGGGAGCAACTGGATGGTGGCCACCTGGGTGGTTTTCTTGGCCCGTTCTCCTTGTAACGTCCACCCCAAACTTGTACTTCCTTGATTACTTCCTCATAGGTGTCAGGGAGCTTATGGTAAAGTAAGAACTCCTGGACTTGGTGGGAGATTCCAGTGTAGTAGAGATAGCAAGCTTCATTATTGTCTAGCTGGAGAGCCTACTTAAGCTGAGAAAACTTCTTGGTGTAACTGTCTGTGGAAGAAGCTCCCTGTTGGAGAGAGTATAGCTTGTGTTGGGTGTCATTTATGTCTTCAGAAGAGCTGACAGAATCCAGTAATTTTTGACTAAAGGTGTAGAAGTCATGACGTAAGTTGGGCTCCTTGATGTTGACTGCCGCAAACCAATCTTGTTGTTGGCTGGTGAGCTGGTTAGCCACATGGAGCACCTTCTGAACGTCTGTGGTGTACTTGGAGGGCTCAAATTCAAATAGTGTGTGAGATAAGGGTGAAGATGGCCTGCTTTTTGCTGGAATGGATAGTGGCCTTGGATAGTTGGTTAAGGACTACATTATGTACTTGGTGGTTAGCTGTATGATGAGTCTTATCTTCTCTAGGCTGGGGAGTTTGGAAACATCTAATGCAGGTGTAGCAGGTAGTGATGAGTGCAATCATGGAGGTCACACAAAAGAGGGTCAGGTATTTGATCAATGTAGTTCCTGAGGCCTGCTGGGATATCCCCATTAGGGGTGCTATTATACTGTAATACCCAGACATTGTAGGTACTACTTGGGTAAGGTATGGCAGGAGGTTGGCAAACTGGAAGCCAGTCAAGGAGGTGACAATTGGGTAGATGGTCATTAACCACCAGAAGACCTTGGTGTGTATGTTGTATCTCCTGAAGCTCCCTGCAAAGTAGGTCAGCATATAGTACATGGAGGTATACATCGCAATGGACAGGGTGGAGTTTGGAGATACCAGGGGAGTCCAGAACCAGTGTGGGAAGAGTTGAAATATCCCAGATCATAGTGGTAGTCTTGTCCTAACCCTTTGGATGAAGGTCCAAAGAATTCTGGTCCCTGTTGGTATCCTCCAATCCCAAGGCAAGATGTGAGTACAGCTGTGAAGATGAGGTGATTCATCTTCCTTGGATTGGAGGTGATTGGCTGGGGCAAACTAACTAAAGTTAGACTTAAAGGTGTAAGTAAGATTAGCTTTATTGAGGGTATTGAATTCAATAATAGCACAAGCTATTACTGAGGAGGGATCCCTTATTTATAGTGCTCTCCCTTGTGCAAAGATTTGCAATCAGAAGTGAAAAGCAGGAGATGGGGGATCCCAAAACCTTGGAATGTAGTAATGGTAGTTGGGGCTTGGGGAGATGGCCAAACTCCTGTTCTTCTGCTATCTGTGGCTGGTTTGGAAGTTCCTGAGTTGAACCAATAGTTGTAAGTTGTTTTGGTGCTAGGTGAGGGATGGGAGTCAAATTGCTCTCATGATCTATTTTTGTCCTAGGAGCATTGGTTTGGCTTGAGTTTGACTCTGCCCATGTGGTCTGGGATCTAGCACCCCATCGGTTGGTGGTAAACTTATTTTAAAATTATGACTCATTATTCCCTCCTTCTTCTGGAGATGTAGCTGTATTTTTAAATTTTGGCCTTTCAGCCAGGTACTTTTCTGATTGGCTGTAATTAATGGGCTTTTCTGATTGGCTGTGGAGTGGAGCCTGGGACCCAAGTGGGTGGGTGGCAGCCAGCTGGGACCTGTTGGGCAAGCGGTTGGGCAGGGGGCTGGCAGCAGGCCTGCTGGTGGCTGGCTGGGCAAGCAAGTGGCTGGCTGGGGGCTGGCTGACGGGTGAGGGTTTGGCAGGCAAGCGGGGGCCGGCAGGAGGCCTGCTGGCTGGGGGGCTGGCAGATGGGGTTGGCAGGTGTGGCAGGCGCCTGCCCAGATGATAAATTATTCTGGTGTTTATTAAGTTCTGTTTTTTCCTCTGTTTGGTTTTTATTTTCCCCAATTAAAGGGGGGAAATCTTCATTGAATTGGGCATTTTAAACAGGAAATTCTTCTCTTCTTTCCCAACATTGTACTCCAGTAAGAATCTGGTTTATGTCAGGAATATTCCTGACACATGTACGCCTATTCCAATTGGTTGGTCTGTAGCACTTGTAGTTTTTAAAATTCACTTGAGTTTAGTGCTTTAAATATATTTAAGATATAATAAAAAACAATATAATTATTAATTATTAAAGCAGCAAAATCTAACTTGAGGCATGATAAAAATCAATCATCCCTTTATTTAAAAGTAAATTATATATTATAACATTAAAAAATATGTAAAAGTTAAACAAATATAAATTAAAAAATAAAAATTAATGGGGGGTGAGTTTTATTGGGGGATTTGGATTGGGCGGGACAAACTAGGTGATGGACTGGGTAGAAGGGTGATGTTGAAACAGCAGGTTCAACCTGCCAGCAAGGTTCCAAGTAAGCAGGTTTGTGACCTGCAATCCAATTATCCAGTCACCTGCAGCCAAGTTAGGAAGTCAACTTGAATTTCCAAAAACAACAACATAAATAAAAGTTAAGCCCCCATGGTGGATACCTCGTTTTGGCTCTTGACTCGTTACCAGGATCAAGCCACCCCCTTCACTGTCCCACTGTGTGATCAATGCTATCATGTTCCTGTTATCCACAATTCACAGTGACTATATAATACATATCTCTCAATAAATAATATTATCTAGTTTCTAAATATTTCCCCCTTGTAACTCTTTTAGGTTAGCACAGTTACAGCATTGGTAGCAGAAGTAGGTTTACCATCCTACCTCATCTTGTGAAATTCCGTCTATTGCCTGTACTTTCCACAGCCAAAAAATCCTTGAAAGAATCATGTCTGGCCTTCTGCTAGACTGGACGCCGTACACACCAGGTGCTAAAATACCTGATGGCTTTGTACTGTACCAGAACACAGTGATCCCTGTGGTGATCCACATGAGTGTTGTTTTGCAGGCAATGGTTGATTTGGCTTCAAATAAAGACAATATGCTGAAGAGTGACAATGTGTGGTTAGCTGGTGACGCTGTAAGCTAGTAGGTAACACAGGGCTACTAGGGATAAGTAGGGTGAGCCTAGTAGGTAACATGGGACTACTAGGGTAAGTAAGGCCTGGCTGGTAGGTAACAAAGAACTACCAGAAGCAGATGTTTCCTCCACCCAGCAGAAGAAATTGGCTGCTTTGGGCTATAGTTCTTCACCTTGCAGGGAATTGTGGCTGTGGAAGGGTGAAGAATGAGATAGCAAGCAGGGAACTTTGTCTGTCTGGGGGGAATAGGTTTTGGACCCCTGGCAGGTAACACGGGCTGCCTGGGAGGGAAAGAGCTTTGAGGGCTCTACATACCCTAATACACTTACATGAGGTCTGTGAGCAAGCATCCTACCTAACAGACTGGTAGGGTGTCCTTGTTTATGCCCCTATGGGAGCTTTGGAGGAACCCAAAGTGAGCATTGGAGGGCATAGATTTGCTCAGAGGTGTCACCAAGGTGGTTTGCTTGGGGAAGCAAGCTGCAGAACTTGGTGTGATCAGGCCTCTGGGAAGTAGAGCTGATTACTCTGCAACTGAAAGCCCAGAATTAATCACCTGGGTGAGTAAAGACAATGCATAGACATTGATCTATGGTTGAATGGCCTAAGTGTATTGCCACTTGCAAGGGCCCAGTCAAACGCCAGCTCAATGTAGACTCATGCCTGGGTCTACAAGTTCTGGTAACGGGGACTGAGATAAAGAACAAAAGGTGGTTCACAGAATTAACAGGTAATACTAGCAAGAGGGACTGTTTGATCACAGTGAAGGCTAGTTGAAGGACTGTTAATTCATATTGAATTATGAGCACCAATATGGTTCAGTGTTTAGAAGGAACAAAGGAGGTTCCTAGTGAGGATTTGTTGAGGAACTGGTTGAGGATAAGCTGAAGGACAAGAAGATTATGGTGCAGGACTAGCTGATCATAATGCAGGATGGCCAAAGGACCAGAATTTTGTGTTGAAGGACTGAAGAGCTGAGAGGATGTGAGTGCAGGACTAGTAGATAACCTGAAGGAAAAAGCCGGACTGGATACAGAGGCTGGAAGAACTGTTTTAGTGTCTTTTGAGAGGAAAATAGATAAAAAGAAGAAGTTAAATAATAATTAAATACTTCCTGATTATGATTAAAAAGGATTTAATATCATATAATGAAAAAAAGAGGAGGAAAAATAATATATAGTTTTTTAGAACTGTAAATTTATTTAAAAAGAAGAATTGAGTCAGAAAGAAGCTAGAAAGAGGCCAGAAATGGAACAGAGAAACTGTGAGGGCAAAAGGGCAAATTTTGCCAAGAACAACTAGGAGAGGCAAGAGGGCAAGCAACAAGTGGGTTCAAAGTTGCAAAACATTGAGAAAAACATGGAGAAACACAGAGAAATGTTATAAAATTGAGGGGTTGAAATTCGGCTAAGTAAAACATATGTGGAAGCGCTTGGGATTTGCCAGGGAAACGTGACAGGAATCACAGCAAAACTGTTTGAAACGCAGAGCAGTTGTTTACCCAGAGCAAGACAGCCTCTGGTTTGAACCAGGGTCAGGAGCAAGTCATCCAGAGAAACCTTTTTGGAAAAACCTTTGAATCAAGGTGTGTGATTGGCTGCGAGCTGGAGTCTATTTGATCAGTGTTTTAAGGGCATTAACTTAAGAGTTAAAGCCTAAAAAATGAGGAGCAGAAGTAGAAAATTCAGGGCTTTTATTGGCTGAAGTAGGTTTTAAAGTTTAATATATTTTAGAAAGAGAAAAATTGGATAGTTTAAGCTTTGAAAAACCAGAGTTCTAAGAGATGTTTTTGGTCTGAAACAAGGGGCTATAAAAGGGAGAGCTATCTGAGACTCTTCAGGGACTGGAAAAAGTGGATTACAAAGGCCACAAAAGTTGCGTAAGGAACCAAAGACCAAGAGTATAAAGCCAGAGCTGGAAAAGACCACAGGAGCCCAAGATCAGAACACAGGAGCCCAAGACCAAGGTTATCAGGGCCCAGAATGGGCCAGACAAAACCCTATGTTATATAGGTTCTATGCCTGCAATTGAGCAATTCTGCAACCAATTGATTGCATTGTCAATTATGCAGATTTACCCAAAGGAAACTTTAATTCCAAGTGGGGAATTAAACCCTGGTCAAGGCCAAGCCTGGGGGCAATTGGAAACCGTCCTAAAGCCAAGCAAAAAAGATTTTAATTGGCCCACACCCTCTGAAACCCAAAATTGGGAACTTGGGTTGCCAAATGGCCCAAAATTCCCCTACCAGCTTCCCCAGGGCAAAAATAATGAAAGGATTCATCTAACTGATGAATCAGGAGTCACCAATGGGGCCCAGCTTGAGAATAGCCCATTGACAACTAATAAGAAGTTGCCATTAAGTCCAATTGCAGTTTCCCAGCAGGATATAGCTGGGAACACTGGCATCCCCTTTCTTTGTTGACATCTTTGTCCAATAAACTTTGTTGGTTAATGCACACTGAGCATTTATACTTTGCAGGGGTTTATTACATTATTATAAATTTTATACTGCTGGTGCTTTCAAACAGAGAGTACCTCCAGTACCAATGCCAGCGCTGGGAAACAGAGCAACTTCTAGCTGCCTCCAACCAACCACCGCCAGCCTTTACCCCATCTCCTAGAGTGCTGGACCAAGAATTAATTCCTGCTTCTGCACTGCGCCCCTCCTTTCCTGGTGTTCCTCTGCTCCAACAACTTGCCCAGCCAAGCCTGACCATGAGCGCTGCCACAGGAGAACTTCCTCCCATTCCTTCTGCTTCATCATATTACTACAGTAAGCTTGGATTTGCCTATTTGACCATGCTGGGGCTCACTGAGCAAGTGATATCCCACATGGGAGTGTGGCATCCTTGGGCTACTGCTGCCAATTATGTGATTTGGATGGCCCCCGTCATCTACTGGGCCTTCCAGGCTCAACCCTTCCCCTCAACCAAAGGTTCCCCTGGGAGTCACCCAGGCCATGATAAAGGTGCAGGAGCACAAGACCAAGGAGCAGGAGCCAAAGACCAAGTACAAGGAGTCCAAGAGATTGTTAAAGGACTCCAAGTACTGGCACAAACCCTCATTGTTCCCTATACCAAGGCCATATATCAGAAGGTTTCTAAGGGGATCTTCCTTCTGATTGTGAATAAAAAGCCTATTACAACCCCTACCCAAATTTCATGTGATAAAAGAATATAAGCTCTATGAGTCAATTACATCACATTTTCTACCCTAGCCCAGGGGACAAGGAATCCTATTGCCTAGGTTGCAGAAAGTTTTCCTCTAGTAAGTCTGCCCAGGAGGAGTGGGAAAAGATGACTAGGCATCTTGAAATGACAGATAGAGGAAGGGAGTTTATTGGGGGAGAGTTTGCTAGACTCTTACAGGATTGATACCAGCCTACATAAGGGCTGGCACCTGCTGAAGTACAAGTGTATGGTAGAGATGCTTGCCTGGTGATTGGAAAGATACTGGAAGAGTTTGCTCTTATGCAGGCCAAGTATAACCTCCTAACCAATCACTCATCACTGTTGGAGAATGACAACTCCTCCAAGCCGTTCCCTGGCTATGACCCAGGACACACTTTGGGGACTGGTGACCAGGAACCCCACAATCCCACTCCCCGCCTTCAACGCATTGTCAGTGCAAGGGTTCTTCCAGGCCCCCGCTACCATGCCCCAAGCAACCAACAAGAGCACCATGCCAGCCTGTGTAGCTTAGATACTGTGAAGCACTGCATTGGAGCCTTTTGCTGGAGCCAACAACAATAACGCTGCAACATGGATCCAATCTTCCCAAAGCAAGCTGGCCCAAATGAAATGCCCACAACAATTTTGGATTGCAGATATCTCCATCCAACTGACTCATGATGCTGGCACCTGGTGCAAAAAGTGGCATGAAGAACACACCAAGAAGGATTGGGACACTTTTAAACAAGACTTTTTATCAAGATTTTTGCTGAAGGACACCACACTCATGATCATATGCCAAGTGAAGAATCTAACCCAAACAGGCACAGTGAAGGAGCTCACTTGCGCTTACAAGGAACTCCAACTAAGTACTCCCTCAGATATAGCTTTTGACACTCCAGCTACCCACTTCATGTACTACAACGCTCTCAAGTTGCATGTAATGAGACACGTAAATCTGGACCAAGTAACCAACCTGCAAAGTTTGTACTGCAAGTAAAATAAAGCAGAACAAACGTCCAACACTCTCCACAAAGCGCAAACTGGGAAAAGAGAAAAACCTAAAGACTCTCACTCATCCAGGCGTTCCAATCAATCACCCCCTGGGAACAACAACAACAGTGCAAACCATAAACCTGCGGGCTCAAATAGACATGGAAACAGGAACAATAGCCAGTCAAATCTTACCCATTTCCATATCACTGCCACTCAAGACAATCACAACAAGGAAAAAGCCCGGGGGGCATTAAGCAAGCCAAGCTCTTCCTGCACCATTTCCAACTCGCCCAACAATGAGTCCTGCCCCAAGGACGTGGACCAATGCCCAATGATCCAAGTGCCCTCAGAAGACCCAGTACTTTATACCATTTCCAGACATCCCAATAAACTGATGTTCTATCCTTTCTGCTTTTGCGGTTACACAGGCTCAGCACTCCTGGACTCATGTGCCAACCAAACCCTAGTCAACAGCAGCTTTGTAGACAAGTTCAAGCTGGCCACTAATCCTTTGCAGATTAAAAATGTGGTCCTAGCCAATGAACATCACATTGCTGTGTTAAAGGAAATGACCCCCTTCTTCATCATGCTAGAAAACCTGAACTCCACTATCCAGGGACCTGTCATTAACTTCCCCAAATTTGATGTTGTACTGGGACTAGACTGGCTACAAAGGAATAACCCCCGCATAGACTATGAAACCTCAGTCCTAACCATCAAGCCTAAAGGCGTCAATCATCAGATTTACCTTGACTCAGTGGATCAACTCCTGTGTGATCATGTTTTTGTACTCATTACTGAAACCCTAGACAATAAGGAAAACCTCAAGTCAATTGATTGGGACTCCTTCTAGTACAAGATCATACATTTCAAATATCATCAGGACACCACTACACTTCAGGACTTCAAAATTGTAGCCCGCCATCCAGAAATCTTCAAGGAGGCTCTAGGCATCCTCCAGAATTAACTCATACAGAATGGAACATCTTCCATGTTGACAATTTCAAAAATTGTTTTTGCTTTATCTTTTATAATTTTAATTCAAAGCTCAAAATAAAAATCAAAATTGCTTCTATTATCAATGTCAATTATTTAATCAAGAAAAAAAAAATCTTTAATATTGAAAATAAGAAAAATATTTTTGGGAATTTTTGACATGGAGGATGTTCCATTCTGTATGAGTTAATTCTGGAGGTTGCCAGGCTCTACCTGGGTTGCCACCAGAAAAGCATATTCAACACTCCATCCAACTCAAAGGAGCTGTACCTAAGGCACAATCCATCTATTGCCTGACCCCAAACAAAGACAATGCCCTATGTACTTACCTCAAAGAGGCGTTGGAGAAAGGACGTATCTGCCCTTCACAGTCTCCTTTTGGGGCTGCCTTGTTCTTTGTGGCCAAGAAGGACAGTACCCTGTGCCTAGTCACAGATTATTGAGCTCTAAGCAAAGTTATCATTAAGAATTGTTACCCACTACCACTCATCAACAACCTCTTTAATTCCCTGGGCGGTGCCACCGTCTTCTCCAAGATTGACCTAACTTCAGGCTACAACCAGATCTGTATCAAAGAAAAGATATCCCCAAAATGGCCTTCCACACTAAATACGGGTCATACATGTGTGTGGTGCTCAATTTTGGGATGACAAACACACTGTCAACCTTTGTGACCTTCATGAACAAGGTGTTTGCTCCCCACATTAGCAAACATGCCCTAGTATACCTGTACAATATCATTGTCTACAGTCCTTTGGTATAATAGCATCACAAGGACCTAGAAGCAGCGTTTGCTACCCTGGCACAACACAAACTGCTAGCTAAGCCCTCCAAATGACAATTCTTCTGCAAACAGCTTTCCTTCCTGGGACATGTAGTCTCAAAAGACAGCATCAAACCTGACAATCCAAAGATTCAAGCCATCTGCAAAATGCCACCTCCAAAGGACAATTAAGAGCTCCACACATTCCTGGGGATGGTTTCCTACATGTGACGGTTCATCCCTGACTGTGGCGTCCTGACTGCACCTCTGTCTGCCATAACTGGCGCCAAATCCAGATTTGTATGGACCCCCCAACGGGACCTTTGCTTCAAATGTCTTAAGGAGAAACTCACCACTGCAGCTATCCTACAATATCCCAAACACAATGGGGAGTATTAGATGGAAAAAGACGCCTCTGACGCGTCCATTGGAGGAGTACTACAAATCAAAAACAATAACAGCAACTTCCTGCCCATAGCTTACAAATCACGCAAACTTACTGGTGGTGAGTGTTGATACCCTATACATGACAAGGAATTGTTGGCCATTGTGCACTGTTTGGTCAAATGGTGTTGCTACTTAGAACGCCAGGAAGAGTTTACAGTCCTGACCAACCAAAAATTTCTCATTTACTTTAAAACCCAGGCAAACCTGTCCCATCAACAAGCACAATGGATTGAACTCCTGGAAAGATTCAACATGATCATACAGTACAAACCTGGTGCAGAACTTGCCATGGCAGATGCACTCTCTTGCCTGTACATCAGAGCCACAAGAGGCAAAAATGGGCTTGACTCAGACTGGCTCCTCCTGGTACTCCAAACAAAGGACAAGGGTTTCCCCCCTGGGACCACTGACATTACAAAGGAGACTGTCATCAAGAATGAGCACTTATTTGTAGATGTGTACGGAATCTTACACTGCAAAATGGCTGATGGAACCACCATACCCTACATCCCAATGCATCAGCAAGTGGACACCATCCTATGCTACCATAAAGACCTTGGGCACACCAAGAGCTGCAACCTCTATGAATTCCTTAAGCACAAAGCATGGTGGTCTTCCCTATACCGGGATATCCAGGAAGTCCTAGAGCAATGTGAAGTATGTGAGAAGTTTGCAAGAAGCAAAACCCCACCTAAGTCAGTACTACCTATCCACAATCAACTACCCTTCAAGGTATGGGCCCTAGAAACTTTAGGCCCCATGCCAGGAAAACATAATAAGAAGAAGTACATCCTCACTGTAATAGACTTTGCCACATGATGGCCAGTAGCACAAGCAGTAAAACACATACTGGCAACAACATGCGGCAATTCATAGGAAAAGAAATCATCAGCAAGTTCAAAAAGCCAGAGCTCCTGATAACCAATAGAGGCAAAAAAATTAACCTCTGGAGATACCAACGTATAACTCACCAAGAATGGGGTCAAGCACACCGTGACAACACCTTACCACCTTCAGGCCAATGGACGTGTGAAGGGCTAAATGACAGCCTTGTGCAAGCCTTGGCCAAGATCACCTCTGGGAGACCTGAGGACAGGTATAAGTAGCTACCAATTGCACTACTTGTATGCCAAACTTGTTTGAACAGATCCACCGGGAAAAGCCCTTTCAAGTTGATATATGGCACACAGCCCAATATCATCTAAGAATTATCAGGACCCAAGCTGGAAATTCCAAGCAAGGACCCCCCTTGTTCAGATCCCCAGGTCATAGAGGCCAATGGTGATCAAACAGAAAGAGAAAACAAGCGTCTAAAAAAGACATTCATCCCCATCCAAAACAGACACGAGGTTGGTGACAAAGTTTGGGTCATGAACATTGACAAAAGTAAACTAAAACCCAATAAATTAGGCCCAGCAATCATCCTAAAGGTAAACAAAAACAACACTTACCTTGTTCAAGGACTTGGAAAACGCAAGCAAGATAAAGACCTTCACCACAACTGCCTAAGACCCTGCAAAGCAAGACAAAAGCAGTGTGAGACTGTGATACCTGCCACTGAGGAACAACTAGTGCAATATGGCGCCTGAGCTCCCAACAACCTCCTGATGACCTGCCCCCAGAGGAGGCTGACCTTCAGTCAGGGGGTGTCAAAACAGCAGGCTTGACCCACCAGCAAGGTTCTGAGTAAGCTGATTGTGACCCGCAATCCAATTACCCAGCCACTTGAAGCCAAACTAGAAAGTCAACTTGAATTCCCAAATCTGGTAACATGAACAAATGATGTTCCCCTACAGTGGATGCCTTGTTTTGGCGCTTGACTCATTACTGGGATCAAGCCACCCCCTTCACCATCCAGCTGTATGATCAACACAATCATGTTTCTCTTACCCTTGATTCACAATAAAGATTATCATCTAGTTTCCAAATATTTTTTCTCCTTGTAACTCTGCTAAAACAGCACAGTTACAATATCACAATGGGGGAGCTGGGGGTCCTTTGATGATTGGCTGCTGCTGAGAGCATTAAAGGCCATCTTGGTAAACATCTCGGCAACCTTCTGGCGGGGAAACAGACCAGTGTTATTGTTGGCTGTACCAACCACTTGGCTGAAGATTGTGGGGTTGCGCCCACAGATGGTATCCCCAATGTTGAAGAACAACACATCACCAAGGTGGAGAACAGCATGCCCAGCAGGGAAAACTGAGATGTTATGACCGTCTGCTTGGACCTTCTTGGAGACCACTTCAGTGCACTCCATTTGGTGGCTTAGGAATATTTGGAATTTGGAATTGGTCAAGCTCCAGGTGGAAAGCAGGTTGGAGGGGAATTTCCCGTACCAGTAACCATTGGTGTAACTGGTTATGGTTTGTTAAAATACAGTCCCTTTTGGGGAAACTGCAAGGAATGCACCAATCACACTCCCCTCTGGTTCCTTCTTTTTGTCCTTGGGAGCATTATTTTCACTCAAAGTGTCATAATCACAGAACTGCAATGCCAATTTATAATAGGATATAAACATGACATTGTCCAAAATAGAGGACAGCCAGCAGGTGATGATGGCACTAATCACTGGGTCACAGGGTAAATCAGAGCCATCATCCAACTTATTGGCCAGCCAATTGGTCAGAATCATAACACTTATTACAAGCTCATGCATCCAGAGCTGCGCTGTGCAGCAGGCAATGAAAATGCCCTTGAGCCCAAGTAGGCAGTGGACCTCAGTTAATTGGAGGTATGGGTTCCGCTAGAGGAAGCCAAGAATTAGGGGATGTGCCTCCTTGATCTATGAGTCAATCTGCTTAGTTGACTTCTTGCCCAGCTTGGGACCACCTCTCTTCAAGAGGGCTCAGAACTTCTGCTTGATTGCCGCCTCAGTGAATTGAAGCCAAGTGGCAATTTTGGCAAAATTTACCCCACTCTGTTTGAGGCTCACAATCTCTTCAATCATCTCATTGGTGATGACTTGCTATTTTGGAAAACTTGAGGAATAAGGGGACACAGATTAGGAAGGGCTTGTGTTGCAACTGAACCAATGAGGATTCAGTATTTGAATTGGGGAAGACAACAGTCCAATAGAAAGGGCAGGAATAATAAGACTAAGGTATTGTTTATTATAGAATATTGTGATTAATATACTATATGGGGAAAGTCACCGGGCCACAAGGGGGTGGCATGGTGGCATGTTTCATGTAAGGATTGGAGCTGAGGGATAAATTGTGTGGGATCAGCAGATCAAATTGGTAGTGCTCCTAATTGGCATAAAGTGCCCATTGTTTGATATTACCATCAGATTGGTCCATGTTGTTAGATATGTCAAGGGGCGGCTCATTGAGCGCCCCCTGTGTATTGTGAGATACGTTGGCAGGCAAGTCTGGAAACTTGGTTGCAACACTTGCTCTGATTAGCCCAAACTCTCAGATAATGGTTGGATTGGAGGGGGTCACAGTTTCCCAGTCTCCAAAATGCGGCAAAGGCTCAGGTTGGGCCTGGTCTTGTGACACTCCATATTGACTATCAGAAAAGCCACCTGTGGATGGGGCTGGTGACACATACAACTCACCCTCCTCATTACTTGCATTGAATTGGGTGTACACTGGAAACATGGTGGTTGCGCTCCTTAGCTCAGCAACCTGAGCTTGGAGTAGCCCCTGGCACTGCTCCTTGATAACGTCAAAGTTACTCTCACTTGAAAAACTCATTTTAGACAAAACACAATAAACTCCATTAAAAACAGAAAAGCAAAGTATTTCTAGAAAATTAACTTTATTAAAGTGTGTGCTCCTTTTTGATCCAGACTCTCAGACATAAATGTCCAAGTTTAGAAGCACGTACTTTGAAAATAATGCTGTAGTTCCCTGAATAGATTCTGGTGGATTCACTCCTGAAATCTACTATTTCCAATTTGCGTTCCAAAAATAATCAATTTTTTCAAAAAAAAAAAAGAGTCATTTTGTGCTTGAGTTCATCACTTTTGTGACTGAACCTCATGCGTTCTTGGTTTGTATCATATTCACCAAGCACTCATTATCAAACTTGATGTAGAATGCTTTAGGAAGTGACTGGATTGCGTGCATTTTGAATTTGAGTTCCATGTGTTTGTATCTCATTTTTGGAATTCAGTATTTGACTTCATTTTTGTTTTGTGATTGACTAATTTTTGTTTTCTGGCCTAGATAAATGAAAGCTTTATTGATTAAATTTACCTTCAACTTGTTCCAGTTGACATTTGTTTTGTGACTGAGTTCATGTGTTCTAAACTGAATAATATACATTTATCTCAACAGGTTTGAAAACTACTGTATTAGATTTAAAATTTCTATAAAAAGGATAACTTTGGGGATTAAAGTTTTTGGTTTTACCCTAGTATTACATAAATTCCAAATAGTTTGTGAAATGAAATGCAAGGAATGCAAACCACTTTGCAGGAACCCTAACCCTCTTGTCGGGTTTTCAAATTCGAATTTGCAGCTTCAAATTGATTAGATATTGTAAGTGGGCATTAAAGTATGTAATTTGTTCAAGCTAAGGGCTTTTTAGGTAGCTCCATCTAACATGGTTGGAAGGTTCATTTGATATTAAAAATAATCATGTCTACCCTGTTAATGATATCATTGTAGTGCTCAAGTTTGGCCATCATTTTTAAAAATAAGATTTCAGTTTAAGATGTCAGAAAGTGGTTGGCCTGGGTGTATAAATGAAGTGACCTTTAACCAGGTACTGGTGTAGTTTAATATGTTGAAAGGTATGTGATTTAAAGTAGTATTATATAGCAAGCTTTCATTGTAATTAAGTATTACATAGCTGGCAAGTCAGTCTTTTGGGCAGTGGAGATTTTCCCTTACTAAGCAGAGTGCATGGTGATGGCAGTGGGATCAAGCGTAATAGATTTAGTGCAGTCATGGGTCTTATAAATGCCTACCAGGCGATCTGCCAACTCAAACATGTTGTTGCGCAGAGAGATGATAATAAACTGGGCATCGCGGGTGCGTTCTTTGATGTAATTAGCAACTATAGACACATTACGAAAGTCTAGGGCAGCATCAATTTCATCCATGACATACAGAGGTGTAGGCTTGAAATGATGTAGGGCAAACACCAAAGCCAAAGAGCTTAGGGTCTTCTCACCACCCGAGAGATTTGAAATATTCTTCCAGGATTTCTTAGGAGGCATGACGGAAAATATAATCCCTTCAGAGAAGGGGTCCAAGGAGTCAACTAGCTCTAGTTCAGCATTGCCGCCTAGTGTAATCATCTGGTACATCTCCTTAAGCTTATAAGAAATGGTAGAAAACCCTTCCATGAATTTGGACAAGCGTTCCTGGCGCAGGGCATCGTAGTGAGACTTGATTTCATCGCGCAGTGCTGTTGCATCGTCTAGCTCTTTTTGCCGTATGCGGAAGTCTCGCAGCTTGACGCGGTATTCACTTAAAACACCCAAGTTGGGGGCTGAGCTCTTAAGTTTGCTTTCTGTCATGGCGATTTCTTCTTCCATCTGAGCAGCATTGATTTCATCGAGTTCATGCGGGCCGAGCTCTACTAGTCCTATAGCCTCCTCACCATCCACCTCCATCTTGTCTTCTTCGAACTCTTCGTCGGCTAGAGGCTGCAAGGTGAGCTTGTCCAGCTCAGCTTGCCAGTGGTTGAGGTGTTTTCTGGAGTCACCAAGGCTACGCGTTGAATCATCAATCTGGTTTTTGAGATCGACCTCGAGAGTGCGCCATTGGGATATGGCATCAAGCAGAGCTTGGCGACGATCCTGTATAGCCTCGAGCTCTGATTCTCGCTTATTGATTTCATTGGCAGAGGCTTCAGACAGTTCACTGAGTTCCTTGTAGCTATCTTGAATGGCTATGATTTTAGCTTCGTATTTTGCCACGTTAGCTTCTTCTTGAGCCTTGGTTTCAACAGCCTTGGCTTGTGAGTTGTTACATAACGTTATTTCCTTCTGATTCTTGCTACGAGCAGCAATAGCCTTTTCAAGCTTTTGACTGACGAGCTCCATTTGTTGCTTGATACTCTCGACAATCTCGCTTTGTCCACGTAGCTGCACACCGCCCACCTGAAGAATCTTGGACTGGAGAGCCTGTATTTCAGTCTGGATGGCTCCAGCAGATTTCCGGAGGGATGTCAATCTTTCCTTAGAGGCATCGATGTCCTTCTGGTGCTTTTCCATATCACTGATGTCTCTAGGTGACAGGGCATTTGTTTTGCTGAGTTGTTCATGTCGCTGCTGGGTTCCTCTGGCTTGGTTGGACATGGAATCAATGTCCATTTCAAGCTTGCTTAGCTGCGTCTCGATTTGTGGCCTGCGATTGCGGACATTTTCAAGTTCTGCTTCGACTCGACGCAGATCGATACGGAATTCGTTTAATGCTTGTTCGGCCATGTCAGCTTCCTTTTTCATTGCAGCAAGTGTCTCTGGGCTGCAGCCTTCGTCAACGAACTGGGATCCCATGCCACCGCGACTAACGTTCTTGCCACCACCAGTCATTGTGCCAGCTGTTTCAACCAACTCTCCAGCAAGGGTCACAACACGCCTACGAACCTTACCCATCCCTACTTCACGAGCCTGGCGTAGGTTGTCGGCCACTAGAGTCTCACGAAGCACACTGAGGAATGCACGCGCGTATTCGGGTTGCTTGGGCTTGACAAGGTCATAAAGTCGTGGCAGGTTTTGGGGGGTTGGTCCAAAAGGCTCTGAAGGAGCCTGGATGCGGTCTAGCGGCATAAACACGCCGCGCCCTACTTGGTTATCACGAAGGAACTTGGTACATTCCTGCGCTGTTTTGATTGTATCAACCACAATGTAATTAAGCTGAGGGCACGCAGTGGATATTGCCACGTCATACTTGGCATCAATAACACCCAAGTTTCCTAGTCGACCGTGAATCCCCCGAAGGCGCCCAAGTTCTTTTTCACGTAGAAGTGCATCAAGCACTTTGCCACGAGATCTGGCAGATTGTGCTGAAGCTTGCGCCTCTGAAAAACGCTGGCGCTTCTCGCGTGCCCTGTTTGTTAATGCCTCTTCACGGGCACGAAGATCCTGCACCTCACGATGTTTGTCTTCAAGCTGGGATGCAAGTGAACGAAGCTCATTCGCCAACTCCGATTTGACCTTTTCGGCATCATCCTTTTTGGTTTTTAGTTCCTTGAGCTCCTGCTTATATGCTTCTAGTTGACGAGCGTGCTCCTCTCGTTTACTCTTGATGAGATTAAGTTTCGACTGAAACACTTCGATTTGGGATTGCTGATGATTGATTTGGTCGGTCCAAGGCGCAAGTTGGCGTTCCTTCTCGTCAATCTGAATAGTAAAGACCTCCGTTTTGTCTTTGAGTGCTTCAGCAATGTCACCAAGCTGCTTCTCAGCAGCAGCTAGTTTGACTTCATAATCTTTGAGCTCTTGCAGGGCTTTCTCGTGGTCCTGTTCACTATTCCGAAGCCATGTTTCAAGCTCTTGCACTTTAAATTGATTCTACCTGTTAATTAAGCAATGGAACTATTTACCTTTTCTATTTCTGCTGCCAATTTTTTCACTTTCTTTTTGGAGAACTTTCTGCTTTCTACAAACTGAGCATCTTCCTTTGAAAGCCTTTCCATCTCTTTGGCAGTATTCTCGGCTTCGGTACTGAATTGCTCGATTTCTGTTGTTAGGCTTTTATGTGTCTTCTCAAGCATCTTGGACTCCTTCTTGACTTCAGAAACCTTAGCTTCTTCCTCTTCAAGCTGGATTTTGAGGGTTTCCTAGATGACAATTAAACATTGTTACTTCAACGCTTTACCAAAGCCTTTGTCGATCTTTCAATCTTTCTGTTGCAAGAAAGACGCTTGATCTGAAGAGCGATATGCTTCTTTTGGATCATAGCATTTTCAGCTTTGATATAAGCTTCAGCCTCAAGTTTTTTAGCCTAAACGTCAGATTCTATCCTTTAAAGAACAACTTACCTCTAAGTTGTTTTTCTCCTTTTCCACGTATTTAAGACGAGTGGCTTTCTCTTGTCGTTCCTCAGTTGTCCTCTCTAATTCAACACTGGCCTTTTCGATGGGGTCTTTGAATTGAGAGGTTCCGATGATATCTTCTAGATATTCCAGAAGCCCTTCGTCATGTTCTGATAGAGCTTTGGGTTTCATTTGTGCAATAGATTCGACCTCCCCCTGAAGTATTAGACCCAATCTAATTTGAAATATACCTGTAGGATAAGGAAGCGTTTGTGGTCAAGATCGATCCCTCGATCACGTAAGAGATCAGTTACTTCTGTGTAGCTACTTGTCACATCATTAATGAAGTATCTGCTAGAATTATTTCGGTATGCAGTACGTCGAATTACAAGCTCTGTACCAGGGATAGTTTCATATGTTGCGCCCTATTGAATTTAAATATTCAATCAAAAACAAAGGCTACTTACACTATCCAAAATTTCAATAAAATGCACTTCTACTGAACAGCTATCTAAGCTATGATGCTGCTTGGAGGTATGGATCAATTCAGATAATTTAGATTGACGCATTTTATTGGCACGATAACCAAAAACAAAAAGTAAGGAATCAATCACATTGGATTTGCCAGAGCCATTAGGTCCTACCACAGCTGAAAATGACTATTGAATTTTTTTTAGAATATTTAAAAATTTATATAAAAATTTGGAAGAATAGTTTTCATACTTACCTTATGGAAAGGGCCAATCGTCTGTGTTCCAACATAGGATTTAAAGTTGTGAAGTTTCATCTGACTAATGATCAGCCGCTTGACGGGCTCCTCTGCCTGGCTGGGATTTTCTGAATTATCGAGGTTCATCTTTTAACCTAGGATCACCAAAAAGTGTTGGAAATATGCAGCGATAAACTTAAAGGTGATGTTGAGTATCAAAGTATTTTGCAACTGCAAGTTAATAAATCTGGGCTATGCTCTCTTGACAAAATGCAAAGTTGAATCCCCTAAACGATTCAGGAGATCAAAATCAACCCGTTTGGATCTTAATTATAAATTTGACAAGCGTTTATATGAACAGCTCCATATTAAGAAATCGGTTTAGCCGATAACAATTTTACCATCTGATTTTGTAAAATGATACAACGGTATATAAAATCAATAATAATTAGTGGGACATAATGTCTAGAAAATGCAATCTAAAAAGATAAAATCTAGAATTTTTTCTGAATAGTGGCACAATTTCTGGATCTTTAAGTAAAAAGAATATGGCAAATATTTTTTGTTTATTTTTAAACCTACTTTGCATGGTGTTATCTCAAAAACTATTATCTAGAAACCTCTAAATAGAATTAAATGAAATAGCAGGTATCGACATTTATGGTCTTGATAGATCTTTTCTTATTAGATTTGTTATATCTCATCATGTTTGTTGGTAATGGGGTAATATTATGGTGTACTATGAGCATATTGCACAATATTCGCATGTCTCAGTTAATTACATTCCCCCAAAAATAACTTAACAGTTTTGGAAATATTATTGTTAAGCTTAAACTATTATCAATCACATGTCTCAAAAGTATAACCAATTATGAGCAGCTATACATTAAGCTTACAGCACTTATGAAAGCAGCAATCATATCCCTATAATTTAAGCCTTATGCCTAACCATATTAGGAAAATGACTTTGCAAAATGGCCATATTCTCTGTTTTTCAAGCCCTATTTTTTAGCAGTATCTTAGCTTGATTACTAAGAAATCCTTGAAACAGGCTTTGTTAATACACCTGCTTTTACACTGGTACTGTAAATTCAGAACCTAAACGTAAAAATGTGGGATTGTCAAACCCTTGGTCCAAATTTCAAATCACATTTGCGGGCAACTCAGCTGAGTGAAAATTAAAATATTTAATAAAATCAACCATTTGATTTGACTTTTTTTGATTTATTTAGATTGGCAAATTTCAAATCCTTTGAGCAGATAACTCAACTAACTAAAGACAAAACACAGCAAACAAATGTGAGATACATGAATCAGAAATGCAGGATTCTAATGTACAATTTGGTATTTTCTTGAAGTCCAATGAATCATAAACAACATGGCATTGTTAACAAATCTGGAATTGCGGGATTGTCAAATCCAAGAACCAAATTTCAAATCAAAAATGAGGTGAATTTGAAATAAATTTAATCTATGGGCTTCTCAAACAGAAAGTCAAAGAATCTAGAGTGGATTTGTGCTAATTATTTTAAGAATCATAGGCATTCTCAAAAATCACCCACTTCCATTTTAGGATGGCTAAAATTTAGATGCTTGATTACAGTAGATTTTAGAAAATGCTAAATATAAAGTAGAATTATATATTACAATCTATTTTTATCAAGTTGCTTTTTCCTTGGTGTGTTGATAGTTCATTTTCTGTTGATAATGTGCTTTCATTTAATTGGATATTTTTACCTCCAGTTGCCTTGGTAATAGGAAATCAAGTCGTCTCTGGGACCACAGCTGGTCTCAGGGAGGCAACTTGATTTCTATTACCAAGGTAACTGGAGGTGAAACTATCCAATTAAATGAAAGTACATTATCAACAGCAAATGAACTATCAACACACCAATGTTGTGCTCTGCCCCAAAGGGCAGGCTTTTAACTATTAATTATATGTTCGAACTTCTTTTTGATATCTTGGTTTTTGCCCTCTGGTTTGCTTTTTGCTTTTGCGCGCGCACACAAGTTGCCCTTTATTATTTCTTTATAAATCTTATTTGAAAATAGGTTATTTTTCTTTTCCTTGCTGCTTACACAACCACTGCTTTCTCCATACTGCACATGCAGATCTGTAGGTTTCTGTTGCCAATCTGTTTCAACCTTTTCCATGTGTTTTCTCCAGGGCTATCACCTTTACTGTCCCCAAACTTTCTGGTTTTTTAGCTGATCTCTCTCCAGGGGCACATGTTTTATCTTTAAATAAAGACTTTTAGAAGAGTAAGCTTTTAAGCTGAAATTCTAAGTATTTTTCCCAAATCACTACAGTAGTTTTCAAACCTGTTGAGATAAACAAAAAATCTCAGTCTAAAAACAAATACAACTCAGTCTAAAAGCAAAATCAAGTTGGATCCAAATCTATTGTAATTTAATATAAATTTTTTTATTTTTTATTTTGTTTTTAAACTGATTTGGATTTGTTTTTGGACTGAGATTTTTTGTTTATCTCAACAGGTTTGAAAACTACTGTATCTACAGAGTTTTTTCTTCAATCTTTTAAAATTTACTTTTCAATCTTAACTGTCAGGGATCCATCCCGTGGTGGACTCCTGAGAACTTGCAGATGGACAGCCCACAGGCCCAGAGGTTAGGGCCCACCATAGGATAGGAGTTAACTTTACAATTTAGGATAAGGATTTGCTCAGTATGGCCCAGGGTCCGTTGGAGGGAACCATGGAATCAATGAGTCCAGTAAGGGTGATGTATATCACTCCAAATAGTTATGTTAAAGTGGACTCATTGACGGCCACAGATTCCTGCAGGCAGTTGGGCCGCGGGGTGAGAGGCGGGGTTATTAGAACTTGGTAGGCTGGAAGGTAGTTATATTTATCTCAGAATAACAAAGGGGGCACAGTAATCCAAGCTCCTTCTCTGCCAATGATCTCAGTCTCTTGGGTTCTGGCTTCTAGGTTGTAAAGCAGGATTTTCTATAGAGTGAACTCTAAATATGCTGGATTGGGTAGATACTCTGTGAAATGTACCAAGCCAAATGGTGCTCCTGGTAGACAATATAGTTCAGGCAGACAGTCTGGGGTTGATGGATATGGGGAACAAAGCCGCAGAGGTTAGACTGCCAATGAAATAGAACTAAAATCAAATTTGGAATGACCTGGTTGAACCAAAGGCTCATATCACTTTATTGTAAGAATGGCAATGGGCATCTTCCTGACGGCCCAGGGTATAAGTATGCCCATCAGCCATAGAAAAACTTTTTTAATTCCCCTTGGGCCAGGTGGTATCATCTACCAAGGTTTGGCAACCCTTGGTGGCATCTTGCACGGGGGATCTCTCATTGGCTGGATCAGAAAGAGCAAACTTGAATTCCCTTTTCAAGTTACAGGATTTTTCATCTCTGGGCGGCCTGCATTTCACGGGAAGTTTCTTCAACTCCCCAGCTGTGGTGACCCCAGTTATCTTGGGATTGCTGACCAGGCCTGCGCTTTCATTGGCAGGACTAACAGGATCCTTTTGCAGGCAAGGCATTGGCTTGGGTAACTCTAGGTTGGCAGGCCTCAGGAGTTTCACCAAAGTCAAATTTGGCTCTGGTTTTTTCAGGGACCCACTTGGCAGGGAACAAGTTCCCTATCTGGTGGGCCAAGGCCCCTAAGTTGAGCCCTGCTATCACTGATCCAATGGGTACCGTGATTATGGCAAGGTGACCTAAATGTTCTAGGTAGGTGAATCTTCCCAGCATAGAGCTGAAGCAACCCAGCAGATAGTATCCCACCATGTATGTTAACAGGTAGAAGTAGGCATAGGACCTAACCAACAAAGGCTCTGCTGGAGGAGGAGGGGTGAAAGATTGACCATAGTGGAATTTGCATCCTCAGTGACCAGAGGGGTACTTAAACCAACCATGGGCTAGGGATTCTTTCTGGTGAGAATTGTTGGGGGAGGAATTGTGCCAGTCCGTAGTTGGTGTTGGATTCTCCAAATATAACACCACAGGCAAGAAGGAAGCTAGAAACCAGAACAGGAATATAATTATGTGACAGATCCAGGTCTAACTAGTCAAACTTACTGTTATCCTGCCCTTGACTCTTGTTACTGGTACCTTCCTGTGACAAAGCTTCAAGGAGCTTTGTCTCCAGGGAGGCAATTTTGTGAGACAACACTTTATTGTCATCTTGCCAACAAGCCATACTTTTGACACTCTTTTCCTCCCTATTTCTTAATGCCTCAACTTCACAATTGGCTCTGTCCTTCACCTGTTGTAAAATTTTATCAAACCCTAACAGCAAGTTCCAGGAGTCCCATGCATAAACTCAATTTTCTTGTGCCATGGTTCCTTCTTTGGCAAAATAGTTGGCATCTAGTTCTACAAAAGCTGCTTTCACCTCTACCAAAGATTCCTCAGGTGCAATATTAGAGACCTCTAGACTTGCCCAAGCCTCCTCAAGCAAGCTGGTAGGAACTTCCTTTCTTGAAGCAGTGGCCTTGACACAAAGCACCCAAAATTTTGCTCTTTCAAATAGTAATAAAGAAGACATGATAATTAAAAAGAAGTTGAGGGGAAAGCATCAAAATCAACAATATATCTTTATTTAAAATTAGCTGTCTTTTTTTATATACTGTTTGGGGCATATTTGGCTGAAAACCCCTTCAGTTTCTGAATCAACCTATGATTCATATCACATGGTCTATGACATTTGAGTCATCCAAACCTAGATCTTTACCTAAAAGATCACCTATATTTCTCAACCTATGAGAACCAACCTACAATGGGAAGAAGTCACCTGACTCCATTCATCCCAATATACCAATTCAGCATGGAGCTTCCCCAGCTCCCAGCGCCAAAACCCTGTGGATTACACATCCCAAAACTCAGCTATCAATGTTCCAACTGGGAACCAGTTGACCAAACCTGAATTCCTAGGCATCCTTGCCTTTATTTAGTTATCTTTGTGTTTAATGGTTTTTTTTCCTTAAACCCCATTAAAATGCTTCAAAACTCAAACCAGGCGCCACCGTGGCGCCCAGCAATTTTACCAGGTGGCGCCTCTCAAATCCATTAGGCGGTGCAGCGGCGCTTCTAACCTAATGAATTTGCCAAAACGGCGCTTTTAACCCAAAATTTGGGGGTTTACTTTTGATTAACCTTAACCAAACTTCTTGACACAGTCAAGGCAATTAACCAATATAATTAAAGCCTCATTAATTATATTCCCATGTATTTATTAATTAATCTTACCAGTTAATTAAATTGTTTTTGAGACACCTAGTCTCCAAGATTGATTTGGCCAATCTTGCTTTCTGTTCTTTTATTGAATATAGATACTAAGTTCTCAGGAATCTTTATCTGAAGAATTACAGCCAAACCTATCTACATAAAACAAACAGCAAAAACAGAGCAACTTGATATCTTGGAGTATTTATTTGGCTAAATACTTAACAGTGACTGTTGTACGGTCACAAATTCCTTTTGTGGCTTCAAGATAAGTAAACAGAAGATAAGTGTGGGCAGATGTGGAATAGAAATAAGTCTTTATTGTTGGAAAAATTGAAAATCATGAAATAGAGTTTCTTAAATACACTGGTATTCAGCCACAAACAAAATGAGAGGGAAATTGAAAATGAGATGGTTAAAATTCAAGTTTCCTGAAATGAGTGGCTGGGGATATTCTTATTACCATTGGTATGTAGCTGGATCCTAATAATATGTAATATCTTTAAATTCAATGAGAGGTTGATCATCTGTGCCATAATAACAAACAAAATTAAGCGGTGCTTAACATTATTGTTACTCTCACACAAGTACAGAGCCTGGCCCAAATGTAGAGTGGGTGATATAGAGAGCGACAACAATGTAAAAGGCAGCCAATCATCTTTTGAACGGTAAGTGATGTGTTTAAGTGAATTTTTAACGCTTGCAGAAGTAGACCCAAAGTTGGAAACCAAAGTCAAATGACTTGAATCAATATATATAGGTAGTTTAAGTTGAGATTCAGACTTTGAACTGACTGTTAACTTCATTTTAGGGTTCTGGGTTTGATTCCCGTTCTGGTGGATGTTTGACACAATAATTGAATAACCCAATGCTTTGTTGACTTCTAACTTGATTAGAGATCTTAATTTTGTACTTTCATTAATAAAAGAAAAAATTTTGTAGTCAGGGAAGAATTCCCTGACAGGTTTGAGCCCATAAAAATGCAGGCAGCTGGGCAGCTGAGCCTGCCAGCTGGCAGCCCACAGGGTGTCAGGGTTCAAATTCTGTAGCTGAGATTCTTCCATGAGCATTGTTAACAAGAGTTTGTCATTCATGAAATTAACCCTTTTAAATATTTGAACTTAAATTTTTAGTCATAGCTTTTGAAATCAACCTTTAAAGTTATAGTAAGTATATTCTTGATCAGATCTCCATTTTTTCTAAATTTTCTAGTTTTTAATAGCTAGGATAATTAGAATGAAGAGAGCCAAACAACAAGCAATTGGCTTGTTGTCACCATTCTTTTATATGAGGGATAGCCTCTTTACTTTCATGTTAAGATACTCCCACAGTGAATATCCCAACGTAGACATCCCTTTAGTTACAAATAAATCTTTGTTAAACACATTAATTTATATAGTTTGTTTAGGTTTAGTGAATTCAATGACACCTTTTGTGTCAAACTATAAGTTTTTAGCAGGCCTCATAAAGGTCCTTTTTGTCAGGATTGACAATTCTTTGCCCCCGGAAACCCGGGCCCAAGAGTGGGATTCAAACCCTGACCCTGAATCCCCACGGGCCGCCAGTCCTATGGACTGAGGGGCCTCCTGCCTGGGTTTTCCTGAGGTTGAGCCCCCGCAAGCTGAAGCCAAGAATGATGGTACAAATGGTAAAGCAAGTCAAACCAAAGGAATCAGTGCACCAAATGGAGGAGCAATCAAGGCGCCTAATAGAGGCAATGAAATTTCAACCATTAGCTTCATGAGCTTGAAGTCTACACTGGTGTCCAATCAAGAGCCATCCCCAGAAGGAGACACAGGCCCGAGGCCCAACCCCATGACCACAACTCTAGATCAAGATAATCAAGTAGTCAATTTGAGATTTATGATCAATGAAAGAACTCCTGGCCCAGGTGCCATTTTGCCGCCTTTGAACCAGAGCACCCAGAACCCCCAGTCCTGCCTTTCCCAATGCTCTGATGAACCCCCCATGAAAAATATTAAGTTTGAAAGTGGAGTGCTATATAGATCAAAGGACCCCACTCTTCAAAATTATTGCCATTTTTGAATAAAGGTTATGTTATTTTGGCTTACACAGCTACTGCCTTATTTTGTATTTGCCATCTATCAAATCAGTACAAGATCTTCTGACCCTCCTGCCCCTCTGCCTGCAGATTACTGTCCTCCAGGTGCTTCCCTTGGCCCTGTCTACTTCACAGAATACCCTTTGAAACCTTAATATAATGACTACACCCCAGAAAAGATAGTTGAACTAGAACCTTTGGCCCACATACAATCTGCAATTAGATACAACCATCAAGGCCCGTGGATATTCTCAACACCCAAATTTTTTAGAGGGAAGTTCAACTATCTTCCTGCCTATAACCTCTGCATGTAACCACCTGTGACCTGTAAGCCTATGCCTGCCTCCTCACCAGACCTCCCAACTTACCACACTGGCAAGCTGTTTGGGATTGTGTACATCACCCTCACAGAGGTGATTGACACTATAATCCTGGCTGCTGGTATGTGGTCCTGGGTGGGGAAGTTCTTCTTCTACCTTTTTAAGTTAGCTCCTCTCTTGTGGTGGGCTTTACCTGCAAAAAACCTGGCCCAAGTCACCCCTGAAAACAACAGGCCAGCTGCCCAAGACTGGATCCCTGACCCTTTTACAAACAGTACCTACTTTCCTTTACTTGTTAAATCTCAACCCAAACACTTTACAGGGTATAGTTTAATCTTGCATCCTATTGAGCAATACCCTATAACCAAGGAAAAGGAAACTTGATAAAAATAGATTGTAATATATAATTCTATTTTATATTTAGCATTTTCTAAAATATATTGTAATCAAGCATCCTTATAGGAATACATTACACATTTTATAGTAAACTTATGGTTTATCTTTCCCACCTCTTCTTCCTTCCTCAAAAGAAGTTTTTTTGGCCCCTGGCTACACTGAGGGCCAAAAAACTTTAAAAAAATTACATCATCAGGAGAGTGGCTCATATAGCATTATATGGGTTTGTAGTTGCTATATTAGTGATTTGGAGTGCAGAATATTTCATCCTTTCCTGTTTAGATAATTTTATATTCCACTTAATTTCATGTCTAAACTTGGCTATCAAAATTTAATTTTTCATTTGATTTTATGCAGAGTAGAGATTCTTGATTTAGATTAATTTGTACTAGTTTCTTACTTTACATTCAATTTGGATTCCAAATCCCTCAATTATTATTTGAGCTTACTAGTGACATTCAAAAGTGATTTGAAATTTGGTTCTTGGATTTGACAATCCCATAATTCCAAAAAAACATAGTAAACTTAATGAAAATAGTTGATGAATCTGAACACTTAAAATCTGATTCCAGTTAATTCATTTTTTCTAATTAAAATTTGCAGTTTGACTCAAAATTTGCAAAGTGTATATGATTTCCTTCATTTTTAAAAATTCAAATAAAAATCAAAGAATTCAATTTAATTAAAAGAGGTCATCTCGCAAATTCAATTCAAAATTTGGACCAAGGATTTGAAAATCTCGCATTTTTTACATTTAGGTTCTGAATTTACAGTAACAGTGTTTCTGTGAGGGGTACACAAAGTACTTGGACAGAAGTTTTATGTTGCTATTCAGAAAGAAGCAGGTATCCTTGACTTCTTGCATAATTCACCCTCTAGACAAGATGTTTAAAAGCTCCATTGAAGGTACAGGTATCCCTGAAATCATGGTGTTGTTTAACAGCTTCCTTGTTCCTCAGGAAACATCAATAGGTTGAATATTATACTGACAAGGTGCCATGGCCTGCCATGACATGGTGGCTTTGAAAAGTCATGTTTTAAAAGCTTTGATCAATAAAGCTACCTCTTGGCGTCAGAAATCCACCTTGATGATTTCCCTAGGTACCCTAGATCAAAAGTCATGGCAATTTAAAGAGCCAAATTCAAAAACCCTGTCAACATGTCCCAAAATGGTTGTGAGATTGGATTTCAAATCAAGACAAGCAACAATTAGTGAGTGGATGAATCTAACCATATATTATCTTCCAGTTATCAGTTTTGGACTTTCTTATGCTCAAATTAAATCTCCAGATGAGAATAATCCTGTCAAAGTATTTTTAGATGACCATCTGAGGCAAAGTGTGAAGTTCACATCTGGCCAAAGTAATATGATTAGAATTAGTTAGCTGATGTCTCAAACTTTTAGCATGACCCCCCAGGTAGAGAGACAAGGACCTTCATGAATAATCTGGAAGAATTTAAAATACCAATGAAAATAGTATAAAAAATCTAGTTTCCTTTTTCCCCATTGTGATCATTCTTGGTCTGAATAATAAATAAAGGACTTCTCTTAGACTATAGTTTAAATAGATCAGTATTGGGAGCCCTTGGACCCTGACACAAGGTGACACTATGGGGAAGCAATATATAGTAAAGAAAGATTAATATTATTGAATATTGAATGATAGCCTTATAAGGCAATTATGGAACATAAAAAAGATCATTGTAATGATCCACATGATGAGCTATTTTGCATGAAAAGGCTTTATATTGATCAAATGAATATTGGATGCCTAAGACAGGTAAATGTTGGTTGTGTTATTAATATTCTAGTTTTGGTGAGTAAGTAGCAGTATATTGTGCCTTAGGGTAGTAGTAAGGTGGCCCAATACCAGTGATGTGAAAGGATAGAGAAGTTGGGTCTGCCCTGGATGTTGAGTGCTTAGGTAGCATCAAAGTACTGATACCAACTGGGGTGAGAATACAGTTGAGTGGCTCTACCTAGGATGAAGGCAGAGTTTTCTCTTTCTATGACTTTAGGGAAGCTTTAAGAAAGTCTTAAAGTTACTGGTCAAAGCATGTATAGCTCAGAACTATCATTAGGGTGGCTGTTCAGAGAAGAAGCTGCAGAACTTAATGATTTGGAGGTTTCTGGAAAGTGAAGTTGGTTACTTTGCGTCTGAAAGCTCAATCTAACCACTTGGATGAGTAAAAACAGTGGCAAGACATGAGAATTTTTTTCTGCTGATGACCTAAAGTATAGGTCACTGATGAGGTTCAAGTCTGGGTTAATTCACTTGCAGAGACTTATTTCCTGAGTCTGAGGTGTTAACTTATGAGGACTATCAGAATAGAGAAGCCCAGATGGAGGACATCTGTTGAAAACAGAAGAGAGAAGGAGAAGAAAAATAGGTGGAGTTTATCTATAGTGGCTATAAATAAAGAAGGAGAAATAACAAGGAGAAAGATTTAAAAGATTAAAAGACACAAGGAATAAATGTTTAAAAACAGATAAATAAAAGAATATGAAGAAAATAATTAATAAAAAGAAAATAAAGGTATTAAAAATAATAAAAGAATTAATAAATAAAATAATTCAATTAATAGAAAGAAGTTGAAAATGATAAAAGAAGAATTTATTAAGAGTAATGAATAGATCTGAAGAGCAGAAGCAGACAAGAACAGAACTAGGAACCTTCAAAAGCATGGTTAAACATTTTGCTGGACATTAAGAGGTGTTTATACAGAGGGACATGTGGCTTTCAAGTTTTGCTGAGAATTGACACAGAACAGGGAAATACAGAAAATGTTGATAAAAACATTGGAAAGTGAATTCCTTATTTAAAGCATATGGAGAAAATTTTTGAATTAATATGGCAAAATGTAACGGGAAAACAGGGAAACTGTTCAAAACATGGGCCATGGTTTTTCCAGATAAGGGAGATGGTGGGTTCAAGCAAGGGGCAGGAGCAGATAGCCCAGGAAAACCGTTTGGAGAAATAGACAAATGTAAGTGTGTAATTAGCTGAAGGCCAAACCCTGTTTTATTAATGTTTTTCATTGGTAAAACAAATAAAAAAGCCTAATAAATCAGGAGGCTTAAGGAGAAACTATTTCCTGATTGAATAGAGTAAGGATCAAGGTTTAATTTATCATATATGAGAAGAAAATTAATGGTTTAAGCTTGTAAAAAGAAACATCTCAGAAGAAAATCAGACTGAAACAAGGGGCTATATAAGGGGTGATAAAGTGAAACAAAGGGATCTTGTACTTCAGAAAGCTACGGAATGAGTCCAAGGCCAATAGCAAGGAGCCCAAGACCAAGAGAAAGGGGACCAAGAGCAAAGACAAAGAGTTCAAGATACAGACCAAGGGGCCCAAGACCACAAAACCAAAGACAACACTTAAATTAGGCTATAATACAGAAGGTTTCTAAGGGAATCTTCTGTATGTACCCAATAAATTTGTCTCATGACCCCTAAAATCTTCTTTGATTTCCCATAGTTCATCATGAATAACATTCACCATATTTATTATTCTGGAATAGGGGAGAAGTATCTGTACAGGCATTGCTGTAAGAATTTTGCAACTAGCCAATCTTCTGAAGAGGAGTGGGACTGACTGACTGACTGAAAGAAAGAAAGAAACAGGATGATCACCAGAGACAAGGAATTCCTGAGAAGTGAGTTCAAGAGACTGTTTAAGAAATTTTATCAACCCAAGAAGGGAAGAACACCAGCTGAGGTGATGGTTTATGAAGGAGATGCTAGGATGATCATATGAAAAGTTCCAGAATAATTTACAGTTTTCCAAGCAAATTACAATGCTCTAGCCAAGGGACCTGACCACTTGCTGGATGAAAACTCCTCTCAGTCAGCACCTGACATTGACCCAGGACATATTTTGGTTTTTAAAGAGCTAGAGCACTACATTTTGATTGGATTTTTAGCTTCACCAGAAAACAACAAGTGTCAAAGCAGAAGGGTTTGACCACCAGAAAAGTTCTGCACAAGAGACCCTGTGCCACTCAAACTGACTTCCTCACTACTTGAAGCCAAATTCAGAAATCAACTCAAATTTCTAAACAAGGCAACAAGAACCAGTGACAATCTCTACTCAGTAAACAGCCCAATTTGGAGCTTGACTCATTAAAAGGATCAAGACACTCCCTGTCTAATCCAATTGATTGATCATCCCAATTGTGTTCCTCTTAAAATGATTTTCCCAAACTATATAAGTCATATATCTCAATAAAGATAATTATCTAGTTTCTAAACTATTTTCCCCTTATAACTTGCTAATAAAGCACAGTATAATACAAGGCTAAATTTAAATTCTCATAATAAATTAATAATGATAGGAATCAATTCCTGACAAACAAGACTTTATACGTCAAACTTTCTCCAAGAACTTTAATCCATCTTTTAAGAGAAACTGACAGAGTTATCACCTGACAGAGGCATCCAACACAAGATTGACTTAAAAAGAAGTGTACCCAAGACATGCCCCATCTACCAGTTAACATCTCAAGAGAATGATGTGTTGAAAAAATGTCTGGATGAGGCCCTGGAAAAAGGGCTCATTCAGCCTTCCAAATCTTCCTTTGGTGAAGCTGTCTCTTTGTGTCTAAGAAGGATGAATGTTTGCACCTTGTCATTAACTACAGAGCACTCAATGAATTCACAATTAAGAACATGTACCTCCTGCCCCTAATTGATGACTTTTTTGACGCCCTGGGGGTCCCACTTCTTAAAAAATCAATTTAACAGTGGGATATCACTAAATTTGTGTTAAACCAGAAAATAACTTCAAAACAACATTCAGAACTAAGTATAGCTTGTTTTAATGTGTTGTCCTCAACTTTGGAATGACAAACACCCTAATTACCTTTATGAATGAAGTATTTAAAGACCACATTGAAAAAAGGCTATTGTCTACCTTGACAACATAATCATATATGATCTAACTAAAAAACAACACTGGAAAGATGTCTGCCTAGTCATCCACACCCTTCAAAATAACCAACTCATAGTCAAGCCCTCAAAATGTGACTTATCTTCAACAGAACTCCCATTTTTAGGGCACATCATCAGCAAGGACAGGATCAAGCCAGACCCAGAGAAAATATTAGCCATAACTGATATGTCAGCATCACAAATAAGAGTGAGCTTTGTATGTTCCTAGGCATGATAGCCTATGTTAGGAGATTTTTCCCTGACTGGGGCACCTTGACTGCCCTCTTATCTGCAATCACTGGCAAAACAACAAAATTTGTATGAATATCATTGAGCAAATAACACTTTCAATAATTAAAAGAGCAAATGGTTACCACCCTTATCTTACAATGCCCTAATTGTGAAGAAGTATATGAATTAGAAACTAACACCTCTGACTATGCAATAGGAGGAAGACTCCAAATTCAAAAAGCAGAAAATGGCTTCTTCCCTGTAACCTATTAACCAAGAAAGCTTTTTGAAGGTAAGCAAAGATACCCAATACATTACAAAGAACTGGTAGCTATCATCCACTGTTTAATAAAGTGACAATGCTACATAGAAGATGCACAGATATTCAAAGTGCTAACCAACCACACGTAATTGGTATTCTTCAAGACTCAATAACATCTATCTAGACAACAATCTGAATGTATGCACATTATCCAAAGATATCTCATGATAATTGAATACAAACCAGGTAAAGAAATACTTACTGCAGATGCCCTATCAAGGCTATAGCATAAGCATCTCCTATGCACTGATAGAGACTCCAATTGGCCTATGTTAATAATGGAAAATCTCCAAGAGGAGTTCCCATCTGATACACCAATGGACATCCAAGAGAAAGTCCTCAATAACAAACATATGGGTCATTATTTTTCTTGTTATGCCTAAGTGCTGGACTGATTATTTTATAACTTAATTACATTATTTATATTCAAATTATTCTGAAAGGTTAAAATACAATCAATGTCAAATCTTTAATTGATCTTGGGCTTAGATATTTTTAAAAAAAAATTATCAATTTTAGAATTGAAAATTGCATCTTATAATATTGCTGGAAATATCTTAAGTGCTACTACATACTACAAGCTAAAAATATTTATGATGAGTTGCATGGGAGAGTAATAGCAGCCCCAAAGCTATAAATGCTATTACCCTATCTTTGGCTCATCATAAATATTCTTAGTTTGTTTCAGAAAAAAAAGGTTGTTGTTTTTGAAAGAGTGATAACTCTATTTAAAATACACCCTCTAGTAAGCTGCCCTACTTCATGAACTTGCCCTAATGTACCACTAGCATCTTCTGATATTTTTGTTTCTCTGGTATCATCATGTTATTTCAAATGATAAGTTATCTCAGAATATTCTGAGAAACTTTCAAATGTTAAAGGTGAAGTATATAACTTCCCATCTTTCATAAAATATGAAAGATTAATGCACAAATTTCTAACTTCGAGCTCTTTCCTTATAGGCCTAACTTTTCTCTCATAAATATAAAAGAATGACTTTTGAGAAATATTTGAGCCTGATAGCACTGATTTATATAATTCTTTTCTTTTTTCTTCTTGCTCAAAAATATTTTTAATATCATTTATATTCTTAATATAAAGCTGATTTTCTTTCTCTTTTAATGTTATTGATATTACACCAAAGTGACCATCAACAATGCTTTTTCCATGACATTCTACAAATCTATTGTATTTAATAGACCTTTTAATATATTGTGGTGCCTCTTTAAATAGATAATATAAGAATTCATAGGATCTAAAATGGTTTCCATTATCAGTCCATACTTTGATATTCGTTATTTTTTAAAACTTATCTGATTTAAGAAGACTTATTAGACATTCACCTGAAAACAAAGAATCATGAGACAATATTTGAGATAAAAAATCATGGTATTCATATTTAACTTTATTGTTTTCTTTAAATACCAATGCAAACCCCAATAAAGAAATAGATCTTTTGGAATAAAAACAGTTATTAGTTTCAATTGGACCACCACCAACTTTTAAATTCTCCTTAAAATCTATAACTATAATACATGATTCATTATCTAATTCATTGATATCTTTCTTATATTCCCTATTTTGATGAGCATAAAAGACTTGGTGCTGATTAATAGCTTTTAAGTCACTGTTTATAGATTCTGGCAATAATAAGTTTTTACTTTCACATTCTTCTTTTCTTTTTTCTAAGGATGATTTTAAGTTACAAATATTACACATGTCAGTTTGTTTTTTACTCTTGATTATATTTTTTGGTATGAATTTATAATAAGTTGAAAGTGATATTGAAATTTCATTTTTTATTTTCATATTTTCATATATTTCTTTTTTAGTTTTTAATAGCGAATATTTTATTTCAGTTGAATAATCATTCATTTATTTTTCAATGTCTTTATAAATTTTTTCTGGTGCTTTTTTTGTAAACTGGCTTGTTTAAAAAGAATTTTCCAGTAGGTTTTTAATTATTTTTTGATTATTTCTTTTTTTACTGAATAGTTTTTATTTTTTTGGCTTTTTTTATTTAAGCTTACGTTTTTATTTTTATTTATTTTTCTTGAGTATTCAAACTCACTTTTGGTTATATTAAATCCCATATCAGTAAGCTCTTTTAAAGAGTAACTGGAAGTAACCAGAGATCTCAAGGCTGGGAGATGCTTTTGGGGAGCAGATTTCAGAAGATCCTTTAAGCCATCAATTATACTATTTAGTTTCTGATTTTTAATCAAAGGAATGAACTCTGTTTTTCCAAACTCAGTTTGAGTGAGGAAGTGATTGATGAAGGAATTAAGATTGCCTCCAGAAACAAAGAGGAATGCTTTCTTTAGCATAACAATTCTTTCTCTTTTTGTTGATGCTCCCAATGAGGAAAATGGCTGCATGGCAGAGGTGAAGTTAAAAGATTCCATAATATTGGATTTATGATTGATGATAAAGAGATGCTTTGTAGAGATGCCTTGTAAAAGAGTACTGGTTGGAGGGATGATATCTTTTTGTAAAGATAGTTTGAAGTAAACCTTAGGTGGTGCTTTATCTCTTATATACCAAGCCTTATGACACCATTCTGAAAGAAATGATGTGATAGCTTTTATTAAAATTTCAGCTTAAATTTGTATTCCTAAAATAAATGAACCACCCAGTTTTCATGCACAGGTGATATATGTGGAGCAGCTAAGCATCATTGTTACATCATATCCTCTTTGCAATCACTGTTAATAAATTAAAATGATGTATTAACTTAATTACAACTCTTCCGCATATTTTTAAAATGATAAAATATTAAAGAATTATATTTAAAAGATGCTTAATTTGAGGTTTGCAGCTCACTTGAACCTCAAAATTTATCTAAACAGCAAATAAATTAACGTCCTAACTTTAAACTACCATAAAATCCTAAATAATTGAGCTTTTTAAATAAAATAAAATAAAACTTAAAAATAATGCTCTTGATCTTAACTTTAATTTTGTCAAATAAAAAGTATATATTGATTAATGAAAGTATTAACTTTTTTTAGCTTAAAGTAATCTATTTTATTTCATTATCAAAATAATATAATAAAATATGGCATATGCTCTTTTAAATTGCTTTTGCTTCAATATTTAATATATTATATATATTAGTATTTTAATACCAATAGAAAGATAAGATTCTTAGCTTCATTTTGATAGTTTACAGTGTGGAAAAATATTAAATTTTTGTTGGGTTATTACTGTTTTAAATATAAACATTTGTAATTTGATTTTTTCAAAATTGAACTGTGTTATGCTGCAACTTGGGCAGCATGTGTATTAGAAAACGGCCTAATCCCTAAAATAATGACCCATATGTTCAAAAACGTATATGGCACTCTACACCACATACTATCAAGTGGTAATACTGTACCCTACGTCCTGTCAACACAAAAAATTGACAAAATTCTTCAATACCACAGAGATCTGGGACACACCCGTAGCAGGAACTTGCATGAATACCTCAAGATACGCTACTGGTGGCCCAACATACTAGACAACACCAAGAAAGTACTAGACTAATGCAAGGTCTGTGAAAAGTACGCCCACTCCAAGGCACCTCCCAAGTTAGTAATTGTAAGGTGTCATGGTCTGGGGAAGATGATTATAAACTAAAGCCTTTAACCCAGTAATGTTTATATTGGTCAAATACAAAAAGGTAGGCAAATTTTGCAATAGCAACTGAACTAAGGCTCCTAAGAGCTTATACAAAGTAAAATAAGGACTAAGGCAATTTATTAAACCTAAGATAAAATAGAGACCAGTCTTAATGACAGACAATTTGGTTAAAAAGTCAATTTCTAAGTTTGGGAAATGGTCTGCACTAGCAGGGGGATTGAAGCTATCAACAATTAAATTGTGGGTGCTACTATAGAAGCTGCCTAACTGGTGAAGGATAAAGTCAAAAGGAATCATGGACTAAGATTTAAACTAAGACTAAAAATTAACAAAGAACACAAGACACAAAACCTAACAAGTACTTTTTTGGGGTGCAAGTCAAACAATCTCAACTTAGTGTTGAGACTGGAAAAACTAAGCCTTTTATTGTGCTTTATTTGTAAAATGCAGAATTTGAGGTGGAAATTTCAACCATTTTTGGTTAGAGAACTTTCTGAAAAATAGAGATCAAGAGCATCAAATATTGTGAATTTAACTTAGAATAGTATAACTAACGTAAAGGAGACCAGGAGGAGAAGAAGGCAGTTATGGCAATGCTTTGGATAGTAAGAGTGAGCAAAAAAGTAAGGAAAAACTAAGCCTGAATCTTGAGGAGACATAATCAAGTGTATAGTAAGAAGTAAGTAGTTCAGAGCCAGCTTATTAACTTCTGTGTGTAGGTCCAGGGTTCAAATCCGGTAGCAAAAAGGTAAGGAAAGTTTGAAACTAATATTAACCAACATTTAGGTTATAACTAAGCTTTAAAAAAGCCCAATTTTGAACCCAAAGATGGAAAATGAAGGGGAGAAAGAGGGGAACATGAATAAGCTAATATAGAATAACCATGAGAAACTTAAGAGCCAATGAAGACAAATAAGTATAGAAACATAGTAGCAGCTAAGAAAAAAAGGTGAATCCTGACAGTAATAGCAGTGTCAATCACACAACCTTTTAAAGTGTGGTCACTGGATATGGTGGGACCAATGCCCAGCAACAACAAAGACAAAAAATACAACATCACAGCTATTAACTATGCAACAAGATGACCTGTAGTACAAGTGGCAAAAAACACAAAGGATACAATGTGAGACAGTCCATAGGCAAGGACATTATTAACAAGTTTAGAAAACCCAACCTCCTGATCACAGATGAAGGAACTGAACTCAATGTCATGGACATTAACATCTACCTTACCAAGAACGGTATCAAACACACTGTTGTCTGTCCTTATCACCTAGAAGCTAATGGTAGGGTTGAAAGATTAAACAGCTTTCTGGTAGAAGTATTGAGTAAAATATCTGCCAATGGCTTTTGTCTCTGAGTTGATATACTACCAACAGCACTAATAGTATGCCATACATGTGTGAACTATAACATGGGCAAAAGACCATATGAACTTGTTTATAATCACAATCAAACTGTTGTTACTACCACCTTGGGACCACACCTACCCTTACCTAAAATGATATCTGGCAATGATGACCCCACAGTACAACAATCCAGACAAGACCAAAAATACAAGGAAACAAAAGAGTGAAAACAGAAGCAATACCACTGTCAGGAATTCAGTTCATTTCATTCCTGACAACACTCATTTAATCATTGAGGAAACATATTTACTTCCTTCTGAATTATCTGAAACCCCTAATAATGCAAAGTTAGTTAGTAGTATTTGTTCTTTGTTACCTATGTCTGAAGACCCAGATATTTTGGTTAATCATTCAATTCCTGGACTGGGGATTGAACCTGCGTCTTCTCCAGCTTTTGACGGTCACCTAGATGATGTTAGTTGTTCAAAATCAAGTTTGGAGCTTCCATTACCTCAATATACAGCTTTCAGTCAATCAAGTGGCTCAGTTTCACTTTCAATCTTACCTTTGGTGTTGGTAGATGATGTTGAGAGGGTTCTAACTTCAGGCTCTGTGTTTGCCTTTCTGTTGTCTTCTGTTTCTCCAGATAGTACTGCTGAACCTGACCTCAGCTTCTGTGAGGCAACATGATGATACAGTAGTTTTCAAACCTGTTGAGATAAACAAAAAATCTCAGTCTAAAAACAAATACAACTCAGTCTAAAAACAAAATCTAAGTGGATCCAAATCTATCGTAATCTAATATAGATTACTTAGTTTTTGATTTTGTTTTTAGACTGAGATTTTTTGTTTATCTTAACAGGTTTGAAAACTACTGTATCTCCAGGTTTGTGCACTCTCTGAGGAAAACAACAGGATAAGATTTAAATAATTAATTTTCTTAAAAACATAAGTAGAGGAATTATACCACCAATATTTGAAATAAGTGTAAGAGATTCCATCCCTAACACAAATTGGAAACCAGACTTTAATTTTTTTTAAAATTATTGAGAAGCCAGAAGTTGCATTTTTAAATGCTAAATCAGAAGCCAAGGACGAAATCAAATCCTTTAATGTAATCAATTCAAAAGCATGTTCAAATTTGATAAATGAATGTGTTAGAATCAATTCTGAATGTGAAAACCAAGATCAAAACATGAATTCTAATTCAAAATTGAAATTTAAGGTTCCGGACAACGATAACAACAATGATAATGATTCAGCATTTAATTTTGGCTCCGATAATCATAAAACAGCCAATCAATCAGAAAATAAATGCAAAGATTGTCCAAACCAGAATTCAGGGACCCAGGTAGCCAATCAAACCCAGTGAACCACCCAAGCCAAAGAAATACTGCTCATCCAGCCCCAGATACCATCCCCAACCATAGTAAGGTACAATACTGCAATGCAATATCCCAACCTGCCTCTTCTTGCATTTCAGGCTGCAGCCTGCTGCAGTCCTGCAAGGCAATACTTCTCAAATCAATTTTGCAGATCCACCTGGTAACCACAATGTTCCCTTCCTCACTTGAAGTCAGTATTTAAACTGGCCAATTCTTCTCTTCCAAATTGCTTCAACAATTTCTTTATTCCTATCAACCAATAAATCTATATTATCAATTCTAAACACTTGATTAATAGATTCTAAAGGTTCTTTCCCAACAGCATGAAGTTCATCTTCCTTGTATGGAATTTTTGTGTGTTAATCAGTTATGGGCAAGCAAATGTTAACTTCAAAACCCCTGAACCAACCCCTACTGACAAATCTGAAGACTCAATTTGGTATTATTTTGGTCCATGTCAATGACATGCCCCTTATGTTGAAACAGCTCGATTCCCAGCTATCATCCACCCCAAGGCTCCCTGGTTGGTCTTGGGGTACACCAGTGTCTATTATCTCCTCAGCCACTTCACTCCCTTCTTGGGAAGATTCTGCCTATTTGGTCACCTTCTACACATGTTAATGATAGGGATTCCAGTAGGTTCCACTCTGATCAAATTCAACTTGGGAGCTCTACTTCATTCAATTGGAGAAAGACTTCCCAATGAGTGGATCCCTAACAATAAGTCCCTGTACCTTTCCCAAATTCCCTAACACCTCTTCAGAGTGTCTTTAACTCCTTTATATTGTCTCTAAATTATTCTTACTGGCATGCTATATAAGGCTGAAATTTTATCTCTTAATATTTATTCAATCAATAAAGTCTTTATCTATCTATTTGATTTTTCTTTTAAGCAAAACTTCCTCTTATCTCCACTAAGCCATGAGATTGCCCAATACTTGCCTATGGAAGTCCATTGGGTATAAATGGGTTTTGTGAGTCATCTTGTTGCAGGTCTTACAGGACAGCGTTTTGCTAGGGACCAGAGCCAATTCTGGTTCCTCTTCTGACTCCCAGTATCTAGATAGCTCCTGGTATCATGTGATCCCTGGAATATGGTAGATGGCCACGCCCTTGTCGCACAACTCTCCTCATAAAAAAGGCCCTGAATTCCCAAATCACCAGGTATGCCTGCCAAACCCAAGGTGTTTCATCTGATGGCCTCTATGTTCTTTTTAAGTTATATTGGGGTGTATTTCTTCTTGGGTTGTTTTAACCCGCTCCTGGGCCAGTATCATCTGTTCAGAGAGCTGTTCCACATCAGAATGGTGTCTCTCTCATGGGTTCTTTAGTCACTGGTCTTAATCCCTCTGCCATCATTCATCATCCTGGAAGTTTACTTCCAAGTGAGTGGGTGCCTGACAGCCACTCCAGGAAGAAATTATCCAAGTAGAAGATGTGATTTGGGTAGTAAATCATGATCTACACAAATTGGAACCAGGACTAAGTGGACCTGGTGTTGTCATAGTAGTCAAACCAAACAACATCTACCTCATCAAAGGAATTGTTGCTTGCATGGATTGAAACTCATGCATCATGATTAACTCCACCTCTGTAAAGCAAGAAACACACAAAAAAATTCCTGACTACTCATCCTCAATACTAAACTCAAATCCCAGATAACCTCAAGAAAGTCCCAAAAGCTCTGCTTTCTGGCACCCTAGTGGGAGATGTCGCAACATCTATAATTACTCTCTCAGGAAAACAATTCCCCAAGAAGCACCCCCAGTTGGTGAACAATTGGTGGCACTCTTATTGGGTGCTCATGTTGTACTGGGATCAAACATTTCTAACCCTAAGAAGAACACTACCTGTACAAGCTCCATGACTGCCATGATGTACATGGACAATATGTGGCTTTACATAATACTATATAATATCTTTCTTCTATATTCAATAAAGTATCATTCTCTTCTCAATTTTTCTCTGTATCTTGTTTCATATACTTTTCAGAAGTATATACTCGGCAATACACTATTTTGCCCCAAAGTAGTGCCTCTATCTCCCATCCAGACATTTCACCTATATTTGAATCGCTTAAAAATATTTATGTATGAAATAGCCTGGTAGGAATGAACCTCACTGCAATGATAACAAAACTAGTGCATGTAAAGTAAAAATTGGTTGATTAGCATTTGAATTGGCAGATTAAATGATGAAGCTTGCTGAGAAATGGTATGGAAACAAATTCTGAGTGAGGAAAACAATTCTCCTGTGGCTAAAGAATTTAGTCTAGATAAGTTTTTTTTGAAAATGCAGTAAAGCTCGGTGCATCCTTATGATAAATTAAAATGACAATTTGGCAGTCTAACCAGGAAGTTTAGATATGGTTTGTACAATTTTTGTTTTTAAGATATTTTCAAGATACAGTTTTTTAATAAAACAGAAAGACTCATGTGAAAGTACTGTACAGCTCAAGTGCTAAAACAAAATTGTATACTGCTATAGACTGTTGAGAAGATTTAATCCTGGTTGGAAGTCAAAGACTCTAAAACAGTGATGTTCTCATCCGCTTCAGCCACCTCAGTAACCTCAGAAGAGCTCTTGAGCTCAGAGCTAAAAATGGCAGCGTCTTTCGCGTTGTACCCGGGAGGGCAATCACCAGTAGAAATAGGGGCATAGGCACCGTTCTGTCTTCTCCGGCGAACAAGAGCAACGATAAAGTAGATAAAAGCGAGCGAGAAGGCCACAGAAAAGCCATATAGGGCAGCAGTGTTGAGATCCTCCTCAGACCAGTTAGAGCCGTCAGCAAATTGAGCAAAGGACTGAGAACTACCACAAGGACTGACTTCGGCATCTGAAGTGGCTGTAAAGTTAGCAACTTTAATAAAACAAAGCTACCTTCTACAGTTTTTTGGCTGTCAAGGCTGGGGTTGCTGGCTGAGCGTACAATGGTTCCATTGCTATAGACATCAATCACATGTTCAGAGATAGAAGACTGTCTGGCTTTGTTTCCGTCCACTTCGAGGATCTTCTCGTGGATAGTGATATGGCGGCCAAGAACAGGCTGTGCAGTAGGGTCTGCCTCGTTAACAACCAGAAAGTTTTCAACTTCAGACGCGACTTCAACATTTACAAGGCCCTCGGAGAAATATTTCTCCATCTTCTCAGGATTCTGGATATCACCACGGACAAAGGTCGCTTTGACGATGGAAGCCTTAGGTCCTTCGCCCAAGGCGGAAACTGACTGTCCATTGACACGCAGCTTACAAAGTAAGGAAACATTAAGTAAACATACTTACATTATTTTCATCAACATCGAAGACGAGATCAACAGTCATGACGCGCTCAGCAAGGGTCTCACCATCTTCGATTAGTACATCAGTACGAGTAACGTCAACCACAAACTGATTGGGATTGCCAGCGACACTGTTGACCTTAACAGACGTAGAGCCGACATCAGTAAGGGGAGTAGGAGTTGCTAGACAAAATAAGTAAACGTTGCTACAAGAGCCTACCTCCAGTGAGAGAAGCAAGGCATGCAGTTAAAAGGGCACTGTAGAACTTCATGGTATAGAGATGAGCTTAAGAAAGGAAAGGTACGACTTAAATGGTAGGGGAGGGTTGGCTTGACAAGTCTTGATGCGCGCTGCTTAAGGCATTTAAGGATTGGACCCAATAGCCAATCTGGAGGAGCAGCTGAGCATGGTGTCGGAATATCGAATTAACAGATCCCTTCTTATTCGTGGAGATCCACTTTATTTGACTTGATTCGCTAAGTCCTCAGTTGCCTGCTCCAACTGACATTTTCTGCTTGGGAAAGGAGCTGCAACGCAGATCTGAAACCATCATCCAATCATTATTTTGACTTGACCAATCAACTACAGTGATTCAAAATGTTCCATCTGTCGACCCTCTTCGAGAGGGTTCTTCCAAAGAAAATTCGATTCTGGACAATGGCATAAAATCACATCGAGTGCTAAACTTCAAATATACAATTGGACTTTGTTATGGAACAAACTATTTGTAGATAACGATTTGGGCCACTCCTTTAAACCCTGCCTTTGAACTCTAATTAATATCGCTCCCTTTTAAAAATTGGTAGTTAACGATTCTAACCTTGTAGCGGAGGAGCACTGCCAAGTCAATTTTATAAATACAAGCATGCTTTTATACACTATGACATCATAAGTACGCTAAGCAGCGATCAATTTAGTCAGGTTTCTAGAAATTGATTGGCCAGAACTGTTTTCTGCACCCCGCTCCGTTGCGTGATAGATGGTTCGTTAGACTGGAGGACTCTAGCCAATTGATGTGGGTAATTAACCTTTTCACCGCATGCGTTTAAAAATATTTTTATGTAGGACGTATAGTAATATGATTGGACCAGAAATAACTAATCATGTAATCCCTTTTTAACACTAAAATCCTATCTTACACCTAGGACTGCTTCGGCCAAGCCCCAGACAGCCACGACCAGTTTTTGGCTCTGGGTCACTCCATTTAAAGATTTATTTTAGAATTTTTTAAATAATAATAAACCCGCTTTGGCTGTAGCGGCTCAAAGCCGGAGCATCCCTACTTACAACTAGGGCTGGGAAGGTCATGGCTCTTTAACTAGAAATAAAAAATTTCATATGGAAATTTATAACAAAGACTATAACCCTCCCAACCCTACACTATATCTAAAGTATTAGGGGGCCTGTCAAGATTGACTAACGAAGCTAAATAAATCCATTGCTTTGGGGATGGTATACAATTAAGACACCCTGTTATCATTGCGCTCATATAGATGCTAAGGTAAACTGCTCTTTCTCGAACCAGGATAAAGATATGAGCCCATACAATGTACAACTTTTGCTCCTAACGCCGTCTTTGAACTCAAATAAAATTTTGTTCCCGTTAAAAAAGTACAACTTTCGCTCGTGGCCCAGTGCAGTAGCTAACCAGAGGGAATTTAAATAATCAGAGGAGAATTGAAATATATTTTAGTTCTATCTATACAAGATCGCCCAACTGAATTGAAAATCAAGCTATTTCTGATATAATTGCTTAAAAAATAATGGATTACTCTATTTTAAGTATAGGGTGTTACAAAAATTGTAGGCTTGGATTTGAAAAATAATCAGGTTCAATGAAATGAATTCAGGTGGCAAGGTGAAACATGGGGTTCGATGGAGCAGCGTGAAACGTGGAGAGATAAACTTGGGTGAGACAGGGGGTTTAGTGAACTGCATGGAATGTTGGAGCGAATAGCTTACTAATTCTATATAGATGATCCCTCTCAGCTATCCTATTTCACCATCAAGTGCCACTAAGCAAGGGTTAAAATTAAAATGAAATTTTAAATTGAAATATTAATAATTTTGTAGCCAATAAAACGGCGACAAATATTACTACAGGCCAATCCTACCAAGCTATAAGATTACAGTCATTAGCTACAGTGGCCCAAAAATTTATTCAGAGACCAGCATATCAGAAGAAAACCTCAAAAATTCAAATAAGAAATTGGCTAAAAATTGTATGAGTAGATGCATCACAGAATTCTACGCATAATTTTAAAAAGAAAATTGAAAAAAAGAAAAAAGAAAAAATATTTAAATATACACATAGTAAAACAACAATAGCTTTGTGATGCCTTGCCCATAAAGGGGCTAAATTGTAAACCAAAGCATGCAAAACATTTGGATTTAAGTTTAATAGATATAGCAAGAACTGGGTATAGTTTGCAATATGATTTTAACAAAGCTGGTTGACAATCTATACTGTGTAAATAAAGGAGAAAGTATATTTAACATGCCCAAATATATAAAATAGGCTAGGGCATTGAAAAGTGAGTGGTTGGTTACTAGTGAGATGTTGATATTTGAGTAATCACCATCAGAATATTTAAGCACAGAGTTAATAATAAGTTTCTTGATTTTAATGAGTTTAGAGAACAACTCAGCAGCTTGCTGTTGGATCATATTGCAAGAAATAAGTGATGCAAGTTTAAAACTATCCAAAAAAATCAAAAACAATTTTTTTAGAATTCAGAAAAGATTTAAGAAAAAAGATTGAATAAACCATCGGAGAAAATGTGTTCAAAAAGATGTAGATTGAGAATTTCATCTAAGAGCCTAATTTTCAGCTTAATTTTCTTACATAGTAATTTGAAAATCAATTATAGCCAATATATATAAATCTGGACAATCTGTGTGATAAACAAGAACTTGAAGCTATTTTAAACAGCTTTAGAAAAAACATGAAATTTATGTAGTTGCTTGGTGAAGCTAAAAAAGAAAGGAGACAATGGTGTGGGATAATAGTTTTGCTAGTAAGCTGGAACCATCCAGAGAATTTTGAACAATGTTAAGATTTTGGGTTCTTTAAAAGAAGGACTATATTTATTAGAGTATTTTGATATATTGTCTGTGTTGATAGGGATGGATCTGTATGAAGACTGATGTGCTTCAAATTGGTGTTGTTGTTAATGCAGCAACTGGCAGAGTTCCGTTGTTGCTGGAGCTAAGTAATTGGGAAGGTCCTGTGATCAATAGACACAACACCAACAGCTTTGGGCAGAGGTGAATTGGCAGGATCTAGAAAGTATCAATAATACACTCTTATTGAATACTTAAAACTACTACTATTTGATGAGTAGTAATGTGGGTGGTTATTAATTTTCTGCCTTCTAAGTGATCTTAGAAGGAATTTTTATAGTGTAGACGGGCTGTGGCCAGACTTGTGTCTAGCTGAAGATAACTTTTACTAGCTAGCCTACTGTTGCAACTGAACCAATTAGAGTTCAGTATTTGATTGGGAAAGACAACAGTCCAATAGAAAGGACATTAATGAATAGAATAAGATGTATTTTATTGTGGGATATTGTGACTAATATACTATATGGGGAAAGCCACAAGGCCATAGGGGATGACATAGTGGTATGTTTCATGTAAGGTTCAAAGCCAAGGAATAACTCATGCGGGGATCAGCAATTCAAATTGGCAGCACTCCTAATTAGGAGAAAGTCCCTGCAATTTGAAATTGCCATCAGATTGGTTCATGCTGCTAGATACTGTCAAGGGTCTGGATGTACAAGCATTCTGACTATCACCAACCTACTTGACATCCAGCCATCGCCCAATTTGGTGCCCTTCCAATATATCATTTGACATACCAAGAATGGTAACCAAGCAATATCACATGACAATCCAAGTATCCAGTGGCTCAAACCCATCCCGCACATGACCAACTCCTAGGTTCGAGCTGACTAAATCTCTGCCACAGCCCAATCTATATAAGTCTAAAATATTATCCAATAAAAGATACTTCTCTTCTCTACTAATTTCATATTTGAAACTTCCCCAAAAGGCGCTCCTTATCACTGGTAGCAGCTACAGGTTTTGACCACACCCATGAAAGAGAAAATGGCTGACCAAAACCTGCCCACTTTCACTCACGTACTCAACCAGGCCACATCTGTGAGAATTGGGGAGCAGGTTAAGAGGAAATATAACCAAGCTCTCAACCACAATAAAGATTGCGGTTTCAGCAACAACCAAAAGGTTGTTGCCAACAATTTCTGGGTAGGTCAAAGGGGGGAAGGAGTCAACTGAACACTGCAAAGCAACAGATAAAACCAAATGACCAAAATTACTAACAAATTTCAAACTTTATTAGATTAGAGAATGATGAAGCAAGGTCTTTTACAACTCTTGCATTCATTTAAGGGATGGGATAGAATTGGGGTGGTAGGTTGAATGTCACAAAGCAATTGACCAATGGTATGAGCGGATACAAATGAATTTCTTGAGGCAGGAAGATCTTGACAGATTTTGAACGGACATAGTCAAAAGGAAAACTGAACCAACTAACATCAGGAATATGCCTTGGATGCAATTACCACTGCTCCTGGCCGCTCTTGCACATGATATTTAACCAGAGGTGTCTCTTGGGTGGGTTAGGTGGAGGCATCTTCTGAATAATTCCAAAATATTAAATTGATGGCTTTTTCTTGGGCTTTTTTGGCAACCTTTTAGATAAATATTCAAACATAATTTGGTAGAAATTCCCAAGCATTTGGCAGGAATTGAAGTGGAGGCCTAAGGGGGAGGCGTAACTTTACAACATCCCAGGAGACCTGGAAAACATAATTCTGCGCCCACAACATCGACAAAGATATACCTAGTGGATACACCATATTTGAAGGTCTGTCATGCCCAAAGCATGCACTAAGATAATTCAATACAGTCACTCTTTTTAACCACAAACAAACACACAACCACCTATCACAGGTGAAGTTATCAACACCAAATATATTGGTATTGACAAGTTTTTTTGGTAAAACCAAAGAAAATGACATCAACTGGCTAGACCACTCAGCCGCTAAACTCCGCGCCAGCCGCATCCCCCATGAGAAATGGGTCCAGAAAGCCAGTAAGCGCCTGTACAAGGCTGCAGCTAACTGGTTTGCCACCTAGGTTGGCTCACAAACTGACAACCCGCTTGACAACTGGGAAGAGTTCAAAGCGGACATCACACATAATTTCCACGTCACTGAATCCCTCCAAGGCATTGCAATACAGCTCAGCAATCTTCCTCAGAAGACCACTATCACAGCTTACACCAATGAATTTGAGGAAATACACTGAAAAATCCAAAACCCAGCACAAGCTGATAATGTACATACCAGAGCCTCATTCATCAACAGAATGAAACCCTCTATTGCTGCCCTCATCCGTCCAGAGGCCAACACCTCCATGCCCACACTCATTGCAGAAGCCAAGCGCGCGGAAAAATGCGCAAACATGGAATATGCTGCACACAACGGCAATTGCTCCTCAAACAGCAATGGCAGAGAAAACAGCAGTGGCAATAAACGCCAAAACACTAATCATAGCAACAGCAAATCCAATTGCAACAATGGCAACCACAGCCAAAGCACAAACCGCTCCCATCCCAAGAAGGAGGACTCCGCTGAAGTAAACAATGCTGAAATAGCAACCCACTACAAATCTGATCCCACATTCTCTGACCTCAAAGGTCTCAAAACAGAGGAATAGGGAAAAGAGAAGGGGGAACAGGCTTAAGTGCCCCTGTCTCCCCCCAACTCAACAAGAAACTGTACCAAGGCACAAACTTTGCTGCTTGCATCCCACATGTCCTGCAATCCTCTATTTTTATGAACGTAAAAATTAAAGATCACTCACAACTTCTTGTCTATCCATACACTTATAAATCTCATACACATAAAATCCTATTTGACTCTGGTGCACAACATACTATGGTTAGCAAACCATTTGTAACCAAGTACAAAATATCAGTTGTCAAATCCAACTTCAAATACACCATAATGGCAGATAAATCAAAGGTTCTACTTGAAGGCAAAACAACTCCCTTCAGAATTGACCTCCAAGGCATCAAACGTCCATCAAAAGACTTGTCATGAACAACATAAACTATGAAATTGTAGCAGGCATGGACTGGTTCACCCAAGTGAACCCAGCGTATGTTGGAAAACAAAAACCATGACCATCAAACACAACGGAGTCAATTTTAACATCCTCAAAGAGCCCAGCAACCTCATTCTAAGAGACACAGTATTTGTCCAGGTTATAAACTAAGAAAACTCAGAAAGTCTAACTAAATATAGTACCCTCCACATAATGAGGTACACCAAATTCAATAACATGCAAACAACCAAGATCCAATGCCCAGAACTTGCAGCACTCCTAAATGAATACACTCACATATTCAAGGAAGAACTCACAGAGTTACCCCCCAAATGGGAGGTCAAACATGGCATCAGCCTATGTAAAGCCATGCCCAAACCTGCACCCCTCTACAGACTCTCTCCCATGGAGACCCAAACCCTAAAAACACACATTGAGGACAACCTAGCTAAAGGCTTCATCTGCCCGTCTGAATCCCCATGGGGGCTGCAGTATTCTTTGTAAAGAAAAAGGAAGGCGCTCTCTGTCTAGTAACTGATTACAGAGCACTAAATGCAAGCACAGTAAAAAATAAATATCCCCTACCACTCATAGAGGATCTGTTTGCAAGACTCTCAGGAGCCAAATTTTTCTCCAAAATTGACCTCACCTCAGGTTACAACCAAGTTGAAGTAAAGGAAAAGGACATACCAAAGTCTGTGTTCCATACACAATTTGGATCCTTTGAGTGTAGGGTAATGAACTTTGGGATGACCAATGCTCCCACAACGTTTGTCACCATGATGAACCAAGCACTAAACAGTCTCTCAAATACATTATGCTACCTTGAAAATATCATCATATTCTCAAAAACAAAAGAGGAACACCTCATGCATGTCTGCAAGACACTCAATTGACTTGCAAAGCACAAACTTTATGCAAAACCAAGTAAGTGCCAATTTATGGAAAAGGAACTCCTGTTCTTGGGCCACATTGTCTCTGACAGTGGCATCAAAGCAGATCCAGACAAAATAAAAGCCATAAATAAAATGTAACACCCCACCTCTGTTAAACAAGTTAGACGCTTTCTTGGTATGGTAGCTTACCTAAGAAAATACATCAAAGACTGCGGGAAACTAACCACACCAATCAATGACTTAACCAAGGGTAATGCCAAAAAGAATTCATCTGGATACCAGAATATGACAAGAATATCCAACTATTAAAACAAGCTTTGATCAAAGCACCAATCTTGCAATACCCTAATAACAATGGGTGCTACAAGCTTGAGTCAGATGCCAGTGACACCACCATTGGCGCAGTCCTGTGCATCTGCCAGCCAGGGCAGCAAGACTTCCTGCCAGTATACTATGAAAGCAGAAAACTGACCAACACTGAGCAGAGATACCCAATACACAATAAGGAATTACTAGCAATATATCACACATGCAATAAATGGAGATGTTATCTGAAAGGACATTTAAACGTCTGTGTACTAACTGACCATAAATCCTTAATATACTTCAAAACTCAGAATGCACTCGCACGGCAACAAGCCAAATGGATGTCCCTGCTGAAGCGGCTTAATTTGGACATCCAATACAAAAAGGGGACAGAGCTGGTCACGGCTGATGCTCTCTCTAGACTATGTCAGCCTAGAGAGGATCATCCTGGCCACCTGGAACCTGACTGGCCAAACCTGTACAACACTGAGTATAAAACCAAAGGGAAAGACCCCTCAACACACCAACTGACCCACAATACATTAGTAAGGAACAAAAATTATTTCCATGTATCAAATGGCACTGTATACCAAATCATTAACAACAAACATGTCCTGTACATCCCACCTGCACAAAGAGTTGACACCATATTAAGACATCACCACCTACTAGGACATACAAAGGCTAACAACCTATACCTAACATTAAAAGAGATAGTATGGTGTCCCAACCTCAAACAGGATATAGTTGATGTTCTGAAAAAGTGCACAATGTGTGAGAAATACACTAGCACAAAGACTCCTCAGCCAACGGTCAACCCAGTACCGGACCCTGAACCATTCAAGGTTTGGGGGCTAGACATAGTGGGCCCCTTCCCAGAAACAAAAACAAACCAACATTTCTTAATTGTAGCCATTGACTTTGCCACACGCTGGCCCATCTGCTGGGAAACAAAGGACCACAAGGCAGAAACCATAAACCAATTCATTAACAAAGCAATCATAGCCAACTATGGCACTCCAGACTACATCATAACTGATGGGGAAACAGAGTTATCAGGTCACGTAGTAAACAACAACTTAAAATCCAAAAACATTAAACATTCCACAACCTCTCCATACAGACCACAGGCCAACAGCAGAGTAGAACGCCTAAACAGCAGCCTTATCAGGACCCTAGAGAAAATAATGGATGGCAAAGTCAAAGACACATAGCCACTATACATGAAACATGCATTACTAGTATCCTGGGTCCGCACCAATCAAGGAACAGGCTATTCACTGTTTGAGCTAACCTACAGATACAAACCAGAAATAATTACCCGCAACAAGCAGCCATACATAAAGATCCCCCCGGAGAAACCCCCCACAGTAGAACAAGTACCAAATCTACAACACATACACCTCAAAGCTAAAATAGCAGAAATAAAAAGGCTCAAAAGACAAAAGGTAATCTCCACAGAGGAACCACTTCCCATTGACTCCCCTGTCTGGGTTCTAGCTGGCAACAGAAAGAAACTAGACTTAGTACACAGGGGACCAGGAAGAATAATTAAGTACAGACCAGATCACAACACCTATCTAGTAAAATTCCAAGGTGCCAAAACCTCAATTGTCAAGAAATACCACAGAGCCCGTCTCTGCCTTAGTAAAGGAGAACACTCAGCCAGACTGGTTCCAACTAGTAAACAGCTCCAGGAGCATCAGGCAGCAGCCATTAAAATGAAGCCCCCTCCTGATGCACCAGAGTAACCCCTTAAGGGGGGGTGTCAAGGGTCTGGATGTACAAACATTCTGGCTAACGCCAACCTACTTAACATCCAGCCATCACCCAATTTGGTGCCCTTCCAATATACTTTTTGACATACCAAGAATGGTAACCAAGCAATATCACATGACAATCCAAGTATTCAGTGGCTCAAACCCATCCCGCACATGACCAACCCCTAGGTTCAATCCAACTAAATCTCCGCCACAGCCCAATCTATATAAGTCTAAAATATAATCCAATAAAAGATACTTCTCTTCTCTCCTAATTCCATATTTGAAGCTTCCCCAAAAGGTGCTCCTTATCAATACGTTGAGGGGCGGCTCATTGAGCGCCCCTGTGTATTGTAAGATACATTGGCAGGTGAGGAGAGAAATTTGGTTGCAACACCCCCCTTGCCCCCTGCTTGTTGTCAGACACCAGGATTGGAGTCTGAGGAAGATCTGGGAAGGTCTTCACAAATAACCTTTGTGTGGCAATGGCATGGTAGGGGTGCAAGCAATCATGGTGGAGCTTTTTGTTATTTCCTTGGGCATCTTCAAGCTGATTTGTGTGGTTGTCATATACTGCGGCTATTTTGAAGAGTCCCAAGTGGTTGGGTTCTAATTTGGAGGAATTGGGGTTGAGAGCATAGATGGGGTCACCTACGGTGTATCTTGCCTCAAGATGTTGTGTCCCCCCTCAATTTACTTGTGTTCAATGTCTTGGGCTTTGGCACACCACTGACTCAGGGAGGGAGTAGTCAACAGGGGAGGTTTCCCGTGAACTGTGGATTGTAATTTCCCTTGTTATATCCCCATCAACCTGTCAGGGGTCCCAAAGGCCAAGGTGTTGGGGCTGAACCCAGTGCCTCTGTTAATTCTTTCCTGTAAGATGAGGAGGGCGGTGGGCAGGTGTTCAGTCCATGCGGTATTGGGGTGCTCATGTGAGAACTTGGCAATCAGTTGGACCAACAAACCATTTAGGCGCTCTATGCAATCGTTGGCTTGGGGATGGTAAGGAGTTATGAATACTCTTTGGAGGGTATTCTTGGCGCAGTACACCTTCATGATGTATCCTACAAGCTTGGGTCTGCCATTTGTGATAAGATGTTTGGGTCACCAAAAGCGGGCCACAATTTTTTTGCCAATGAAGCAAGTGATGGTGGTGGCAGTATGATTGGTGGTTGCCCACACTACTGGCCAACAGGTGAAGTAGTCAATGGCTGTAATGATGTACTTCTTTCCTAGTCTGTCTTTGGGGAGAGGTCCAACAATGTTGAGTGCCCACTTTTTGAAGGGTTCCATGGATTTGATGGGCAGGACAGTCTTGAGAGGAGCAGGTTTAGATATGTTTTTTTTTGCACAATACACATGTTTTGAGGAGGTCCAAGATGTCTTGGTGCATACAGGGCCACCAAACCTTATGCTTCATGATCTCAAAGAGATTACATCCTCTGATATGACCCAAGGTGTGGTGGTAGTATAGTATGGTATCCCCTTGCTGTGTGGTGGGAATATAAGGCATCTTCTCACCTGTCTCTGCCTGGCGGCAGACATTACCAGCATCAGTGGTGAACTGACTCTTGCTGTCCTTCAACTTGGAAATAGTCACGGAATTAAGGCCTTTGTAACAGGTAAATCAGGACATAGATAAAGCATGGGCCAGTCTGGGTCTAAGCCGCTGTCTCTTGTGATGGACACTACATATAGTCTGGAGAGGGCATCAGCTGTGACAAGTTCCTTCCCAGGCTTGTATTTGATGCACAACTGGTAGGGGGGCAGGTGCTCAACCCAGCCTGCCTGGCGCCACGTTAAGTGTGACTGTGTATTGAAGTACTGGAGCAACTTGTGATCTGTCAGAACACAGGGTGGAAAGGTGGCACCTTCCAGGTAACTGCGCCATTTCTTGACGCACTGCGCAATTGCTGCTAACTCCTTGTCATTTATGGATTAGGGTTGCTCTGAGTTGGTGAGCTTCCTGGATTTGTAAGCCATGGGGAAGAAGACACTTTTGTCAGTTTCCACCCTTAGCACTCCTCCTATGGCTCTTTCAGAAGCGTCAGTCTTGAGTTCATATTGGCAGTTCCAATTGGGAAACTGCAATATAGATGCAGTTGTAAGTCCTTGCTTCAACGTCTCAAAGGCTTGATCTCTGTCAGGTGTTCAGTGGAAGCACTTTTTTGTGTTTAAGAGCTCAGTGAGGGGTACAATCAGTTCTCTGCAGTTGAGGATAAACTTTGGCACATAGGTAACCATACCCAAGAAGGTACACACCTGGCCCACATCAGTGGGGGGTGGCATGCTTGTGATTGCCTTAATTTTGGCAGGATCTGTCAGGATTGACAATTCTCTTACCCTTGAAATCCAGGCCAAAGGATGGGATTCAAACCCTGAACCTAAATCCCTGTGGGCCGCCGGGCTAGGGGACTGAGGGGCTGCCTTCCCACATTTCCCTGGGGTCAAACCCCTGCAAACTGAGGCCAAGAATGATGGCCCAAATGGTGAAGCAAGCCAAACCAAAGGAATCATCACTCCAAATGGAGGATTAATCAAGACACCTAATGGAGGCAACAAAATACCTACCATTAGCTTCATGAGCTTAAAGTTTACACCAGTGACCAATCAAGAGCCATCTTCAGAAGAAGGTACGGGCCCACGGCCTGAACCCATGACCACAACTCTAGAGCAAGATAATCAAGTAGCCAATTCAAGATTTTTGACCAATGACAGAACTCCTGGCCCGGGTGCAATTTTGCCGCCTTTGAACCCAAGTACCCAGATCCCCTGAGCCCACCTTTCCCAATGCCCTGATGAACCCCCCATGGAAAATATTAAGTTTGAAAGTGGGATGCTATATATACCAAAGGACCCCATGCTTCAAACTTATTGCCATTTTTTAATAAAGTGTTGAGTTTATACTTCTGGGAAGTATAGTACACAGAAAAAAGGAAATATTTAAAAATAGAATGATAATTTATTGAATATGAATATAGAATAATATATAGTATCATGACAAGCCACATACTGTCCATGTATGTCATAGGGGTCATGGGGCTTATCTGAGTAATGTTCCTCTTGAGTCACAAGGCTTAATAAAGTTGTGTTCCATTTAGGACCTGGATTGAGTGATCCCTGTCATAGATGGTTGACTAATAATGGTGCCATCAGTTTATTGACTGGCTGGTGAACCATTTGATGAGCCATTTGGTGATCTATTTGAGGCGTTAGTTACCCAAGAGGGAGTAATCAAAGATTTTGCAACATCTCCCTGTAAAGTCACTCCCCCCATTAGCCTTGGATAGGACAATCTTCCCCGACGCACAAAAGAATCTGCTCCAAAGCCAGCCAAGCCCCTTAATTCTCTTGAGGATTTAGCCCATACAATTGATGAGAGATTTTTGTTGGCATACCCTTCCCGGGTGGCAAACACTGATGTTTTGAACTCTGTTCCTACTTGGGAGGAATCTCTGATCAATTTGGATATTTTTTGGCTTGGGATTGCCCACATTTAAAATTGATTAAGTCTAAACAACCAGGTCGCGCTTTGGTTAAATCAACAAAATCCATTCCAACTGAAATTAATGGCATCCAGAAGTGTCTTCTAGGCACTAGCCAATCAGATGTTGGGTCAGAAATTGGGGAGAAACCATCCAAACTTCCTGAAACTACTGGCAAATTTTTTATCCAATCCAATCAAATGACTGGTTGAGATCACCTGACCCTGGAAATTCAAATGGTTTCCCTTAAAGCAAAACAGGGGACTTTTGGTCCCCTACTGCTCATTCTATCAATTAAAAGTCTTACAAACTTTCTTAACTTAAAGATTATTGTTTGAGGCTCCTCCAAAAGTTTTCAACAATCCCTGGCTCTGTTAGTATTAGTTTTGCTTTTAACTACCTCCTCTACCTTCCCTTGGTTTACGGTGTTGTCTTTGAAGTCAGCAGTGTCAACTTTAGTGTTGATCTATACGCTTACCTTGTTGTCCTCAAAACTCTGGTTTGAACTTCAAAATTAGTATTCAAAACTCTTTATTTACCTACTTTAAGTTCAAAATTGCTTTTTTTTGCTTTGGCCTTTGCTTTCGCTTTGCCTACGCCTGCTTGACATTCTTATCTGTTTCCAAGTTTTAAACATACTTAGTTGTTGTCCCTGGTTTTTGTGCTTTAAATTTAATCATTCATTGCAGTCTAGCTGTTGATTACTTAGTAATATAAATCAAAGTTTGATAGTTCTTTCTTTCTCTTAACTTTGAACCATGCTGGTTCCCCTGGTGAAGTTTGTGGCCTTTACCCTAGCACCAGTTCTGGTGATGATATGGACTACTTCTCCAGACTTCTGGAGTGGTATCTCTTACTCATTCCACCATGTAGGGAGAAATCCCACCTGATTTGTGCGGATTTTAGAGAACATTCCCAGGCGCGCTCAGGAAATTCTTGCTACTAGCAAAAGTGTTGTTTGAAGCCTTGCCTGTGATGACCTTGAGCTTTCTGCCCTCAAGCCAATTCCTACTACGCCTCCGGTCCTATCCCCCCTGTGCCTCCCCCTTTTGCAAACCTGGTGGTTCCAGTTCAAGAAAAAGGGATGGGCTTCCAAGAGCATGCCCCAAGCGCGCCACCTGGCTTCTTGGTGGAATGCTCTTGATGGGCTTGGATTCCTAATTTTGCTGTCTTTCTGCTGCATTCTCTCTGTGGACGCCACTTTGAGTGGCCATATCAGTTTTCCACTGGATGGTGTCCTGGTGGATTCTTCCCCCAGGATGGGTGCCAAACTTAGTTATTTTAGCCCCCTCTCTCACACTCCCCTTGGGGCGCTGGAAGGCAGAGCCTTGGGGATTTTCTTAAGAGTGTTGGGGATGCGTGCTTGGTATTGATACAGTTTGGCGTTGGGAACAGGGAGTCTGGAGTTTTGTTGGGCTGTTCTTGCTTTGCACAGGCAGAGGCAGTTGTGGTGCATACGTTTCAGTTCTGTCTGAGCTCCAATCCCTTTGATGAGATAGGTGTTATTGGGCTTGACTTCCATGATGATGCCTGGTCCACGTAATCCTGGGTCCAACTTGTGTTGGTCATGATTGACAACCCAGATTTTGTCCCCAACTTGGAATCTCTTTTTGTTGTAATGGGATTGTTTCCCTTTCAACCCTTTGGTGTTCCATCTCCTCTTGGTCTTTTCTGGAGCATTGTACATTAGGGTCAGTGTTGTCTGGCACCTTTTTGGGCAGAGGTAGTTGTGGTCCTGCAGATGTACTAACAAGAGCCGGCTTTTGTCCATAGACAAGCTCATAAGGGCTTTTACCTGTACTGCAGCTAACTCTTGCTCTAAAGACCATGAGTGCAATTGAGAGCATGTCAACCCAGGCCTTTGGATTATTAGCAGATAACTTACTGAGGGCTTCTACAAGCGCGCTGTTTAGTTGTTCTACTTGTCCATTTTCTTGTGGATGATATGGGCTGGCTGTGATGTGTCTTATCCAATTCATGGCAAGATAGATATTGGTGTCAATGGCATTAAGTTTGGTGTCTCCATCTGTGATTAGGAGGTTGGGCTTCCTGAACTTGGCTATGATTTCTTTTCCAATGAATTGTCTCACATTGTTGCCTTTATGTTATTTAGTGGCTTGCGCCACAGGCCACATGGTTGCATAGTCAATAGCTGTAATGATGTACTTCTTGCCCTTGTTTTTGCAAGGCATGGGTCCAACAATATCCAGTGACCATACCTTGAAGGGTTGTGTGATGGATACAGGTACTACTGACTTGGGTGATGCTTTGGTTTGGTCATACTTCTCACGGACTTTGCATTGCTCCAGTAACTCTCTGATATCATCTAGCATGTTGGGCCACCAGTAACGTGTCTTGAGGTATTTTTGCAAGTTTCTACTACAGGTGTGTCCAAGGCTCTGTGATATTGGAGGATGGTGTCAATCTTTTGAGTTGACAGGACGTAAGGTACAGTGTCACCATTTGGAAGTATTTGGTGTAGTGTACCATATACGTTTTTGAACAGATGTTTGCTCTTAAGGACTTTTTCTTGAATGTCCATTGGTGTGCCAGGTAGGAACCCTTCCTGGAGATTCCTCATGATTAACATGGGCCAGTCAGGGTCACCATCAGCGCAGAGGACATGTTTGCTGTATAGCCTTGACAGGGCATCTGCAGTTAGAATTTCCTTGCCTGGCTTATATTTGATTTGCATGGGGTATCTCTGTATGAGACTCATCCACTTAGCTTGTCTCCTTGATAACTGTTGTTGTGTTTTGAAGAATATCAGCAACTTGTGGTTGGTGAGTACTTTGAACGTCTGGGCTCCTTCCAGATAGCATTGCTACTTCATGAGGCAGTGTATGATGGCTACTAACTCCTTGTTGTGTATGGGGTATCTTTGCTCACCGTCAGATAGCTTCCTTGACTCATATGCCATGGGGAGGAAGTCTTTTTCTGCCATTTGGATACAGAGTACTCCTCCTATGGCATAGTCAGAAGCATCAGTTTCTAATTCATAGATTGCCTCACAATTTAGATATTGGAGGATAGGGGCGGTGACCATGCAGTCCTTCAGTTGACAGAAGTGTTGATCACGTAGCAGTGTCCAGACAAACTTAGTTGTTTTGCCTGTGATGGCAGATAGGGGGCTGTTAGGGCACCCCAATCAGGTATAAACCTTCTTACGTAGGCTACCATTCCAAGGAAGGTGCAGAGTTCACTTTTATTTCTTAGAGCTGGCATATCATTTATGGAATGTATCTTGTCTGGATCTGATTTGATTCTGTCCTTGATGATAATGTGACCGAGGAATAGAAGTTCTGTTGAGAAGAATTCATACTTTGACGGTTTAGCAATCAGTTAGTTTTATTCTAGGATACAGAGGACCAGACAGACGTCTTCCCAGTGTTGTTCCAGGTTGGGACTGTAAATGATGATGTTGTCCAGGTAGATAGTTACTTGTTTTCCAATGTGTTCTTTGAAAACTTTGTTCATGAAGGTCACAAAGATACTGGGAACATTTGTCATATCAAAATTGAGAACAGCACATTCAAAGGATCTGTACTTGGTTCTGAATGCAGTATTTGGAATGTCTTCAGGTTTCACGCAAACTTGGTGGTAACCTGCTATCAAATCAATCTTTGTGAAGATTTGGGACCCCCAGGGCGTCAAAAAGGCCGTTGATTAGGGGCAGGGGATATCTATTCTTAATTGTGACCTTGTCTAGTGCTCTGTAGTTGGTGAAAAGGCAGAGTCCTCCATCTTTCTTTGCCACAAAGAAGACAGCATTGACAAAAGATGACTTTGATGGTTGTATGAGTCCTTTTTCAAGGGCTTCATCAAGTTAAGCTTTTAGGGTGTTGTCTTCTTATGGTGTGAGGCAGTAGATAGGTTGTGCTTTAGGTACACTCCTTTGAGGTCAATTTTGTGTTATATGCCACGGTCAGGAGGTAGTCCTGGCAGTGCTTCTTGGAAAAGAGTGGGGAATTTGTTAACTAGCTGATCTTGGATGAGGTTCTTTTCATGTTGAGTCTCCATATTCTTATAGTAGATGGCCTTGTATATACAGGTACTCCAATTGATTTTGCTAGGGTTGACTTCCTTTTCTGTCTCCATGATTTTCACAAATACATGGTCCCTCATAAGCGTGTCAAGGTGAGTTGGATAAGCATGGTGGTATACTTCTCCTCACTATATGGTGAGGATAGCACTGTCCCAGTCAATGTGAGGTTTGGTCTTTCTCATCCAATCCAGGCCAAGTATAATGTCATACTTGGGGATTGGTATGATTGGACCGCTGAGTGTGGTTTGTACATCTTCAATTTGAGCATGGAAAGGTTTTGCCTCTTGAGTGACTGGTGTGCTTCTGTTGTCTGCCATGATGACTCTCCTGATATTGCTTCAGGTAGTAGGTAGTTTTATGAGGTTGGCAAATTTCTTGTTGACAAGGGATTAGTCTGCTCCAGTGTCAAATAGTTAAGTGCCCTGGTATCTGCAAAAATGGAAAGGATAAGTGAAGAGTTTATTTCCAGTTTGGGCAGCAAACAGTATAGGGTTGCTGGAGAGTACTTGGATCATGGTGATTGAGTCCATGTCTTGGTCCCTGTAAAAGTCTTGTAGGTTGGGAGGCGGCTTGCCTAAGCACTCCCCTGAGATTTTTCCTCCTTGTTAATATCTTTGGTGCTTGCATAGTTGGCTTGTGAAGGCCAATTCACAGTTCAAGAATGTGTCTTATTGGCTTGGTTGTTTTTCTTGTTTGGTTGAGGGTCTTTTCTTGCTGTGAGGCTCTCATTCTGTTTATTTGTTGAATGTAGATTGTCAGATTTTTGAGCTGCACGCTTTCCTTCCAGAAACACATCTTCAAGGTTCTTGCAGCAGGTCATATCAAACTGACATCTAATGCATGTGGGAAGGCCATTGTAGAAGCCCAAGCGTGGTCCAGGTTCATCAAAGTTGATGGTGTTGGGTGTGCAGTCATGTAGGTCTTTGTATGCAGCAATGTATTCCTTGATTGTTCCTGTCATCTTGAAGATTCAAAGTTCTGTCATGATTACTACATTGGAATCCTTCATGGAGAACTTTTTGAGGAATGCACTTTTGAACAGCTCCCAGTCTCCCTTTTGGTTGGGGTGTTGGGCTATCCATCTGCTTACAAAACGTGATGCGGTTCCTGTAATGTGGAGGGCAATTTTGCTGACCCAGAGTCTTTGGAGGTATTCCACTTGCTCAAATTTGCTTTGTGTACTTTTAATCCAAAGAGAGGTGTTTTCTTGGCGTAATCCCACAAAGGCATCAATTTCAGCTGTGCACAGGCATTGTAATATGATGTTGGGTATTTCAAGCTGCTGTGGTGCTGTTGTGATTGGGGTTGTGGGTAACAGTCTTTGGGCTTTGAGAGTGTTGTATTGTTTGATGGGTACAAGGACGTTGTTGTAGATAATGAAACCTGCAGTAATGTCTTGTCCTTCTTTGTAGTCTCTCCAGCCTTTAGGGAGTACCATTGCTTGGGTCTTTTTCTTAGGAGGGATTTTTTCCTTGATTTGGGTAGGTAAGGATAACCTACCTGTGCTACCACTGTTGTTTATATACTTCTGGGAAGTATAATAAACAAGGTAAGGGGAAGATTTAAGAAGAGAATGATACTTTATTGAATATGAATATAGAATAATATATAGTATCATGATAAGCCACATGTTATCCATGTATGTCATGGAGGTCATGAGGCTTATCTGAGTAATGTTCCTCTTGAGTCACAAGGCTTAATCAAGTTGTGTTCCATTTAGGACCTGGATTGAGTGATTCCTGTCATAGATGGTTGACTGATAATGGTGCCACCAGTTTATTGACTGGCCAGTGAACCATTTGGTGATCTACTTGGGGCGTTAATACCCCAAGAGGGAATAATCAAAGATGGTGCAACAAAAGGTTATGTTATTTTGGCTTACACAGCTACTGCATTATTTTGTCTTTGCCATATATCAAATCAGTACAAGATTCTCCTGCCCCTCTGCCTGTAGATTCCTGTCATACAGGTGTTCCCTTTGGTCCCGTCCACTTCACAGAGTACCTTCTGAAACCTGAATATTAGGATTATACCCTGGAAAAGATCCTTGAACTAGATCTCTTGGCCCAATACAATTTGCAGTTAGATACAACCGTCAAGGCCCCTGGATATTCTCAACACCCAAGTTGTTTAGAGGAAAACCAACTACCTGCCTGCCTACAAACTCCACATGGAACCGCCTGTGACCCCCAAGCCAATGCCAGCCTCCTCACCTGACCTCCCAACCAATAATACTGACAAGCTGTTCAGGATTGTGTACATCACCCTCACAGGTGTGATTGACACTATAATTCTGGCCGCCGGCCCGTGGTCCTGGGTGAAGAAGTCCCTATCCTATATCCTTAAGTTAGTTCCTCTCTTGTGTTAGGCTTAACCCGCAAAATCCCTAGCCCAAGTGACCCCTGAAACCAATGGGCCAGCCACCCAAGTCAGGATCCCTGACAGGGTTGGGATTTATCCCTTGGGAAGAGATGGTGTGCTCAAGAAACAAGAGCTCTGATATGAGGAATTTTCATTTAGAAGGCTTGGACTTAAGCTGGTTTTTACAAAGGGTATTGAGTAAAGCACAAAGGTGTTGGAGATGTGTGGTTTGATCTTGATGAAGACAATAATGTTGTCAAGGTACACAACAACACATTTTCCAATAAAATCCTCAAATGCTTTGTTCATCAACATGGCAAAGATAGAGGGAGTGTTGGTCATTCCAAAGTTCAAGATACAACACTCAAACAACCTGTAGTGTGTGCAGAAGGCAGTTTTGCCTTGTCCCTTGGTGCAATGTGGACCTGGTTGTACCCTGCTGTAAAGACCCAACAATTGGGGGAGTATTCTAGCAAGGTACAGTCCCAAATCCACAACTTGGAACCCAGTGAGCGCTATTACAATGGGGTGAACTGTCATTACCCATTGAAACACTTGAGCGTGGACATTAAATTGGCTGAAATTACTGGCAAAATACGTAAGTACATAGTACAACATGGTGTAGATGACTATGGACTGAGTTTATTGGGGCAAAGTTAGTGTGGACCAAGAGTACTGATTGGAGGAGTTGAGCTGAGCTGGCTCCTTGTAAAAGTACTCATAGGTAGGATCTTTAAATGGCCTGTGTGGTTGATAGTGTTGGTGGCCCCCAATCCCAAGGCAGGCTGTGAGGACAGCCAAGAAGATGAAATGGTTCATCTCTTTTAGTCCTGGGGAAGGGTTGAAAAAGCTTAGTGTCTTGACTTCTTGTGGTTTAAGTTTGTTTTGATTTATGTGATACTTCTGAGGGGTAATTTCACTCAATGATAGCACAAACTATCATCAAGAGAATTGGCTTTATTATATACTATCAGCCTTGATGAGGAATGAATAGTAAAGAACATTGAACAGGGAACCCCAAACACTTGGTGTTGTCTGGAATCCCCCTTTGGGAATTGAATGGAGGGGGTTTGCAGCTAATGAATTGTTAATCCATGTTTTGCATTGAGTTAGTGAATATTTGGATGCTTTCATGCATCCAAATTTAATTTCTGCAATTATTACATTAATTGCTTAGCAGAGCTGCTTGTAAACCCCATCCAAAGTTGGGCAGCAGTTTCCCCCAAGTTGAGTGTTGGGGAAATTGCCTTTTTTGGGTTCCTGTTTTGGCAATGTCCTCATTCAGCAGGGGTGGACAGTCCCGCTGTGGGGGGCATGCTGCCTGCCGCTGGCATGCAGCCCGCAGTTGGCCTATAAAAACCAAAAGTCAAAGAATTAGAATTTCTAAATTCTTTTTCTCCTTCTTTTTGTTTTGCGGCAGTTTCCCCAATCAGGGGGAACTACTGCAAATATTTATAGGGGTTTTTGATGCAATAATGACAGCAATTTTTTCTTTTGAAAAGTTGTTGTCAGGAATATTCCTGACACCTGCGGTGAGATCAATCTTACTGAAGACCTTTGCACCTGTGAGTGTGTCAAACAGGTCATCAATTAGTGGTAAGGGGTATTTGTTTTTGACAGTCATCTTGTTTAGAGTGTGGTAGTTGGTTACCAATCAAAGAGACCTGTCTTTCTTAGCTACAAAGAAGACTGCAGCCCCATATGGAGAGAGGGATGGGTGGATGAAGCCCTTATTGAGTGCATCCACAAGGTGTTGATAGAGAGTCTTATCTTCCTTGGGCATCAAACAATAAAGGAGACATGCCTTGGGTAGTGACCCTTGCAATTGGAAAGCAGACTGTATTTCTTGGGGACGAGGCAACTGGTTTAATATTTTACTAAAGATGTCCTTGTACTCCTTGAGGAGTGCTCCAAGTGCTGATGTAGGTGTGGTGATCAAGGGAGGGAACATAGGTGGTTCAGAGCAGATGAATTTGACTAAGCATTTATTAAAGCCAAGCTTCCCCCTTGAAGTTGTATGTACCTGTTTCTGTGAGTCTGACAAATACGGTGTCATGGAGTAACTTGCTCATTTCAACAGGATAGATCTGGAAACCCACTTCATTTCTGTTGAGGGTGATTACAGACATATCACATTTGATATATAGGCAATTGTACTGGAGCCAGTTAAGACCAGCAATGATGTTGTGGATGAACCTTGCCATGATTAGCCCAGAGAGCTTTACCTAGACGTTTCCCATCCTCACAGAGAAGGGTACTGTCTCATGGATAATTACCACTCCGCAGGAGTTGGCTACTTGTACTGCTTTGAATCAACTAGGCACTAATTCTAGTTGATGAGAATCTATGAATTTCTGGTTGACCATGGTGTGGTTGGCCCCAGTGTCTACCAAAAATTTGTGGGTGTTCCCACAGGAACAGAAGGGGTAGACCAAGCAATTGATTTTATTGGAAAAATGGCTTTCTTGAAGGACAGAGTCATCACTATGGACCTGGAATACATTGAGGGTCTCAACATTATGCACATTTTAATCACAGGGTTTTTTTCAAGGAGAGATTGAGAGTGGGGATCAAGAAGGGTTTCAGAACCTCTCTGTTGTGTTTGGCTCCTGGGGACAACATCCAGGTGGACATGGCAGGAAAGCTTTATAACAAAAGATTTGAGGTTTAAAGCTAGCCTTGGGTTAGCCTGCAGGGAAAAATCAAGGGCACATACCTTAATTTCCTGGAATACAAGATGAGGAATTCCTTTTGGCAAAAAGGAAAGGAAAAAACTGAAGAATATTAAAGCCAACACAAATTTGGATAAAATTGTCTTTATTAGGGGAAATAATTCTACTATAATAGTAGACAAGGGTTGATGATCACTCATTAGGTAGACAGAGTGGTTGAGGGGGTCACGTTGGGGTAAGGTCATACCAGAATCAGTCTAGGGCAGGTACAGTATTCTGTAATAGGTGGACATTGGAACAGACCCATTTACAGAAGGCAAGGAATTCCCAAAATCAAAGGCAAAACTAACCAAATCTTCAAACATATCACTATTTGAAGGCCATATTAAAATAGTATTAATGGCGCAATTTCCAACATCTCCCCTATCAAGATTGGACACAGGGAGTTGATATTTGCAGAGGAATTTAGAATGAACTCAGGAAAAAGGACAGCCAGATGAGAGCAGCTTCATGGTATACTTGACGCACTTCTTGAAGGTGACTTCACAAGGTCTAACCCAGAGGGAGTCTAGCTTATGGGCTCTGCCTCCAGTACAATTCTGATAGTAGAGGACTAGGTCACCTACTTGGTATTCAGGGAGGGGGCTCTAGAAGCATTGGAAGGCAAGAGTTCTAAAGCCTTGACTTTATAGGCAGTAGAATATGCCGTTGCCTGAATGTCAGTAATACAATTAGTCAAGTCTTTGACATGAGCTTCAGGATTGGCAGACACATCAGCTTTGATCAAAGGGGGTCCCAATATTGAGGGGTTTGTGGCTTCATGCTCATATAACATGGTAAAGGGAGACTGGTCAGTCACTCAGTGTCTAGTGAGTTGATACACAAAGAGAGCAGCAAGGAGGAGCATATCCCAATTGGCAGCATCAGAGAGGGTGAGTTTCTTCATTATATACACCAGAGGGGAATTTGTTTGTTCAACAGTTCCATTATTTGACAGGTTATGTGGCACAGAAAGAGATTGGTGGGTACCCATAGCTTCTATAATAGACGTGATGAGGCAAGAATTAAAGTTGGTGCCATTGTCAAAAAGCAGGACTTGAGGGCACCCATGTCAATAGAAAATATCTTGCAACAAGAAATTTGCAGTAGTCTTAGCAGCTATACTTTTTGTAGCTCTGGCTTCAACCCATTTGCTAAAATGGTCTACAGGTACCAAGATGAAGCAAAATCCAGACCTAGAATAAGGGAAAGGTTCACAGCATCAATACTCACAGTGTGGAAGGCATGTTTAGACAGGATGAGCTTGAACTGATGTTGGCATGATCAAGGTTGCTGGAGCTGATAATAGTAACAGGATACAAGGATGTCAGGAATTAGAAGGCGCAGGTTTTCCCAATAGAAGTTCTTGCATAACCAGTTGTGAGTTTTTGATATACCTCCATGTCCAGTATCAATGTGAGCTTGGAGGATGATGGCCATTCTCATACTGGGGCAGAAGTAGGGCAAATAGGTTTTGTTGACTTTCTTGAAGAGTTGTCTATCTTGAATCACAGTGTCCTTTGATAGGGCCTGCAGCGCCAAGAAAATGTCTTCTGGCTCAGTGGTCCAGGAGTCTGGATACCCTATTTACTTGTATGGGCAATTGGAGTTAGCAGGATGTATAGCTAGTATAGGCATCCTTGATAATCCATCAGTGTTCTTATGTTGCACACCAGGACAGTGTAAGACAGTGAAATCATATCCTTGCAAGCACAGAGCCCAACATGATAATTGACCTTTAGGCTCCTTTAGTTATTGTAGCCATTTAAAGGATGAATGATCTGTGACCACAGTAAATTGAGTCCCGTAAATATAGTGCCAGAACTTTTTCACCACATGTAAAACTTCCAGGAATTCCTTTTTTGTGACACTATAGTTCTTCTTGTGCTTGTTGAGGACTTTCAAAGAATAGGCTACAGGTTGATCTACATCCTCATTGTCAAGATGGGCTAAGATAGCACCCACAGCCACTCCACTGGTGTCAGTGTACAAGATGAACTCCTTATCATAATCAGGGTAGACTAGGATGGGAGTCTCTTTGAGCTTGGCCTTCAGCACTTCAAAGGATTGCTGTTGGCTGTCAGTCCATTCAAAGGATATGTTGCAAAGGTTCTGGACAAGAGGTTTGTTTAATTCAGAAAAGCCAAGGATGAACTGTCAATAGTACCCCATCACACCAAGAAATACTTGGACCTCCTGTAGGTTTGTGGGAGGAAGCATCTTGTCAATGGCTTTCACTTTATTATTCATGGAGCATATTCCAGTCTGGGTGACCTCATGGCTCAAGAATTTGAGTTGCTATTTAAAGAAGAATCACTTGGAGGGTTTGAGCTTCAAGCCAGCTTCTCAAATATTGATGAAGACAGCCTTGAGATGGTCTAAATAGTTGGTAAAGGTGTAGCTTAACACAGTGATATCATCAAGATATACGAGGACACAGGAGAGCTTCAGGTTTTATAGGATAGAGTTCATAGCAGGTTAAAACGTAGCCAGACATTGTAGAGTCCTTGGGGCATTTGAGTGGGTTTGTAGAGGCCTTCTGAAGTGATAAGGGCAGCCTTTTCCAAGTCTTCTGGAGACAAGTCAACCTTCCAGTATCCAGAAGCTAAATTCATAGCAGAGAAGAATTTTGAGCCTCCCAATTGTCTAAGAGCATCATCAATCCTAGGCAAAGGGTACAAGTCCTTTTTTTGAGTGAGTTTAGGCAGCAGTAATCCATCACAATGGGGTGGCCTCTGTCCTTCTTCTTGAGGATCAATAAGGGGGAGGCCCAAGGGCTCTTAGAGGGAGCCAGGAGCCCAGCACCCAAGAGTCATTTAATCTACTTAGAAACCTGGGCATCCTCTACCCTACTGTGGCAGTAAGGCTTGGCACAAAAGGGCAGAACATCACCTGTATCTATCTGATGTATGACCCCCTTGGCTAGGCCATAGTCTGTAGGTCCAGAGGCAAAGATATCTTTAAACTGGTCAAGAAGTTCCAGTACATCTTTTTGTTGGATGGGTGACAGTTGTGGGAAGTTGGAAGTGGTGAACAGGGAGAGAATCTGAGGGTCTTCTTCAGGTAGATTAAAGTTGCTGAAGGTTCCAAAAGGGTAGAGGGACGCCACCTATTCTGCTCCTAATATGCAACCATGCCCTACAACTTGATCCCAAGATATCTGCATAGACAAAGCAGTCAGGTTAGCTAGAAACAGATGTACAGGCTCCTTATGAGTTTAATCTAAGATCCCTGGGCATAATTGAGGCTTTTTTGGCTTAGAGATTCAGGAGAAGTATAGCTCCAGAAATGACTTTTCAGGAAGTTTGTAAGATATATGAGAGTCTATAATCACTTGGGAGCCTGGAAGGATGGAGATAGCTACAGGGGCAAGAAGAGGCACACCTTCCTCTGCAGGACAGGAAGGAGGAGGGGAACACATAGCAGAGGAATGAGCTCTGTACTTGAGTGAGAAGATACCCCTGGGATACTCAAGCACACAAGTCTTAAGGCGTTTACCAGGTATGCACAGAGGTTCTTCAAAAATCAAAGAGACCTTGTATCCTAAGAGCAATAGGCACCCATCTCAAAGGTTTACAATCCTATTATATTCCCAGAGAAATTGTGTACCAACCAGGAGATCATAGCTTTCATTCTCTGGGACAGCAGCAGGAGATGCAATGAGTAGTTTCCCAAACCTTATGGGCAGGGAAGAGTAGGCACCAATGGCTCAAGTTTGAGCCATGTCAGCAGTATCATATGATTGAGTATATTTGAGGTTGGGAGCCAGCTTAAGCTTCTTCATTAGTTGGATGATACCACATTGACTGGGGAACCAGTGTCCAGAATTGCCTTGATTTTAACCCTCTGAATTAACACTTCTACACAGATAGTATCTTTCCTAAAGGGGGCAAGACAGCCAGAAAATTTTGCACAGCTTCCAGATCTTTTTTCATTTAGCTAACATGCATTTTAAGGCAGGAATTTCCTTATATACAGTCTGCAACAGGAGAGATACAGACACATTATGAAAGAGAGCCTTGGCTAGCTCAGCAGCTTCTTCAGAAGAGTCTACCAGGACAGGAAGTTGATGAGCATGGGCTAGGTAAGGGCGAGCCACCATGGCCTTGGTTTCACTTGAAGGTGGGCAATTTATAGTCATGGTTCTTCCTGAGCAAAGCTTATAAGGAACTAACACAGTTTCTGGGACAGCCAGCATAGAGTAGCCATAACTATCTATTTTATCACAGTCAGAATTTTCAGGCTCAGAATTTCTTGAAAGATTGTGGAACAGGTGAAGGATAGTTGGTCCAGCTGAAGTGGGAGATTCCTTGTCAGAGGGAGGATCAAGAGGAGACAGGGGAGTTTGGTCAGCAGAGAGCATCTCTGCCTCTAAGCTGACTTCTCTTTTCCCGCCTGCTCCTTTGGGTTACAACCTTCTACCCGAGGGTTGGTACAGGTATGCAAGTGATGCCTTATTTGACCACAGTTATGACATCCTTGTCTCACAGGCTGTCCACTTGATCCTAGGGCCATAATGCACAGAGTGCAGGAGGTGGTTCCTGTATTGTTGGCCTTATTTTTGCGCACTACAGTACCCCCATGGGTCAAGTGTATATCCTGTAAGAGTATCTTGATACTCTTAATTAAAGTAAGGGAAGCTTTGTGGGCTTTGAAGTGCAGACATAGGAGTTGGTTCACCTTAAAGCGTTTGAAAATGATGTTTAAGCTTCACAGGGAGTTAACTGACAGCTGGTGATTAACTGTTGTACTTCAATATAGAAGCAGTCAGAAAACTCAGCCAGGGTTTTTTTAGGCTTAAAGGCAATGTGCATAAATGTATCTTTCTTGACCTCCAATCTGAGATCTCCTCTGAATTCCTCAATCAGGAGGTGCTTCATGTCCTCCTAAGTGACAATAGAAGGGAGTCTGGGGACCACAACTTCTTGGCACATGGAATGCAGACAGTTAAGAATATGCTCCTTGTTAATTTCATTGGTAGCCCTACACATTGCAGTCTCATAAATTGTCAGGAAGGCAGCAATGGTAGAGGTTTTAGGATCAAATATCTTCTTGAAGGAAGGCTTATATTTGGGGTTGATAGACAATGAGGTAGACTGGCTGTTATCACCTGAGTTGAGAACATTGATGTGGGGATTGCCCTCAAACTTAGATTCTGAAGTAGGTTGTCTAGCCCAGAGAAGTCAAAGGCTCTCTTCCAGGGTGTCCAGTGTAGAGCTGTTTTGTCTACTGATATCCCTGGCAGTAGAGGTAGCAGCTCCAAATTCATCAATCTTAATCTGTTGCACTGCTAGGGTACCAGCAATCCCATTGATAAAAGTGGCTAGGGAAGTTGCTTGAGCAGTCAAAGGGGTAACCTGTCCATTTATTATTTCTGTTAAGCAAGAGAGGCTATGTACCTCTCTTTCTAGTGCATCTTACCTATCCGCAACATCATTTGTTACTTCTGCTAGCTGATCCAAGGCAAGAGCGCAGTTGACATGGGGTTGGCCTTCCAAGCCAGGGCAACACTCATGATTGATATGGGTAGGAGTACCAGTGACTTAAGCCTCCCCTTTGCCATCAGATTCAGAGGAAAAATCATCAGGGTCAGAGAGGCGTTGTCTCAAATACTCAATCTCACCTCTCAAGATAGCTAATTGGTTGGTTAGCAAAGCAATGTAAGGGTCAGGCGTAGGTTCTACTGGTGAAGGATTTTTAACAGAGGCTTGACGTCAAGTAGTGGGTTTAAGTTCAGCTATGGCTTCCCATACCTTAGCTTCAAAGGCAGGTGAGACCTTGACAGGAGGAGCAGGAGGAGTCACTTTGATTGAGGCCACCTTATCATCAATGTAGTTTTGAATCTGAATTAGAGTTTTGCCTAGAGTGGCCTTATCTAAACCATATTGTTGGTGCAGATGGAGGCCCCAGGTATTGACATGAGTCCCAACTAGCTCAAGTTAGGAATTAACATGCTCCTAAAATTGGTTGAGTTTGGTAACCAGCGTCTCAAAGTCCTGACAATGCTTTAGAAGAGTGGCCTCTATTTGTTCACGCCATGTTGCTTGATGATCATCCAATTTGAACATTTGATACTTGATATAACCAGGGAGTGAGGAGCAAAGGAAATTCATTGATGAGGTTGGATGAATTGATTAACCAACATGCCAATAGTCTCCATCAATTCCATCAGTGCGGGGGAAGACCAAAGCCCAAGAGAAAGGAATACAGATCTTTGGAAGCATACCCAGGACAGAAACCAGGGATAGTGTGCATTGCCACAGTGCCTGTGTGGAGGAGGGAGCATGCGGCGGCACAAGCTTGCTCATAATTGAGTGAGAAAGCTAGAAGGGGGGCCCAAGCAGGTCCAGGAGACAACACCATTACCATGGGAGTTGAGGGGGTATCAGTGATATCTTCTTCTAGAGGAGGACTAGAAACTTTAGGTTGCTTGGGTACTTCAGAAACAAAGGGGGAAGAACCAGAGAATGTATGTGGGAACAGAGTAACCAAGGGGCTTGCAGCCCCTGTAGTGAGCACCATTTTGTTGTGTTTGGCTCCTGGGGATAACATCCAGGAGGGCACAGCAGGAAATCTTTATAACAAAAGATTTGAGGTTTAAAGCTAGCCTTGGGTTAGCCTGCAGGGAAAAATCAAGGGCACATACCTTAATTTCCTAGAATACAAGATGAAGAATTCCTTTTGGCAAAAAGGAAAGGAAAAAGCTTGAAGAATATTAAAGCCAGCGCAAATGTGGATAAAATTGTCTTTATTAGGGGAAATAATTCTACTTAAATAGTAGACAAGGGTTGATGATCACTCATTAGGTAGACAGAGTGGTTGAGGGGATCACGTTGGGGTGAGGTCATACCAGGATCAGTCAAGGGCAGGTATGGTATTCTGGAATGGGTGGACATTGGAACAGACCCATTTATAGAAGGCAAAGAATTCCCAAAATCAAAGGCAGAAAAAACCAAATATTTGCACATATCACTATTCAAAGGCCATATCAAAATAGCATCAATGGCGCGATTTCCAACAATATGCATATTAGATTAGCAGTAGTCTGCTGACCTGAACCATAAATCAGCCAATGGTAAGTGCTGTTGCAGCGCTTAATGATACATGATTCACTGCCACACCACTTTGGAAAAGATACAGGTGCTGCTGTAAGGTCTTGCCCATAGTGGTGCAAGGTTATAAACTAGCGCATGTAAGGTATTAGAATTCAGATTTAAAAGGTATAAAAAGGTGGGAACTGTCTGCAAAATAATCTTATAGAACCCTGCTACAAACCTATACTGGGTTACAAAAGGAGTGATTGAGTTTAAGAACCCTAAGCAAAGAAGATAAAATAAGGTGTTTAATAGTGAACAATTTGTAACTAAGGTAATGTCAATATTTGGATATTCTCTATCAGCAAATTGGTACATATAACTATTTAAAGATTCCTTAAGGGAAAATAATGGATACAAAAAGCCTAAGGCTTGTTATTTTACAAGTTCCATTTGTTCAAGAAAAGAAAAAGCTAAAATTTATAACAAATTTAATAAAAATGTATAAATTTCTAAAAATTAAGATCTCATGTTTAAATTTGATAAATAATTGAAGGATAGAAATCACTTAGAATTTTGGCTTAAAGCTTACTCTTCACAAGCTCTTTATTTATAGTTTAAACCTCATCAATTGGAAATGATGGGCATAAGAAACCAACAGTTAAGAGAAGGAGCAGCCTGGAAAAAGACAGGAAGAGACCTGGAGAGAAAGGAGAATAGCAAAACCCAACAAAAGTTGCAGATTAGCAACATGGAAACTGGAGAAGCTCAACAACGCAAGCAGGAGTTTTGAAAAGGTGACAGAGATGAAAATATTTTAACTTTAAAGTAGAAATATATAATAATATAGAATATGGAAGACAGAGCAACAACAACAACAATTTGAACGCAAATAGCTTAAAACAAGGTAACTAATTTAAAGTACTTAATTATTAACAATTTAACTTAAAATTTCAAATATTAAAAAATAAAAGAAATATTAATCAAAACAAAAAAACAAATAAGTATCTAAGAAGCCTGCCCTTTGGGGCAGGGCATGACACAAGGTTATAAACTAAAGTGTGTAAAACATTAGGGTTAAGATTAAGAAGGTATAAAAAGGTAGGTACTCTCAGTAATATAATTTTACAGAATCCTGCTAAGAACTTATACTGGGTTACAAAAGGAGTGTTAGAGCTTAAGAGCCCTAAACAAAGAAGGTAAAACCAGGTATTTAATAGTGAACAATTAGTAACTAAGGCAATGTTGGTATTAGGATACCCTCCATCAGCAAACTGGTACATGTAACTATTAAAATATTCCTTAAGGGAAAATAATGGATACAACAAGCATAATGCTTGTTGTTTTACAACTTCCATTTATTTAACTAAGGAGAACAAAAAAATAAAAGAAGAAACCTTAGAATGAATTAATAAAAATTATAAATCCTAAAATTTAAGATCTGAAGTTAAAAAATGATAAATATTAATAAATATTGAAGGTAAGAAATCACTTAGAATTTTGGCTTAAAGCCTACATTTCAAAAGCTCTTTATTTATAAAAAAAGCCTTTCCAGATAAAAAATGTTGTTCAGGGAGAAAGCAGCCAAGAATAGGAGCAACTGGAGAAGTTTGGAAAACCTGGAGGAGAAGGAGAGAAAAGAAGCCCAGCAGGAAAGCATATCAGCAATGTGAAGCTGGGGAAGAGAAGCAACAACATAAGCAGGAGATTTGAAAAAGTAAGTAAAGTCTGAAAATTATCTAACTTTGAAGTAGAACATATAGCTAATAGAATAGCTGGAAAAAGAAAGACAACAACAGCAATTCAAATAAAAATCAGCATAAAAATAAGATAAATCAAGTTAGAATACTTAATTATTAACTTCTTAATTTAAAATTTCAATATTAAAACAAAGAAAGATTTAAGCAGAGCAAAAAAATAAATATAAGCTTAAAGAGCCTGCCCTTTGGGGCAGGGCGTGACAGCCACCTAGTAATTGGATTAAACACCAAAGCGCCAAACTACTTTTATGTCAAGTGCCACAGCACCAACTGAAAATTATTGCAGGCGCCAAGGCACCACTTTACTTTTACATCAAGTGCAAAGACACTGGGTTTGATTCCCCATAATGACAGGGCCCAGAATGCCCTGGACAATCAGCTGGCCTTCCTAGAAGCCAAACAACCCACAGCTTGGGAATCCTTACCAATGTCTCCCAGAGCAAGAAAACCCCCTTTTGATTAACAAAAGGCCCGGGATTTGAGAGGCACACAGGCCTCAAATCCCTGGTTTTGATTCTATTAACAAATTTGGGCCTCTTAATTATCAGGAAATGGTACATTGGAAGCACAATTGTTTGATTGCACAATTGGACGCTTGATTGCTTGTGGGTTCTAAGAAAGCTGTGATACTTGGCATGCTGAAGCTCAAGCAAGGTTCTTGTTATACTGACCAATAATACACCCTCCCTAAGCTCTAGTGCGTAATTCCCAGGAAAATTGTCAGTTTGACTGAAAATGTTGCTGCCAGATATTTGGTGGCACAAAAGGTTGCATCTTTACCAGTAAGTATAAGTAGTGAGGGGGAAAGCCTTCCTCACTGTTGACATCTTTAATAAAACGAGTTTATGCCCAGAAATCATTATATTCTTGCAGGAATTATCTTTTTTACTCAAATTTTATTATTCTGTTTGCAGCTATTTTTGAATCCTTTAATCAATATAAACTTGCCTTTCCATACCCTCCTGGCTATACTCCTGCTACCTCAGGCAATCCACCCTGCACTCTTGACTTGGAGTATTTCCATCCCCATCATCTGGATCTCCCTCCTGGTTGTGATAAAGAGACCATCCTACCTGCTATGAAGGAGATTCATACTACTCCCCCTAACCAACACGCCTCCTGCTCAGGACTTCAGTAAGTTGGGGTTTGCCTATATCACAGTATTGGGGCTGACCAACCAGGTTATGCCCCATACTGGGAGTTGGCATCCCCTAGCTACTGCAGTCAACTATCTGGTCAGAATCACGCCTTTTGTATACATGGCCTTCCAGGCCTGGCCTGCCTCCCCTGTGGGAGTCCAGTCAGACTCTGGTATGGACTGTGACATATAATATAGAATTCCCATATTAATCAAATTAATAAGAATTAAGCTTGGAGTATGTCAGGAAAGTAGGAAGTGATCCTGAAGGGGCTAAATTATTCCATGCCAGCAAGGATCACCTGTGCTGGGTGAAGATGAAGATATTCTATGGATTGTCATTTAATAAGCACCAAACCTAGATTAATAATTACCCAAATTAGGGGTATTGTCAGGATTGACAATTCTTCCTCCCTAGAAACCTGGTCCTGGGAGCAGGGATCAAACCCCAAACCTGGATTCCTTTGGGCTGCCAGGCCTGTGAACCGCGGGACCGCCTGCTGCGTTTTTCTGGGATTGAGCCCCCACAAGCTGATACTGAGCGTATTGACCCTGCAGTAAAAAGAGACAAACCAAAGAAATCATTGCACCAAATGGAGGATTAATCACTGCGCCTAATGGAGGTACCAATCTGGCAACTATTAGCTTCATGAACTTGAAGTCTATGCCAGCAACCAATCAAGAGCAAACCCAGGAAAGAGGCACAGGCCCGCAGCCCAGTCCCATGACCTTGACACCAGAGCAAGACAATCAAGCAGCCAAATCAAGATTCTTGACCAATAGAAGAACTCCTGAGCCGGATGCCATTTTGCCGCCTTTGGACCCAAGCACCCAGTTCCCCCAGCCCTGGCCTTCCCAATGCCTTGATGGACCCCCCATGAAAAATGTTAAGTTTGGAGGGGGTACTATATAGACCCAAGGACCCTGTTCTCCAAACTTATTGCCATTTTTGAATAAAGGTTATGTTAATTTTGCTCATACAGCTATTGCCTTATTTTGTATTTGCTGTCTACCAATTCAGTTTGAGATCTCCTGCCCCTCTGCCTGCTGTTTTCTGTCCTCTGGGTGTACCCTTTAGACTCGTCCATTTTACCAACTACCCTCTGAAGTCTGAATACAAGGTATACACCCTGGAAAAGATACTCAAACTCAATCCCCTGGCCCGCATACAATCCGCTATTAGATACAACCAACAAGGCGTGGATATTTTTAACACCCAAGTTGTTCAGAGGAAAATTCAATTATCTCCCTGCCTACAACCTGTCCATGGAGCTGCCTGTGACACCAAAACCCATGCCTGCTTCTGCACCCAACCTCCTAACCAACCATAATGGCAAGCTGTTTGGGATTGTGTGAATCATCCTCACAGGGGTGATTGACACTATAATCCCGGCTTCTGGCCCGTGGTCTTGGGTGGGGAAGTTTGCCTCATACCTTCTAAAGTTAGCTCCCCTCTTGTGGTGGGCATTGCCCTCAAAAAACCGGTCCAAGTTATCCCTGAAAACAACAGGCTGGCCGCCCAAGACTGGATCCCTGACATTATGGCAATCTTTATAAAACCTGGTACCCTGAGCCCCAAGATGTTTTTATTTCTTGGGGCATCTTGTATGCTTTTGCTATTGATAACCACTTATTACACTTATAAGATGACCACAAACCTGATCTCTTCCATATGGAAGAGTATGAACCTGATTGACCCAAAAAGAACCAACACCACTGCTACTGATACCAACAAGGCCCCCTCCTCCCAAGTGCAAAACATGATTGTGAACCAGTCCCTCACCAAGGTGGAGATGCCTCAGATGGGAAAGCTCACACTTGAAGAAGCTAGACACGCCATGTTAGTCCTCTACCTGAATTTCCTTACCAACACCCCATCTTATACCAGTGACACTGAGAAGATCCTTGGGGTTGCTTCAATGCTAATGGGGGACGCCTTGGATTGGTTTGGCAAGGCCACAGCTGAGGACGTAGAATTCTTCTTAGACTACGCCAAGTTTGAGGCTGAGTTAATGGCCACAGGTGAAGATTGCAACACTAGATACTACGCCCTGAACTCCCTGCTAGAAATTTGACAAGGTCCCCAACCTATCCAAGTGTATACCAACAAATTCCTCAAACTGAAAACCTGCACCCAACTGGAGGACAAACTGGCAGCCATTATCTTCTGGAAAGGCGTCAACCTAGCAATGAAGGACCTGTTGAAGCACCATCTGCCCACCCTCAGCCTAGACAAGCTAATTCCCCTGTTCAAGGGTCTCAACATGAACCAAGAGAACGCTGGCTTCTCCCAGGGCCGCCAACCCCAAACACCAATCCCCAACAGAACAGAGATGACCCCTGAAGAGCTCCAACAACACTATTGTGAAGGACTATGCTTCCACTGCCACAAAGCGGGCCACTTGAGAAGAGCCTGCCCTAAGAAGAAAACTGCCCCAATCTCACTGGTGCAAATAAACACTTTTTCCCATTCTTACAAGTTCATCCAAGTGACCATAGAAGTAGCGGGGAACAAGCGCAAGATTGAAGCCTTTATTGATACAGGGGCGGAAAAAAAGTTTTATTGACGCCAGCCTAGCAGAAGAATTAGGCTTGATAGCCTCAGAGCGCAGTCTACAATTAATCATGGGAAAAAGCTCCTTGGACACCAGCTATGAGTGTGAACAAGAACTCCAAATGACCATTGAACACAATGTATACCTGTTGTAACTGATCTTCTTGCCAGGACTACCCCACCCCCTTATACTGGGCAACTTCTGGTCCTATAAAAATGGCCTGATCCTGAACTACTGCAAGCAAACCGCCACGTTAGGCCAACCGGAATCCTGTGACACTGTTCCTTTTTGCATGAGCCATGACCAACCCCCTACCAACAAACTGTTGGCTATAAAGATAGAACCTAGTGTTGGAATACTGCCTACCCCCTACAGAGATGGAACCATGTGTTTAGTGAAGAGGCAGCCACCAAACTACCCAGTTATTAAATCTATGACCATGCCATAGACCTGCTTCCAGGGACTCAACTGCACCACAGCCCCATCTACAGCTGTAACCACTGCAAGCAAGTGGCCTTGAAAGCATACCTTGAAGATATGACAAACAAAGGGTTCATCTGGGTGTCAAAAGCCCCCTGCTTGTTGCCCATGCTGTTTGTAGGAAAAAAGATGATGGGATGTGTCCATGTGTGAATTACCAAAAACTGAACGACATCACGGTGAAGAACTGCTACCCCACCCCCAATGCAAATGACCTCTATGATGTACTGACTGAAGCCCAGGTGTACTCAAAAATTGACCTCCAAGATGCGTTCAACCAAATCCAAATCAAGGAAGGGGACAAAAACAAGACTGCCTTCAAACCCCAATATGGGCTGTACAAGTACCTGGTAATGCCCTTTGGCCTCTGCAACGCCCCAGCACCTTCCAAAGGATGATCAACACTGTTATAGGGGAATACCTTGACCGTTTTTGTGTGGCATATCTGGATGACATTCTCATCTACAGCAAGTCTCACAAGGAACACCTGCACCACCTGGATCTTATACTAGGAAAACTCTCCCAAGCACACTTACACGCTAAGCTTAAGAAGTGTGAATTATTTCAGTCTGAAGTCAAATTCCTGGGATACATAGTGAAGACTGGTGGCTTTGCCATGACACAAGACAAAGTAGATGCAATAACATCTTGGCTGGTGCCCAAAAGCAGAAAGGACGTGAGAAGTTTCTTGGGCCTAGAAAATTATTGCAGGGATTTCATTCAAAATTTTTCTCACATTACCCTCCCCCTGACTTGCCTTTGCTCTGACAAGGTCACCTTTACCTGGACTCTGGAATGTATCACCACCTTTGAAACCTTAAAGCTTGCCTTCACCTCTGCCCCTGTCCTGGCCATGCCAGATCCCTCCAAACATTTTGTTCTTGAAACCAACGCGTCAGACTTTGCGGTGGGAGGGGTCCTTCTTCAGGAAGGAGGGTATAGTATGCTACATCCTGTAGCATATTACTCCAAGAAGATGCTACTTGAGGGAGGAAACTACCCAATATACAACAAGGAGATGCTAGCCATAATGAAGACCCTGAAACATTGGCGCCAATACCTATGTGGCACTGAATACCCAGTAAGGTCCTGACAGACCACAAGAACTTGGTTTACTTCTTTAAACCACACCAGCTTAACCAAAAACAAGCAAGATGAGCCTTGGAACTGGCCAACTACACTCTGACCATAGACTACAAGCCAGGAAAGGTGAACATGGTATCTAAAGCCCTAAGTAGAAGAACTGACCTAGTGCCTACCCACCTAGAAACCTGCAACCACAACACCCAAATCCTCTTGGACACAGCAAGCCTAGGCATTCACCTGGGATTGATGAAAATCAGAGCCAGCAAACCAGAAGTACTAAGGGCCCAAGAACTAGAAAAGTTCACCAAGACCTTGACCTCTGACCTCTCCAAGTCCCTGGATAGCGCCTGCTACCAAAAAGACTACTCATTGAAGGGAACCACACTAATGCTCCACAACAGGATCTTTGTACCAGAAGGGGACATCAGAACCAACGTCTTGAGAGACTACCACAATTATGAGATGGCTGGACACCTGGGTAGGCTCAAGACCCTCCAGAGCATCAGAAGGAACTTTGCTTGTCCAAAAATGGACCAAGACATAAGCGCATACCTGAAGGGGTGTGAGACCTGTGGGCAGACCAAGACTTGTAGAACCAAACCTGAAGGACTCCTAAGACCCTTGAACATACCCCATGGACCCTGGAGATCTGTCTCCATGGACTACATTGTGGAACTGCTGCCATCCCTCTCGTACAATGCAATACTGGTCATGGTAGACCGCTTCACCAAGATGGCATACTTTGTACCAACCACCACCAATTGCACGGCAGCAGAAACAGCCCAACATTTCCACAACCACATCCTCACGCAACAAGAAACACGTGAGGAAATCATCACAGACAGAGGACCCCAATTCACGTCAAACTACTGGACGCAGGTGATGAAAGACTTAAGAATCAAGCAAGGTGTATCTACCTCCTACCACCCACAGACTAACAGCCAAACTGAACAAGTGAACCAGATCCTGGAACAGTACCTTTGATGCTATGACAATGCCAACCAGGACAATTGGGCCAAAATGCTCATCATGGACCAGTTTGTCTCCAACAGTAAGGACCACACCTCCACAGGCATGTCCCTATTCAAAGCCAACTATGGGGTTGACCCCACCTGGGACCCCCAGATTGGCAACAGGAATCAAACACCACTGAGCGCTCCTGGATTGAACAGATTCACAACACACAAAAAACATGCTTGATCAACCTGAACCGTGCAGTGCAGACATATAAAGCCTTTGCTGACCACAACCAAATTCCAGGCCAACTCTTACAAGTTGGAGATGAAGTATACTTAGACTCCCAGAACGTACCCCTGCACGTGCCCTGCAGGAAATTAGCTCACAGAAGAAGTGGCCTCCACAAAATCACCAAAGTAGTTGGTGAGGTTGCCTTTAATCTAGACCTACCCCCCTCCTGGAAGATTCATGATGTGTTCCACTGCTCCTTGTTGTTCAAAAAAGACGGGAACTCACTCCCCCACCAACAGATTAAGACAGCCCCCCGCCCATCTAAACAGGCTGCGCTGAGGAATATGAAGTTGAATACATACACAGCAACCAAACTCACTACCAAAAACCCCAGTATTGCGTCAAGTGGAAAGGATAACCACTAGAAGAAAGTACTTGGGAGTTGCTGAGCAACCTGACTAATGCCCAAGAAGCCATCCAACTCTATCTGAACAAGAAGAATTGGAAGGGAGGGCCCTCAGGGGAAGAAGGGGATGATGTCAGGATTGATAATTCTTCCCCCTTGAAACCTGGGTCCAGGAGCAGGGATTGAACCCCAAACCTGGATTCCTTTGGGCCGTCAGGCCTGTGAACTGCAGGACCGCCTGCCCGCGTTTTTCTGGGATTGAGCCCCCACAAGCTGATACCAAGTGTATTGACCCATGTAGTAAAAAGAGACAAACCAAAGAAATCATTGCACCAAATGGAGGATTAATCACCACGCCTAATGGAGGTACCAATCTGGCAACTATTAGCTTCATGAACTTGAAGTCTATGCCAGCAACTAATCAAGAGTAAACCCAGGAAAGAGGCATGGGCCTGCGGCTTGGTCCCATGACCTTGACACCAGAGCAAGACAATAAGCAGCCAAATTGAGATTCTTGACCAATGGAAAAACTCCTGGGCCAGGTGCTATTTTGCCGCCTTTGGACCCAAGCACCCAGTTCCCCCAGCCCTGGTATTCCCAATGCCTTGATGGACCCCCCATGAAAAATGTTAAGTTTGGAGGGGGGTACTATATAGACCCAAGGACCCCGCGCTCCAAACTTATTGCCATTTTTGAATAAAGGTTAAGTTAATTTGGCTCATAAAGCTATTGCCTTATTTTGTATTTGCTGTCTACCAATTCAGTTTGAGATCTCCTGCCCCTCTGACTGCTGTTTTCTGTCCTCTGGGTGTATCCTTTGGACCCGTCCATTTTACCAACTACCCTCTGAAGTCTTAATACAAGGTATATACCCCGGAAAAGATACTTGAACTCAATCCCCTGGCCCACATACAATCCACTATTAGATATAACTGACAAGGCCCGTGGATATTTTTAACACCCAAGTTGTTCAGAGGAAAATTAAATTATCTCCCTGCTTACAACCTGTCCATGGAGTCACCTGTGACACCAAAACCCATGCCTGCTTCTGCACCTGACCTCCTAACCAACTATACTGGCAAGCTGTTTGGGATTGTGTACATCACCCTCACAGGGGTGATTGACACTATAATCTTGGCTGCCAGCCCGTGGTCTTGGGTGGGGAAGTCTGCCTCATACCTTTTAAAGTTAGCTCCCCTCTTGTGGTGGGCATTTCTTGCAAAAAATCCAGCCTGGGTTACCCCTGAAAACAACGGGCTGGCCTCCCAAGACTGGATCCCTGACAGGTGTGTTAGAATGTCCTAGAGGACATTGCTAGTAGCCCAGAGATTACCCTTGCAGAAGGTATACAAAGAATTAATCATTTAAAATAAAATCACCTTAGGACCATCTTTATTTTATCTTTAATCTAGTTGACCTTTATCCTAATCCTTAAGTGCTTCTGCACAACCAGAAGCCATTGCACGGGCAATAATCATGGTTCCATTCAATCCTGGCTCTTCTGATACAATACTACTCATATCTTCACATATGACTGTATTAAAGCAAATGCCTTGTGCCTTATAATCTCAAACAATTATGGCGCTGTAATGCAAAAAGCGCAACAGCAGTTCTCCATGCAAGATGCAGAAGACTACTTGGAGGCTCAGATGAAGGAATTCAACTTCAATGGTCAGGTGCTCTAAGTTTTGCATCAGTGAACTTTATCCAACATTGTAAAATCAGTTCTTTGCGCTTGGGCAACACCTGGGGCCACAGAGGGACAAACAATCAGTTGGAAAACCTCTTATAACTTTGAGCAGCATCTTTGGCAAGCCTTCCAGGAAGTGTTGAAGTAGTAAACAGTGGGGGTACTGCTCAACTGGTGCCAATGTTAATGGCTGTTAACCTTGTCCTTTGGGGGACCAATCATTGCAACTCCAAGTGGGAGGAGAACATGGGGTCTTCCTTGGGTGGGCCTTGTTGGTGTTCTACAGGGTGGGTGGTCAGGCCCTGGTAGAATATGCTCTTTGCAAGAGTCTCCTGTGGGACTGTATCTTCTTGGGGCTCACCTTTCCTGTGGACATTGGGGTCAATTGTGTCTCTTGTTTGGTGGGGGTTTGTTGCCCAATCCTTGGTCATCAGCTTTGCGGATCTTTAGGCAACCAGTTGTGTTTCCTGGCTGCCATTCAGGTGGTGGAAAAGCTGGTACAGTATTGAAAGAGTTTTGTCAGTCTTTAATAAACATCTTGTTATTTTATTCTTATTCCTCATACTTTGGTGCATCACTATTGAGAACAGGACAACAACACATGTAATTTTTTAATTAGGCTTTTATTTTTTGGGTTGTTGTCCTCATTGGGCTTAATCTTGGTCACTAGGAGCAACACACATATACTAAGCGTGTACTATAGTGCTCAATTACACATAATGAGGATCCTTAAGGATGTAGGAGTTAAGGCCAGTCTTCTGGATAACTTAAACTGGGCCTTTCCAGAGGGAGGCAAGTTTAGATTTGCAGTTGTACCCTCTTGTGGCGGATCCAGGTCCAACCAGTCCATCCTGCCATTATCCTGCCCTTGACTCTTATTCCCATTACCTTCCTTTGATGAAGCTTTGAAGAGCTTTGTCTCCAGAGAGGCAATTTTATGGGACAACACTTTGTTATCATCCTACTAACAGGTTCCAGAAATCCCACACATAGATTTGGTTTTCTTGGGCAGGAGTACCTTCTTTTGCAAAGTAATTGTAATATAACTCTTCAAACACAGCCTTTAATTCCACCAAGGACTTCTCAGGCACAGTCTTGGTGACCTTTAAGCTTTCCCAAGCTTCCTCCAATGAATTTGTAGGAAACTCTTTCCTGGCAGCAGCAGTTTCCATGCAAAGTACTCCAAATTTGGCCCTTTCAAAATTTAACAAAGCAGACATAATAATTGAAAAGGTAGTTGAAGGGAAAGCGTCAAAATCAACAATATATATCTTTATTAAAGTTTAGCTGTTTTTGCTTATATACCATTTGGGGCATGTTTGGCTGAAAACTCCTCCAATTCCTGAATCAGCTTATGATTCATCCCACCTGATCTATGACATTTAGTTCATCCAAACCTAGATCTTTACCTAAAAGATCTCCAATATTTCTCAACCTATGAGGATCAACCTACAATGAGAAGAAGTCACCTGACTCCATCCATCCCAATGTACCAATTCAGCATGGAGCTTCCTCAGCTCCTGGTGCCAAAACCCTGTGGATCAAACATCCCAAAACTCAGCTATTGATGTTTCAATTGGAAACCAGCTGATCTTTTCTGAATTCCTAGACATCCTTGCCTTTATCTAGTTACCTTTGCATTTAATGATTTTTGTCTTAAAACCCATAAAAACGCTTTAAAACTCAAACCAGGCACCACCACGGCGCCCAGGAACTTTCCCAGGCAGCGCTCCAGCACCTGAAAAAATTTGATAGTAGCGCCTTGGCACTTTGCAAATCCATTAGGCAGTGCTTTTAATCCAATGAATTTGCAAAAGCAGCGCTTTTAACCCAAAATTTGGGGGTTTACTTATGGTTGACCTTAACCAAACTTCTTGACACAGTCAAGGCAATTTAATCAACATAATTAAATCCTTATTAATTATATTCCCGTGTATTTACTAATTAATCTTCCCAATTAATTAAACCGTTTTTGAGACATCCTGTCTCCCAGATTGACTCAGCCCATCTTGCCTTCTTTTCTTTTTTTAAACCTAGATATCCAGTTTTCAGGAATTTTGACCTTAAGACTTCCAATTCAACCTATCTACATGCAATAATAAGAAAAACAAAGATAACTTTATATTTCAGAGCATTTATTTTGGCTAAATACTCAATAGTGACTGTCGTACGGTCACACCTCTTTTTCTGAAGAAGTATACCAAGTCTCCTACCAGGTAAATGGGTAGGACGGGGGTGTTTAGATGCAGCTTGTTCTAGGTCCTGCAACTTATGGTTTAAGTTTACAGTGTAGGCTTTTGATTGCAAGCAGATAAGGGTTTGAACAAGCCTGTTAAGTTATTCCTCTGGGGACACAGACAGACTGATATTTACCAGGGAATATAGTAAAGGGGGAATTCATGGTTGCCAAACATAGAGAAGTTGGAAGGGCAGCTTTCCAGTGGCACAATGTTATTCAATGTTGTATGAAAAGGTGACTGAAGGAAGGTATCCCATTTGGTCTCATGTTGGTGACTGAGCTTCCAGAGTATTTGGACCAAGCTTCAATTAGTGCGCTCTACCATGTCATTTGTCTGTGGGTGATAAGGGGTAGATAGTGTCTCACAGATTCCCATCAGTTGGTTGAGGCAGGGATGATATGACTAGTGAAATTGATACCATTGTCTGTCAGCAGAATCTGGGGGAAACCATGTTTATATATGATGTTCTCCAGAATGAATGTGGCTGTCACCAGTGAAGATTAGTTGGGAATTACCTTGGACTCTACCCATTTATTCAGATTATCAATAGCCCTAATGATGAGCTTGTTTTGACTGTTGGTAACTGGAAAGGGGCCCACTACATCAATGACTACTGTGTGGAAGACAAAACCAGAGCGTACAAGTCTGTGTTAGAACTTGGTAACCTTAGATCTCTCAATGTTGCAGTTAAGTCAGGTGGCTAGCATCTCTACTACATCAGTGTTCATTTCTTCCCAGAAGCAGTGCTATTCTAGCAAGGACAGCATCTTCTGTATACCACCATGATCTTTAGTCTTGTGAGAGGTCATCATTGAGTCTATGTGTAGGGATGGGCTTATGTACGGTAGCCAAGAGTCTCCACAAAGCTTTAGGAGTTGTCCCTTGGAGACTTTGGTGTCAACAGCTAACTTCTTGAGAGTCCTATGTATCTCTATCAGCTTCTCTCCCACAAAGAAGGGTTCTCCATAAGATTTTAATAGAGAATGTTAGCCATGGGGAATACTAAAGCAACAGTAGGAAGACAGGAGAGACTGTGAGAGAGAGGGGCTAAACTAACTAAGTTTGGCTCCCATCCTGGTGCAACAAACCACCAGGATGCCATCCAGTGAGCAACTGGGATGGCCGCTTGGAGAGGGGACCACAGGGAGGACATCAGGGACAACTGGGGGAAGTAGGCGTTCAAACCCATTAGAATCAGACCAGTGAGCAACCAGGGAGTGCAAGTAGGAGCGGGAGAGGCCACCTTGGAGGACCTGGGGGTTACCACATTCTTATGAACCATGGAGGGGAGAGGAGGTGTGGGGGGCACTACCTCTTCAGAACTAGGCAAAGCAAGCTCCACAACGTCCAGGTCAAGATTGTCACATGTCAGGCTTCTAACCACAGCCTCTCTGGAAAAGAGAAGACTGCTGGGGAGATCCCAGAGACTGGCAGGGTTGCTACCTACCATACGGGTGATGATGAGATTTTCCCTCACAGGTCAGGGGAGGTGGACCACAGAAGCAAGAGAAACAGAGCCAGGGAAAAGACAACAAATTTAAGAGCCGGCAGTATCATAGAAGGAACCAACACAAAATTTGGGGTAGGATGGTATAGTTTCTGGAGAAAACAGAGAGAAAATGGCAAGGCTAGGGTAGTCTTTGGCAAATCCTTGGGAAAACAGCAGAACAGGTTTGGGTAGCCTTGCTGTTGTCTTGGGGCCCTTGGATTATAACTGCAAGCAAAATCAGGTTTGAAAACAATGATTTTTAAAGGAAAATTTGAGATAATAATAGAAATTATAGGAAAATTCAATTGAAATTTTGAGCTTCAAACTTTGATTTTGAAGGCAAAAGCAAAAGAGACGACAACTAAGTGAAAGAACACTTGTACAAGGAGCCAGAAGAGAAGCCGGGTTCAAAACCAGCTGGCTAAAGGTAAGCTTAGGGCAGGGGCTACACTCTAATATTTTGAGCTTTAGGGACGCAACTGGTTCCAGGCAACTCAAAATTAAGAAAATTAAGGTGCAGGTGACTCCAAACTTTAATGTAAGTGGAAAATAGACAAGCAGGGGACTGAAAGTCCCCTTGCTTGGTTAAAAGGAATGGATTGCAAAAAACTGGTCACATGACAGTTAGGGGTGAGCCTGATTGGCTAGGTACAAAACTTTGCTGGATGGGCCCAGGGGGACTGGAGAGTTTTACTCCAATTTCCAAAATCAAATCTGATTGGCTGGAAGAGATGTCAGGCATTTAGGGGTCAACTGGGTTATCAAGCATTGATGTGGCGACACCTGATTAGGTGGCTCTGATGGTTTTTAAAAACAGACAACACCAGGCTAATAGGTAGTCCAAATTAAACAGGGCTTCTTCCCAGGAAGGAGCAACCAAAGGCAGGGATTCCACAGGATAAGACAGCACAAATCTCTCATCAACCGTGTGAGCTAAATCATTCAACAAATGGAGGGGTTTGGCAGGCGTTTTGGGACCTTTCTTGATATGACGGGGAAAGATTGAGCGGTCCAAAGCCAGAGGTGGCAGTGAGTTTACAGAGACAGTCAGAATTCTAGTGGGCTGCCCCAGATCAATGAATGATTTTATAGTTGTGGGCCTAGAGTTTAATGGCCCAATGACCAGAAGCCCTTTAGGATCCTTGAAGTTTTTCAGAAATTGCAGGTAGGCATGGTCTGTTACAACTGTGAAGTGTACCCCATGAAGATACACTCTGAACTGTTGGCAGGAGTATATTACAGTCAGGCACTTGCATTTGGTGACAGCGTAGTTCCTCTTGTGAACATTGAGCGTGCACAAGGAGTATTCTACAGGGTGTTTAAGTCCCTCAGAGTCCAGCTGGGAGAGGACATCCCCAATAGCAGTCAGGCTAGCATATGTATGAACTACAAACATCTTGGCAAAGTCAGGGTAAGATAGTACTGGGGCTGCAGTCAGTGTTATCTAAAGAGCATGTAAAGCAGATTGACACAGTGGACTCCAGAATAACTTCTTATCTGCACAGAGAAGCTGAAAGAGGGGGTTTCCCAGGGAGGTAAAAATAGGGATTAATTGGCGGTAGTGCCCAATCATCTCCAAGAAGACCCGCATGTTCTGCTTATTAGCCAGGCTCTGCATTTTCTCAATGGCTTCCACCTTAATAGGTACAGGCCAAAGTCCATCTTGACTAATAATGAGCCCCAAGAACTCCATATGTTCCTTGAAGAAATTGCATTTGTGTGGCTTGAGCTTAAAGTTAACTGCAATTAATCTCTGGAAGGCTTTCTCCAAGTGTTGCAAGTGATCATTAAAGGTTTTGTAAAGTTACGCCTCCCCCTTAGGCCTTCACTTCAATTCCTGCCAAATGCTTGGGAATTTATACCAAATTATTTTTGAATATTTATCTAAAAGTTTACTGAAAAATCCCAAAAAAGGCCATTAATTTAATATTTTGGAATTATTCTGAAGATGTCCCTGCCTAACCTACCCAAGAGACACCTCTGGTTAAATATCATGTGAAAGAGCGGCCAGGAGCAGTGGTAATTGCATCCAATGTATATTCCTGATATTAGTTGGTTTGGTTTTTCTTTTTGACTATGTCCATTCAAAATTTTTCAAGATCTTTCTGTCTCAAGAAATGCATTTTTATCCGCTCATATCATTGGTCAATTGGTTTGTGACATTCAATCTATACCCCAATACTATCCCATCCCTTAAATGAATGCAAGAGTTGTAAAAGACCTTGCTTCATCATTCTCTACTCTAATAAAGTTTGAAATTTGTTAGTTTAATTTGGCCTTCTGGTTTTTCCTGTTGCTTTTGGTGTTCAGTTGATTCCTTCTTCCCCCTTTGGCCTCCCAGGAATTGTTGGCAGCAACCTTTTGGTTTTTGCTGAAACTGCAATTATATTGTGGTTGAGAGCTTGGTTTTATTTCCTCTTAACCTGCTCCCCAATCCTCACATATTTGGGAGAAAACATTATTGTCATCCAGATAGACCAGGACACTGGTGAGTTTGAGGTCATCCATCACTGCATCCATAGACTGCTGGAAGAAAGCTGGGGCATTTGACAGACCTTAGGGCATCCTTGTGGGTTGGAATGGGCCTTGGTCAGTAATAATTCAAAATTTCTCTTAGTTGGTGGGGGGTAGATTGATCTGACAGTACCAACTAGAAAGATCCGTGGCACTAAAGAACTTGGTGCCACCCAAGCAGTCCAACATATTGATAAGGAGCGCCTTTTGGGGAAGCTTCAAGTATGGAATTAGGAAAGAAGAGAAGTATATTTTATTGGGTAATACTTTAGACTTATATAGACTTGGCTGTGGCAGAGGTTTAGTTGGATCAAACATAGGGGTTAGTCATGGTCAGGATGGGTTCAAGCCACTAGATAGGTGTTTTGGTCTGGTCTTTACTTGATGATTCTTCCTGGTTCTCTGTGTACTGATTCTAGTTTCTTTTTGTTGCCAGCTAAGACCCAGACAGGGGAGTTGATGGGGAGTGGTTCCTCTGTGGAGGTTACCTTTTGTGTTTTGAGCCTTTTTATTTATGCTATTTTAGCTTTGAGGCATATGTGTTGTAGATTTGGTACTTGTTCTACTGTGGGGGGTTTCCCCAGGGAAATCTTTATGTATGGCTGCTTGTTGCGGGTAATTATTTCTGGTTTGTATCTGTATGTGAGTTCAAACAGTGAATAGCCTGTTCCTTGATTGGTGCAGACCCAGGATACTAGTAATACATGTTTCATGTATAGTGGCCATGTGTCTTTACCTTTGCCATCTATTATTTTCTCTAGTGTCCTGATAAGGCTGCTGTTTAGGCGTTCCACTCTCCTGTTGGCCTGTGGCTTGTATGGAGAGGTTGTGGAATGTTTAATGTTTTTGGATTTTAAGTTGTTGTTTACTACCTGACCTGATAACTTGGTTGCTCCATCAGTTATGATGTAGTCTGGGGTGCTGTAGTTGGCTATGATTGCTTTGTTAATGAATTGGTTTATGGTTTCTGCCTTGTGGTCCTTGGTTGCCCAGAAGATGGGCCAGCAAGTGGTGAAGTCAATGGCTACAATTAGGAAACGTTGTTTTGTCTTTGTTTTTGGGAAAGGGCCCACTACGTCCAGTCTCCAAACCTTGAATGGTTCAGGGTCAGGTACTGGGTTGACCATTGGCTGGGGAGCCTTTGTGCTGGTATATTTTTTGCACACTGTGCACTTTTTCAGAACATCAATAATATCTTGTTTGAGATTGGGCCACCATACTATCTCTTTTAATGTTAGCTATAGGTTGTTAGCCTTTGTATGTCCTAGTAGGCGGTGATGTCTTAGTATGGTGTCAACTCTTTGTACAAGTGGGATGTAGGGAATATGTTTGTCATTAATGATTTGGTATAAAGTGCCATTTGATACATGGAAATACTTTTTATTCCTTACTAATGTATTGTGGGTCAGTTGGTGTGTTGAGGGGTCTTTCCCTTTGGTTTTATACACAGTATTGTATAGGTTTGGCCAGTCAGGGTCCAGGTGGTCAGGATGATCCTCTCTTGGCTGAAATAGCCTAGAGAGAGCATCAGCTGTGACCAGCTCTGCCCCCTTTTTGTATTGGATGTCCAAGTTAAGACGCTTCAGCAGGGACATCCATTTGGCTTGTCACTGTGCAAGTGCATTCTGAGTTTTGAAATATATTAAGGATTTATGGTCAGTTAGTACTCAAACGTTTAAAACTTCTTCAAGGTACCATCTTCATTTCTTGCATGCGTGATATATTGCTAGCAATTCCTTATTATGTATTAGGTATATCTGCTCAGTGTTGGTCAGTTTTCTGCTTTCATAACATACTAGCAGGAAGTCTTGCTGCCCTGGATGATGGATGCGTAGGACTGCGCCAATGGTGGTGTCACTGGCATCTGACTTGAGCTTGTAGCACCTGTTGTTATTAGGGTATTTCAAGATTAGTGCTTCAATCAAAGCTTGTTTTAATAGTTGGAAATTCTTGTCACATTCTGGTTTCCAGATGATTTTATTTTTGGCATTACCTTTGGTTAAGTCATTGATTGGTGTGGTTAGTTTCCTGCAGTCTTTGATGTATTTTCTTAGGTAAGCTACCATAACAAGAAAGCATCTAACTTGTTTAACAGAGGTGGGCGTTAAATTTTATTTATGGCTTTTATTTTGGCTGGATCTGCTTTGATGCCACTGTCAGAGACAATGTGGCCCAAGAACAGGAGTTCCTTTTCAATAAATTGGCACTTACTTGGTTTTGCGTAAAGTTTGTGCTTTGCAAGTCAATCAAGTGTCTTTCAGACATGTGTGAGGTGTTCCTCTTTTGTTTTTGAGAATATGATGGTATTGTTGAAGTAGCATAATGTATTTGAGAGACCCTTTAGTGCTTGGTTAATCATGGTGACAAACTTTGTGGGATTGTTGGTCATCCCAAAGTTCATTACCCTACATTCTTAGGATCCAAATTATGTACAGAACACAGTTTTGGGTATGTTCTTTTCCTTTACTTCAACCTGGTTGTAACCTGAGGTGAGGTCAATTTTGGAGAAAAATTTGGCTCCTGAGAGTCTTTCAAACAGATCCTCTATGAGTGGTAGGGGATATTTATTTTTTACTGTGCTTGCATTTAGTGCTCTGTAATCAGTTACTAGACACAGAGTGCCTTTTTTCTTTACAAAGAACACTGATGCCCCCACAGGGATTCAGATGGGTAAATGAATCCTTTTGCTAGATTGTCCTCAATGTGTGTTTCTAGGGTTTAGGTCTCCATGGGAGAGAGTCTGTAGAGGGGTGCAGGGTTAGTCATGGATTTACATAGGTCAATTCCATGTTTGACCTCTTGTTTGGGTGGTAACTTTGTGAGTTCTTCCTTGAATACATATGTGAATTTGTATAGGAGTGCCACAAGTTCTGGGCATTGGATTTTTGTTGTTTATATATTATTGAATTTGGTGTACCTCATTATGTGGAGGGTACTATCTTTAGTTAGACATTCTGAGTTGTCTTAGTTTATGACCTGGACAAATACTGTGTCTCTTAGAATGAAGTCATTGGGCTCTTTGAGGATATTAAAATTGACCCTGTTGCGTTTGATGGTCATGGTTTTTGTTTTCCAACATATGCTGGGGTTCACTTGGGTGAACCAGTCCATGCCTGCTACAATGTTGTATTTTATGTTGTTCATGACAAGTCCTTTGATGGAAGTTTGTATGCCTTGGAGGTCAATTCTGAAGGGAGTTGCTTTGCCTTTGAGTAGAACATGTGACTTATCTGCCATTCTGGCATATTTGAAGTTGGATTTGACAACTGGTATTTTGTACTTGGTTATAAATGGTTTGCTAACCATAGTGTGTTGTGCACCAGAGTCAAATAAAATTTTATTTGTATGTGATTTGTAAGTGTATGGATAGACAAGAAGTTGTGAGTGATCTTTAATTTTTAAGTTCATAAAAATGGAGGATTGTGGGACACGTGGGATGAAAGCAGCAAAGTTTGTGCTTTGGTACAGTTTCTTGTCAAGTTGGGGGGGGGACTGGGGCACTTAAGCCTGTCCCCCCTCTTCTTTTCCCTATTCCTCTGTTTTTGAGACCTTTGATGTCAGAAAATGTGGGGTCAGATTCATAGTGTGTTGCTAATTCAGCATTGTCAACTTTGGCGGTGTCCTCTTTCTTGGGACAGGAGCGGTTTGCGCTTTAGCTGTGATTACCATTGTTACAATTGGAGTTACCATTGAAATTATTGGTGTTTTGGCGTTTATTGCCATTGGAGTTTTCTCTGTTATTGCCGTTTGTGGCGCAGTTGCTGTTGCGTGCAGCATATTCTATGTTTGCGCATTTTTCTGTGCGCTTGGATTCTGCAATGAGCGCAGGCATGGAGGTGTTGGCCTCTGGACAGATGAGGGCAGCAACAGAGGGTTTCATTCTGTTGATTAATGAGGCTCTGGTATGTACGCTGTCAGCTTGTTCTGGATTTTGGATTTTGCGGTGTATTTCCTCAAATTCATTGGTCTAGGCCATGATAGTGGTCTTCTGAGGAAGATTGCTAAGCTGTATTGCAATGTCTTGGAGGGATTCAGTGATGCAGAAATTGCGTGTGATGTCTGCTTTGAACTCTTCCCAGTTGTCAAGCTGATTTTCAGTTTGTGAGCCAGCCCAGGTGGCAAACCAGTTAGCTGTGGCCTTGTACAGGCGCTTGCTGGCTTCCTGGACCCATTTCTCATGGGGGATGCGGCTGGCTCAGAGTTTAGCGGCTGAGTGGTCTAGCCAGTTGATGACATTTTCTTTGTTTTTACCAAAGAACTTGTCAATACCAATATATTTGGTGTTGATAACTTCACCTGTGATAGGTGGTTGTGCGTTTATTTGTGGTTGAAGAGAGTAACTGTATTGATTTATCTTGGCGCATGCTTTGGGCATGACTAGACCTTCAAATACGGTGCATCCACTAGGTATATCTTCATCAATGTTGTGGGCGCGGAAGTACGTTTTCCAGGTCTCCTGGGATGTGGCCTGGTTGAGTACGTGAGCAAAGGTGGGCGGGTTTTGGTCAGTCATTTTCTCTTTCATGGGTGTGGTCAAAAAACTGTAGCTGCTACCAGTGATAAGGAGCACCTTTTGGGGAAGCTTCAAACATGAAATTAGGAGAGAAGAGAAGTATATTTTATTGTGTAATATTTTAGACTTATATAGATTGGGCTGTGGCAGAGATTTAGTTGGATCAAACCTAGGAGTTGGTCATGTGCAGGATGGGTCTAAGCCACTGGATACTTGAATTGTCATGTGATATTTCTTGGTTACCATTCTTGGTATGTCAAACAGTATATTAGAAGGGCACCAAATTGGGCAATGGCTGGATGTTAAGTAGGTTGGCAGTGGCCAGAATGCTTGTACATCCAGATCCTTGACACAAGCAAAACATATAGAAATGATTTCTCCTACGTCTCAAGCGGTTATATATGATCACACACTTTTTGAAGAGCTGGTTGTCACAAAGGAGAGTGCTCTTAGATAGCTTATTAGGGCATATCAAATCTCCTCAGTTTTCTTTCCAAGGAAGAAGGATACCCAATCAGTTCATATCATTGATCAGCTTCTACATGATGTAAAGCAAGGATAGACATTCAAGACAACCCATCTATGTTTTGGTGCTAGATTCTGGGGCAATGTAGAACAGTAAAAACATAGCCCTTTAGGCAAAGGGACCATCTAGCTAACTGTTTTTCTGGTTATTTGAGCTGACTTAACCACTTGAGCAAAGCATGGTCAGTGACCACCGTGAAATGGGTGCCATGCATGTAATGGTGGAACTTCTTGACAGCATGAAGTACAGAAAGACATTATTTCTCTATGACACTGTAACTCTTCTCATGCTTGTTGAGGACATAAGACATATATACTACAGGGTGATCCACTCCTTCATTGTATAGTCAAGCCAAAATGGCTTTAATAGCTAAGTCACTAGTATCTTTGTAAATAATGAACTATTTATCATAGTTGGAATAAACCAGGATTGGATCCTCTTTGAGTTTTTGCTTAAGAGTCTAAAAGCCTGTTGCTGAATAGCGGTCCATTTGAAGGGGACATTGTGTAACAATTGGACCAGAGGCTCACTAGTATTGACAAAGTCAGGGATAAACTGTCTATAATACCCCATCATGCCCAGAAATACTTGTACTTCATGAAGGTTAGTAGGAGAAAGCATTTTGAAAATAGCCTCAACTTTTTTGGTCATAGGTTGGATCCCCGTTTGAGTTACCTCATGACCCAAGAACTCAAGGTTTTCCTTGAAGAAAGCACATTTAGACAGTTTCAACTTGAGGCCAGCCTCTCAAATCTTAAGGAAAACTTCTTTTAAGTGGGCCAGATGATCATTAAAGGTTGTAAAAAGACAGTTATATCATCCAAGTACACCAGGACACATGAGAGCTTCAAGTCACAAAGAATGTAGTCCATGGCCCATTGAAAGGTAGCAGGGGCATTGCACAGTCCTTGCAGCATGTAGATAGGCTCACAAAGTCCCTCTGAAATGACTAGTGCGGCCTTTTGTCTATCCTTGGGAGAGAGATTAACTTGTCAGTACCCAGAAGCTAGATCCACAGCAGAGAAGAATTTAGAGCCCCCAAGATGGCAGAGTGCATCATCTATACGTGGCAAGGGGTAAGAATCCTTCTTGGTTAAGAAGTTCAACTGTCAATAGTCCATAACAATGTGGTGACCTCCATCCTTCTTCTTCAAGATGAGCAAAGGTTAGGCCCATGATTTTTGGGAAGGGGCAAGTAACCCAGTGTCTAATACCTGCTTGAGTTCCCTAGATACTTGAGCGTCTTCTACCCAACTACAGCAATAGAGTTTATCTTGGAAGGAAGAAGCATCACAAGTGTCAATTTGATGAATGACTTCTTTAACTAGACCATAGTCAGTGCTATCCTTAGCAAAGATATCTGAAAACTGATCCAACAGGTTGAGTACTTCTTTCTGTTGGGTATGGGGACAGTTGCCAGAAGTCCTGAGCAGTAATGGGGATAGGACCTGTGGTTCATCTTCAGGTAAGTTGAAGTCTTAGAAGGTGCCAAAGGGATGTATAGTAGAACATCATGAGCATTTAACAGCTTGTCATAGCTAACAACCTGGACTCTTGACACAAATATGGGGAGAGCTGTTAAATTTACTATCAATGTTGTGATCTGAGGTGTGGCACAGAGTCACAACGGGAAATCCTAACCTTAGGATTGGATTTATACTAAGTCTTGGTTAGAATGGCAGGGAAGATTATGCAATTACCTTGTGGCCCTGGATGAATAATATCTACTAGACATGGCTATAAAGGCGCCAAAGTACGTGGAGATACAAAGATAAAAATTTGAATAGAACTTAATTTTATTGGAAAATGGGAAATGAATTATATAGTGGTTTACAATACCACAAAACAATAACAGGACGGTAGAATCACTTACCACAAGCATGAGTGGGGCAAGTGAGTTGCGCAGGATTAAGAAACTGAACAATTGTATTTCCCAATTTGGAGCCAGCCTCATTTTGAAGAGCAAAAGCAAAAGAAAGATATTTTCCTCAAAATAAACCAACAAAGGCAAAATTGAAACATGGTGAATGGCAGCATTCACAACATTAACCCCTCTAGATTGGCCTTAGGGGGGTGATAATTGTGGAGGAACTTAGCATGAATGCAAGAAAAAGGTTGACCACTAGAGAGGAGCTTTACCATATAGTCTAATCCTTGCTTAAAAGTCACTTCTAAGGGCCCAATCCACAACAAGTCTAGCTTATGAGCTTGTCCTCCTACTCTGTATTGATAATACATAATGTGGTCTCCAATGGCAAACTCAGGCAGGGGGAATCTCCTGGCATTATCAGGAGAGAGCTCCAGCAGCTTGGTCTTATAGGCAGACGTGTAGGCAGTAGCCTATATATCAATGATGCGGTTGAATAGATCTTTGATGTGCTCATCAGGGTTCATGGCCTTATTAAAGGAGAGTAGGGGGGCCCAGGAGCAACAGGGTAGTGGCTTCATGAACATACAGCATAGGAAAAGGGGAATACCGGGTGACACAATGTTTGCTAAAGCAATAGGCAAAGAGAGCAGCGGGTAAGTATAGATCCCAGTTGGCGGTGTCAGAGTAAGTGATTTTCCTCATGATAGAAACCAGAGTTGAGTTTGCGCGCTCAACTGCCCCATTGGCGGAAGGATTATAGGGGGCAGAGAAAGACTGATGAAACCCCAAGGCTTCAACCACAGAGGTTACTAGCTTGGCATTGAAGTTAGTCACATTATTGGAGAGCAACACTTGAGGACAGCCATGGCGGTAGAAAACACTACTAGCAGGAAGGCAGCAGTTGTCTTAGCCGTGATGTCTTTTGTTGGGCAAGCCTCTACCCACTTGCTGAAGTGATCAACAGCAATAAGAATAAAGCAACACCCAGAACGTGAGCGGGGGAGAGGACCTACTGCGTCAATGCTGACAGTATGAAAGGCATGTTGCGGGGGGACTAGCTTGAAATCATGAGCAGCGGCTTTAGGACGTTGGAGCTGGAAATCATAGCAACTAACAATAAAATCTGGGATCAGCAAGAAAAGATTTTCCCAGAAGTAATTCTTCTGGAGCCAGGCATGGGTCTTGGCAACACCTCTATGTCCTGTCTCTTTATGAGCTTGAAGCACCAATAAAAGGCAAAGACTAGGCCTTATATAGGGCAAGTAGTGGTCTTTTACTTTCTTGAAAAGCTGATTGTCACAAATGAGGGTGTCTTCAGATAACTTAGAAAGGGCAACTCAAACTTCTTCTGTCTTGTTCTCCCATGACAAAGGATATCCAATTAGTTAATACAACCTGTCAGCCTCAGAAGGGTGTAGGGCAAGGATGGGCATTCTGGATAGTCCATCAGCATTCTGATGTTGAATCCTGGGGCAGTGCAACACAGTGAAGTTGTACTCTTGCAGGTGGAGAGCCCATCTAACTAGTTGTCCTTCTGGTTCCTTGAGTTGCTGTAGACATTTGAGCAAAGCGTGGTCAGTAAAAACAGTGAAATGGGTGCCATATACATAATGGCGGAACTACTTGACAGCATGCAGCACAGCAAGGCACTCTGTAAATTCACTGCCATCTCTGGCTCTGGATCAAACCGTTTTCCCCTCTTCACCAAAAAAGGGGGAAGAATTACAGCCAATCCACTCAATTCTCTAGGAGATTTAGTCCATACTGTTGATGAGAGATTTTTTCTGGCCTATCCTACAGACCCCCTGGCTTTGGATGCCCCAGCCTGGGAAGAAACACTGGTCAATTTGGACTATTTGTTAGCATGTTGTTGTCCTCTTTTAAAGACAATCAGGACTGCCCAATCAAACAATGCCACATCTAGGACCAGAAATTCAAATGAACCTGAACTGGTTTAGGTGTCTTCCAGCCAATCAGGTGGACCCGCAGAAATTACTCTGAAACTCTCCAGTACCCCTGGCTCTGGCCAGCAAATTTCATCACCCAGCCAATCACATGCAACACAAAATAGTCAGGTGATCATTTCACAGCAACTCACTCCCTTTTAACAATATCAGGGGACTTTGGGTCCCCTGCTTGTCAATTGTCAATTTCACTAAAAGTTTGGAATTTTGTTTGCACTTGGAGTTTTATTTGAAGTACTTTGGTTGAGTTAAACCCTGCTTTTGGTTCCTATCATTTAAAATTAAAGTGTTAGTGGGTTCCGTCTTGCTTACCTTTTACTCCCCAGTTTTGAACCTGGGAACTCCTCTGGACTCTTCCAAAGAGGCTTCAGTGTATAGTTGTTGTCTTTATTTTATTTTGCTTTCAAAAACCAACTTTGAACTTCAAATCCTATTTAAATTTCATTATAATTTCTACTGTTAATATGATTTTTCCTTAAATTTACTGATTTCAAACCTGTTTTTGCTTTTGCTTGTGATCCAAGACCCCCGAGATCACGCCCAAGCCATCTGGATCCGCTCTGCTGCTTCCTTTGGTTTTCTGCTTGTGGCTCCCCCTGTGGCCTATTTTTTTATTGTTTGCCATACAGAAACCTTACAAATTTTCCCCAAATTTTAAGGAGATCACAATCATGATACTCCCTGTGTTAAAATTTAATGTGTTTTCCTTGGCCCCATTTCTGTTGCTCCTTTGGTCAACCTTGCCAGACTTGTGGTCAAAAATCACTTCTTCTGCCCGGCTTGTGGGGGACCACCCCTCTAGCCTCCTGAATTTCCCTAGTGGTCTCCTCCTCTCTGGAGAGGCCGTGGTAAAAAGCTTGACATGTGATGACTTAGATTTGAACGTTGTTAATTACATCTTGCCCTCCACCAAGGGAGAGACGACATCTGTGCCTCCCCCTTTTAGCCAAAATGAAAGCGTGCCAGTCCCCCCTGAGGTTCTTGAGATTCCTCCTTCTGTTATCTCTTGTGCTCCTTGGGTGATCACTGGCCTCGTGTTGATGGGATTGAACTCCTACTTCCCTCAACTGTCCCCAGTGTCCTCCTTCTGGTCCCCCCTTAGAGCGGCCATCCCTGTTCTTCACTGGGTGGCATCCTGGTGGTTCCTTTCACTGGGATGGGAGACAGACTTTGTTAGTTTAGCCCCCCTCTCTTACACACTCATTCTTGATCACACTGTAGTTCTTCTCATGTTTATTCAGGACACAAGAGGTATAAGCTACAGGGTGATCCACACCCTCATCATCCAGTTGAGCCAAGATAGTCCCAATAGCCAGGTCACTAGCATCAGTATATAAGATGAATTCCTTATTGTAGTCAGGATATACTAAGATGAGAGCCTCTTTGAGTTTTTGCTTGAGGGTTTCAAAGGCTTGTTGTTGACTGGCGGTCCATCTAAAAGGGACATTACACAACAGCTGGGCCAAGGGCTCACTAGTGTCAGCAAAATCAGGGATAAATTGTCTATAGTATCCCATCATGCCCAGAAAGACTTGGACTTCTTGCAGGTTGGTGGGCAGAAGAACTTTGTCAATGGATTTGAATTTCTTAGTCATGGGGTGGATTCCTGTCTGAGTCACCTCATGCCCCAAGAATTCAAGGCGTTCCTTGAAGAAAGCACACTTAGATGGTTTTAACTTAAGTCTGGCCTCACAAATCTTTATGAAAACCTCCTTGAGATGGACCAAGTGATCAGTGAAGGTGGCGCTGAAGACAGTTATATCATCTAAGTACGCTAAAACACACAAGAGCTTCATATTACAGAGAATGGAATCCATGGCTTGATGGAAGGTAGCTGAAGAATTTCAGAGTCCTTGCGGCATTTGAGTGGACTCAAACAATCCTTCAGAAGTGATGAGCGCAGCCTTCTGTCTATCTTTGGGAGAGAGATCAACTTGCCAGTATCCAGAAGCCAGATCCATGGAAGAGAATAACTTAGAGCCCCCAAGGCAGTGGAGAGCATCACCAATTTGTGGTAAAGGGTATGAGTCCTTTTTAGTTAAGGAATTCAAGTGTCAGTAGTCCATCACAATACAATGGCCTCCTTTTTTCTTCTTCAGTATGAGCAAGGAGGAAGCCCATGGACTTTGGGAAGGAGCAAGCAGTCCAGCATCTAAAAGTTGTTTAAGCTCTATAGACACCTGAGCATCTTCTACTCTACTGCAACAATAGGGTTTAGCACAAAAGGGGGGAGCATCACCGGTATCAATCTGGTGAATGACGCCTTTGTCTAACCCATAATCTGTGCTTCCTTAGAAAAGATATCCAAAAACTGGTCCAGTAGTTTAAGCACCTCTTTCTGTTGAACCAGAGACAGATGCAGAAAGTCTTGGGCGGTGAACAATGATAGGACGTGTGGATCACCCTCAGGTAAGTTAAAGTCCTGAAACGTACCAAAGGGATGGAGAGATAGGATATCAGGAGCGTTCAATAGCTTGCCATAGCCAATGACCTGCCCTCTAGACACATGTATGGGGAGAGCAGTCAAGTTGGCAATTAGCAGTTGAACAGAGTCTTTATGAGAGACATCCAAGATTCCTGGACAGAGATAGGGTTTGTTGCACCCTAGCAAGGGAGGAGAGTACAATTCTAGGAATGTACGCTTGGGTGGCTCATATGATATTTGGGAGTCTAGGATAGTTTGAGACCCAGGCAGAATAGTCACAGCAGAAGTGGCCAAGAGAGGAATCCCTTCTGACGCGGGGCAAGCCATAGTAGGACACTTCATGTTGGAGGAATAGGTTTATTATTTTAAAGTGAAAACACCAGTGGGATATTCCAAAGCACATGTCTTGAGGCGCTTCCCAGGAACTTTAATTGGCTCTTCAAAGATCAGGGGGAATGTGTATCTCAAGATAGAGAGGAAGCTTCCCTTTAAGTTGATGATCCCATTATATTCCCTAAAGAATTGAGTATCAATTAGAAGGCTGTAGCTCTTGTTCTCCAGGACAATGGCAGGCGCAGCCAAGAGCAGCTTATCAAATTGCATGGGCAGAGAAGAATAAGCTCCTATAGCACAATTCATAGACAGTCCAGCTGTGCCAAACAATTGATGATAGTTAAGGTTGGTGGCAAGTTTGAGTTTCTTGACCAGCTTTAAGGAGACAACATTAACAGGAGACCCTGTATCTAAGACAGCCTTAATTTTCACCTTTTAGATGGATATTTCAACACAAGTGGTGGTGCAACCAAAGGGAGGGAGGAAAGCCAGAATGTCTTGAGCTTGTTAGTTCTTTGTCCACTTTTCAATCATGCATCTGAGGCCCAGGAACTCCTTATAGACCTTCTGGAGAGGGAGAAAGACAGAGACATTTTTGAACACAGCGTCAGCAACCTCAGCAGCTTCTTCAGAAGACTCAACAAGCATGGAAGATATCTTAGCTTGGGTAAAGTAAGGGCAAGAGACAACCTCCTTGGCTTTAGGCAGAGGCTTGGCAGTTGTAGTAGTCTTCCCAGAACTTAGCTTATAAGGAACTGTAATAGTTTCAGGGATGGCCAGGAAAGAGTACCCATAGACATCAGGATCTTCTACATCAGAATTATCCATGTCAGAGTCATCAAATATGTTGCAGAATAGCAGCAGAATGGGAGGAGACTCATTTTCAGCAGGCTCAGAGTCAGCAATGGAGGGGGGAATTGAAGGACTGGGAAGAATTGTCAACCAAGAGTGTCTCCACCTCTAGGTTGACTGTTCTTTTCCTGCCTGTTCTTTGGGATCAGCTCCTTCAACTTGAGGGTTAGTACAGACCCAGGAATGGTGACCTATTTGTCCACAGTTATGGCAACCCTGTAATTGAGGAGAATTATGTGAGTTCATGGTAAGGATACGCGGCCAACATGAAGACAAACCAGAGGTAGAGGCAGCATGATTCTCCCGCACAACTGCCCCAGAATGGGTAAGGCGCATATCCTGAAACAGTGTATTTATGATCTTCATGAAAGAAATCATGTCTTTATGGGCCTTGAAGTGAAGACACAGGAGCTGGTTAACCTTAAGGGCTTGAGCGCAAGCCATGTATGCCTCATGTGCGGTCAACTGGCAGCTTATGATAAGTTGTTGTCCTTCCAGGTAGAATTTATCTGCAAATTCAGATAGGGTATCTTTTGGTTTGAAGGCAAAGTGCATGAAGGCGTCCTTATTTACTTCCAAACTAAGGTCACCCCCAAACTTGTCAATCAGAAGCTGCTTCATATCTTCCCAGGTTTCAATGATGGGCAGCTCAGGCGCCACCACCTCCTGGCAGGTTGGGTGTAGACAGGTCAGAATATGTTCCTTCTTGACTTTATCCAAGGATCTTCTCATGGCAGTTTCATAGATAGTTAGGAAAGCTGCAATGGTTGAGGTTCTGGGGTTGAAAACTTGCTTAAAGATAGGCTTAAAATGTGCTTCTGGAGTTGGGCCACCATTGTTGCTATCAAGTACGTTTATGTGTTGGGAAAATTCTGCTTCTGACTTGGTGAGGAGCTGCCTGGCCCACAGCTGGCAAACACTATCTTTGAGGGTAGTCAAGGTGTCAGCAATGCAGGTGCCCCTTATTATTAGCAAGGGCAGTCTGCTGCTCAGTAACATCCAGGTACTGACCCTATGTAGTTACTACTGAGGAAAGCTCAGCCAGTTGGGAAGTAAGAGACAGACCCACTGACAGGCAAGGGGCAAATCTGACATTTACTGAATCAATCACCTCACTTAGTTATTGTATGTCTTTATCAAGATCAGAGTTATCCTGCTTCAGGAGGTCCACTTCATTGTTTAGAGCTATCAACTCTCTAGCACAATGGATGCAGGGGACTCCTGACAAGCCAGGGCAACAACCATCTTTGCCCACAACTTCAGGTGAACTAACTACAGACGCCATTGCCTCACGCAAAGTAGCAACCTCTTGTTGTAATTCAGCAACTTGAGCCGTCAGAGCAAGCACTTGAGGGTTAGGCTGAGGGACTTTGGGGGGCAATCCTGACTGCAGGTAGATGCTCTTAAATCTTGAATGGCATCCCAGAGCCTCTGTTCTCTATCTGCTAGCTCATTGGATGGAGAAGAAGGTGGGGCATCTGCTTTGGAGGCAGACGGTTTATTTACTTGAGTCTGGAGTTTGGCAATGGTGGCGGCAGTAGCAGCCCTTTATTGATCAAAGTCCTCACCAAGTTTGCAGAGGCCCTTTGCAGCATGGACCACTACTTGCTGTAATTGGTTGAAGGAATAAGCACTGAACTTGTTAAGTTGTTGCACAAGTTGTTCAAAGTTGGGGAGATAGGCGTTTAAAGTAGAGTCTACTTGGGCACACCAGGGCTGTTCCAGCTGGTGAAACTCATGAAGGCGCTCTCTGACATAATCAGGGATGGATTGGCGCATTATTTCAATGGAAGTGACCAAACAAGACTGGGAGGTGACAGAGTTGCGCTGATTGTTGGATACTAAGGAAAACAGGGAATGAATCCACTGCAGGTAGGCCGCAAACTGATCCCAGTGATGGGTGATGGCAGCTTACTACAACAAAATTTCCTGAACATGAAGCCCTAATACCATTTGATGATAGGCTAAGGCAGGTTTTACAAAGGAGGACAATAGATGTTCAGCAGATACAGCCACTGAGAGGAGATGCTGTGGAAATTGTGGTGCTACAATCAATTTGTAGTATTCTGCCCAATTGAACTGAAGTTGGAGGCAAGGAATGGCCCCATCACAGGCTATCCCAAGGGCTACTGCCATGACTTGTTCCAAGTCAGGGGTACCCAAAGGGTAGGCCACTAGGCAGGGACTACTTCCAAGGTTCAGCACAGTAGGGACAATAGGTGGGTTGACAATGTCTTCTTCAATAGGAGGACTGGTAATTTCAGGTAAAGTTGGCTCTTGTATAGGTGGAGGCAAAAGTCCTGAAAATGTAGTTACAAAGGAGGTAACCAAGGGGCTTACAGCCCCTGTAGTGAGCAATATCTTTGTTGTGATCTGAGGCGCAGCACAGAGCCACAACAGGAAATCCTAACCTTAGGATTGGATTTGTACTAAGTCCTGGTTAGAATGATAGGGAAGGCTATGCAATTACCTTGTAGCCCTGAATGAATAATATCTACTAGACATGGCTAGAAAGGCGCCAAAGTACGTGGAGACACAAAGATAAAAATTTGAATAGAACTTAATTTTATTGGAAAATGGGAAATGAATTATATAGTGATTTACAATACCACAAAATAATACCAGGACGGTAGGATCACTTGCCACAAGCATGAGTGGGGCAAGTGAGTTGCGCAGGATCAGAAAACTGAACAATTGTATTTCCCAATTTGGAGCCAGCCTCATTTCAAAGGGCAAAAGTGAAAGAGAGAAATTTGTCCTTGAAATAACCCAACAAAGGCAAAATCAAAACATGGTGAATGGCATCATTCACAACAACCAACAACTGGACAGGATCTTTGTGAGAGACATCTAGAATCCCAGGGCAGAGATAAGTTTTATTGCAACCTATCAAGGGAGGAGAGTAAAGCTCCAGGAATGTGCGCTCAGGCAACTTGTACAATACCTGAGAGTCCAAGATGGCTTGAGAGCCAAGGGGAATGATCACAGCAGAAGTGGCAAGGAGTGGAATCCCTTCAGATGCAGGAAAGATTATGGGAGGACAGCCAGGATATCTTGGGCTTCTGCTAGTTCTTTATACCACTTTTTGATCATGCACCTCAAACCTTGAAACTCCTTGTAGACGGTCTGAAGGGGAAGCAAGACTGGAAACCTTTTGAACATAGCGTCAGCCACCTCAGCAGCTTCTTTGGAAGACTCTACAAGCACAGGGGATATCTTAGCTTGAGTAAGGTAAGGGCAAGAGACAACCTCCTTGGCTTCAGGTAGCAGCTTGGCAGTTTTTGTAGTCTTTCCAGAGCGTATTTTGTAAGGGATTACAATGGTTTTGGGGTCTGCTAGAACAGATTATCTATAGGCATCAGAATCATCAATGTCTGAATCATTCATGTCTGAATTATTGGAAATATCATGAAATAATAGCAGAATGGGAGGAGCCTTAAGTAGGTGTACTCAGAGTCTACTATAGACAGGGGAATTGGAGGAGACTGGGAAAAATTGTCAATCAAGATTATCTCTGCCTCTAGGTTGACTGCTCTTTTCTCCTGCACCTGTGATCAGCACCTTCAACCCAAGGACTGGTACAGAATTGAGAGTGATGACCTATCTGTCTGCATTTATGGCAACCTTGGCATCTAGAAGGATTCTAGGAATTCATGGTGAGGATACAAGAGCCACAGGAAAAAGAACCAGAGTTAGAGGCTTCTTGGTTCTCATGAAAAAAAGCTCCAGAGTGAGTGAGATTTATGTCCTGCAACAGTGTCTTTATACTCTTCATAGATGAGAGCATGGCCTTGTGAGCTTTAAAATGGAGGCACATAAGTTGATTGACTTTAAGAGCTTAAGCGTAATCCATGTAGGATTCATGTGCTGTCAGCTGTCTTTTAGTTATAAATTTCTGTTCTTCTATATAGAACCTGTCTGCAAACTCAGCCAAAGTCTCTTTGGATTTGAAGGCAATTTTCATAAAAGCGTTCTTTTTCACTTCCAAACTGAGGTTGCCACCAAACTCATCAATCAGAAGCTATTCTTCTTGTCCCAAGTATCAATGAAGGGCAGTTTAGGCACCACCACCTCCTGGCAGATGGGGTGCAAGCAGGTTAAAATTTGCTCCTTCTTAACCTCATCAGAGGTCCTCTGCATAGCTGCTTTATGAATGATTAAGAAGGCTGTAATGGTGGACGTTTTAGGGTTGAAGACTTGTTTGAAGATAGGTTTGAAGTGAGATTTGGGATTAGGGCTACTATTGTTACTATCTAGCATATTTATAAATGAGGAGAATTCAGCTTTGGATTCTGAAGGGGGGTTTTGTGCCCACATCTGGCAGATACTCTCTTAAAGAGTGGTCAAAGTCTCAGAGGTGCGGGCACCCAAGTTGTTAGCCTGGTCAGTCTGTCACTCAGTAACATCTAACTGTCAACCATGAGTACTCACCACAGTTAAAAGCTCAGCCAAACAAGAGGTCAAATAAGGTTCTACCAAGAGACAGGGGGAGAACCTGTCATCTATAGAGTCAATTAACTCACCCACCTCTTGAACATCCTTGTCAAGGCTGAGGTGATCTTGCTTCAGGTGGTCTACTTCATTGGCTAGGGCAATGAACTTCCTAGCACACTGGATTGAGGGTTCCTGGGAAAGCCTGGGCAGAAGCCATCTTTGTCAGAAAGTCCAAATAAACTAGTGATGCTTATCACAGTATCACAAAACACAGTAACTTCTTGTTTCAGGATGGCAACTTGTGAAGTCAAGGCAGTCACTTGAGTATCAGGCTGCAGAGAGTCTGTATGGCATCTTTGACTACAAGTGGATGTACATAGCTCTCTGATAGGGTCCCATAAATTATGTTCCCTATCCATTATGTCATCATACATGGTGAAGAAGGAACATCCGGTTTAAGCGCAGACAACTTGTTTACTTGGGCCTGAAGCTTGGCAATGAAAGCATTTGTGGTGGCTCTCACTTGATCAAAATCCTCTTATAGATCATGAAGACCTCTAGCAGCAAGCTCCACTACCTGTTGCAATTGGTCAAAGAAGTAAGCACTAAACACAGTAAGCTGCTCCATAAGTCATTTGGAATAAGAGAGGTGGGTATTCAGGGTGGAATCTACTTAGGTTTGCTAGGGCAGTTCTAGCTGGTAAAACTCATGCAGACGCTCCAGGACGTACTCAGTGATAGACTGGCGCATTTGCTCTATGAAAGTAACCAAACAAGACTGATAAGTAATGGATCATGTTGGTTATCAGATACAAAAGAGAACAAAGAGTGAATTCACTGCTGGTAAGCAGCAAACAGGATACAATGATTAGTTACAGCGGCTTGGAGAGACAAGATTTCTTGAGCATGAAGTCCCAACACCATTTAGTGGTGAGCCAAGGTGGGCTGCACAGAGGAAAAGAGTAGATGCTTATCAGAGCCAGTTTCTGAGAAGAGATATTGCAGGAACTGTGGGGCAATAATTAACTTTTAATATTCTGCTCAATTAAACTGTAGTTGAAGGCGGGAGATGCTCCATCACGGGCTATTCCAAGAGCTATTGCCATGACTTGCTCCAAGTCCGGGGACCCATGGGTAAACTACTAGACAGGGACCATTTACTAGGTTCAAGACAGTGGGGACAATAGGTGAGTCCAAGATTTTCTCTTCAATAGGAGGACTGGTAATTTCAGGCAAAGACGGCTCCTGTATTGGAGTAGGAGACAGGCCTGAGAACATACTGTAGATTCAGAACCTGTTGGGAAAAATGTGGGATTGTCAATTTTTTGCGTAAACTCACCTACTTAGTGTAATTTTTTTATCCTTTTATAAAAAAAGTAAGTTGCTCTGGGATGAAAATTACTCCATTAAGATGGTGAGTTCATGCAAAATAATTTGACAATCCTGCATTTTTCCCAACAGGTTCTGAATCTACAGTAGTGGCAAAAGGGACAACTAAGAAGATTACAGCCCCTATAGTGAGCATCATTTTTTGTGTTCTGGGGTGCAGTACAGACACACAACAAAAAGTCCTAACCTTAGGATTGGATTTGTACTAAATCTTGGTTAGTTGGCAGGGAAGGTGATGCAATTATCTTGTAGCTCTGAATAATAAATCTCTACTAGTTGTGGCTAGAGAGAGGCACCAAAGTAATTGAAAACACAAATACAGAAATTTGAATAGAACTTAAATTTTATTGAGAATAAAGAATTGTAATTTATACAGTAGTTTTAAAAGCTATGGCGGCAAACAAAAATACTTCAGATTTAAACAAAATCCAAGTTGCGCAAGATTCAGGATTTAATTAATTAAAAATATTTTTGTTCAATAAATGAACTGTCAAACCAAATTTTTTTTCACTAACCCATTATACAAAATTAAAGCAGATATCAAGCAGTGTAGTTCAAACCACAAACAAAATGAACTGACACAACAAGTGAAATGAATGGATGCTGTTCCGGAATATATTATAATCCAATCAGGATTCATATGAGGCACCAACAGAAGAACTAAAACAAAACAAAACTTGAGCAATCTAGAAGCAAGATTACACAAGCACAAAACAAAATGAACTCACACAAAATGTGTAGTATGAGCAGCCTAAAATAGAAAAATATCAATTTAACAGCCAATCAACAGCTATCCAATTTAGGAACAGAGGCATTTTATCCACTTTTTCTGGCTCCAGATTTGTATTAAAAGGTTTTGAGAACATTCCAAATATGGAATTAAGATTATAATAAAAATAAATTATTAATTTTTAAAATTTCTACTTTTAGTGATTTTATCCTAGGTTTTTTACTATGGTTTTTACAAGTAACATCTTCAACCGCGCTAGCAGCCAAGCCAGCAGCAGCCAGACCAGCTTCAATGGAGGCAAGGCTCAGAACGTGGAGGCACCTGCTTACACCCAAGCCTTTGAGGCAGGTAACAAGGAATCTGACCTGAAACTGTCCCCCAACCCATATGGCTTTGACTTGTTTGAGAATCACTTAGCGTCTAGCTTTGCCCTTTCTCCCACACCCACCCCTGCACAAGCTGCCCATCAACCAACCAATCAGGATGGCAACCTTGATTTGGAACAACTTCCTGCCACCGCCCAACCTGCCCCCCTCAGCCAATCAGGCTTCAGCTCCTGCCAATAAGCGCCTCAAATGAAGAATAATCACTGCCCAAATTCTTCAGGAAATTGTGGCACTCAACCTTCAGGGTCTGTCCTGGGATCAGATAGCCAGCCAATTAAAATTCACCCAGGCTACTGTCATGCGGAAATTCAACAACCTGATGAACAGGGGGAATCTGATTGGGACAGCCAAGAAGCCAAAGAAGGCCACAGAGTCCCAGATCAATGAGGCATACCCAATAATGCTTGACCTCCTCCAGCTGGACCCCAAGCTTCCCTTGGCCCAGGTCTGGAAGCAACTTGCGCACCATGGCATTTGGGTGTCTGAGCGCATGGTGCAGCTCTGGATGCACAGAAAGGTGGCTTCAATTAGGGTTCTTACAAATTTTGCCAGCAACCAATGGGATGGCGCTGATGATTTCCCATATGACACTGCAATTGAATCAACCCTGTTCAGATGCTTGACAAGTCTAACAGATGACATCATGTTTGTCTTGTACTACAAGTTATCAATTGCATTTGACAATTTTAGTGAGCAAGGAAAAGCCGCCGCCAAGAATAGAAGGAAGAAGGTCAAAAAGGGGACATTCATTGGTGCATTTCTGGATGTTTGAGCCAAGGGTTTTGTCTACTATTAGACAAACCCTGATTTCATCAATGGGTACTCATACAGCCACATCCTCGGCGGATTGCTCAACTCCTGGGATGGCTTGAATTCCAAATACCGGGTTTTCTTGAGCCACCAGATGGATGGTAGCTCCACTGCCCTTGAGGTCATCCAGCAACACAGGCACCAGGCCTCAGTGTACCCAGCTGGCCACGTAGACATCCATCTGGCTGATGTTGTGTTCTTTAATATTGGAGATACACCCCAGGAGCACTGCCCTCAGGCTTTCAACAACCTCTATCTTGGGGGTCCTTGATAACAATTTTCTCTTTGGTCACCAAATGGTGGCTGACTTGTTTGCGCAAATGGTTTTCCATGTGAACATGGGCAACCAATCACGTAAGGATAAGCGCCTTCTACCTCAGGCCACTGCCACTTACCAGCCCATCTAGCCAATGACCAATGAGGAATACAACAAGCATTATATGGCAGTCATCACGCAAAATCCTCCTGCCTCCACCCCCGCCACCAACACCCCCACCTGCAAACCCAACCCATCCAATCCCAGACCCCCCAGACCAGTACCGCCTCTACGTCTTCCTTCCTGTGCCATTCTGCCTACTAGGCATCACTCATCCCTGCCTCAATAAACCCACTGGTCCCAAAAAATTCTATTTATATTATCTTTATTTTGAATTTCAATTTTTTGTGTTCTCTTTGTTTATAGTTGGCTATATTCTTTATGTTCAGCTTATTTCTATAAAATCATATATTTACTATGCCATATATCTAGATCCAGAACACAGTTATTTTTAGCACCCAAACACATCCCCTTGTGAAAATATTAACAACAATTTGGTTATCAACTGAATTTAAATTAGAAAATTATAGGTTAATTGTATTTAGATAAAGTTGTTACTGATCCAAATTCAAAACCTTAATGATAAACTTTAAGCCAATCAGGAGCTGAGTGATAAAGTGATTTTTGTGACATAAAGGGTCATTCAATAATTCTTTGATGCATGTGCGCTAATTAATATGATTGGCTGGATGTTTTGCCATTGTACGCCATTGCTGTTGTGGCAAGTTGTTGATGGACTAGTGCTATCCCAGCAGCTGATTGGGCATTAGTCCATCAACAACTTGCCACAGCGGCAATGGCATACAAAGGCAAAACATCCAGCCAATAATATTAATTAGTGCACATGCATCAAAGAATTATTGAATGGCCCTTTATGTCACAACAATCACTTTATCACTTGGCTCCTGATTGGCTTAAAGTTTATTATTGAGGTTTTGAATTCAGATCAGTAACAACCTTATCTAAAAACAGTTAACGCTATAATTTTCTAATTCAAATTTAGCTGATCATCAAATTGTTGTTACTATTTTCATAAGGGGCTATGTCAATTGCCAAAAATAATATGGTAATCAAGGAAACAATGTCAACACAAAGCAAACAACACATTGAGATGAGCGTAAAACATATACACAATGGGTAAAAAGATGGGATAATGTAATAAATAGGAAAACAAAAAGGAATAAACAAAGAGGCAACAAAATCAAAATGATACAGAACTTATTGGGGAAAAAGCTATAAAAATATATGAAAAGGTTAGTAAAAAATCAATGAGAGAATTGGAAAAGCTTCTGAAGGACCTTGACATGGCAATTGCTAAAATAAAGGACATTGACCGCAAGGTCAAAGCCAAAGTGAAGTCTGCTGTCCTTAAAGGGGACAAAATAGACAAGGTGTCCGCAAAGGCACTAATGTCAAAAATGCCAGACACCCCAGAGAAGACAATTGAGCGCTTACTAAATATTCAAAAAACTGTGGTTGAGGGCCTCCAGTTCAAGGCATACAATCTTTCTGCACTATCTGGCTGGGTTGATGACCTGGAGATGTATGCCTACCTCAAACCTGCCAAGCGTGCCAGGGCACAGGATACCAAATTGCTGGCGCAATTGCTTGCGCTGAGAATGGCAAAACTGGCTGAAGCTGCCGGCAAGGAAGAAACCCAAGAAGGTAACCTAAAAAATTAAAATTAATAAAAATTCTTAAATACTTACCTTTTTTTAGATGTTGATGGTGATTGCCGCTGGGTCCTGGTTCCTTTTGTCCCCCCCCACCTTCTATTCCAACTACGCCACTCATGTGGCCAAACAGCTTTTCCTGCCCCCCTGTCTTGTGGAAGCTCAAAGACAGGATCCATGGTACATTCCTGATGTCCAGGGAGGCATTGGCTGGGCTTTCACATGGTGAGGAGGCATCTGAGTGGGCAGTTACTGCCTACAAGGATGCCCAACTGGTCTTCCTGGACCTGGTTAACCTCAGTGAAGTTTACTTTGTAAACTCCATTGATCTTGTTTGGGACATCCTGGTGACGCTCTCATTCAAGAATATACCAGAAATGGGCCAGGCTCCTGCGGCTGCTTGCTTCTGCTTTCCAGTGGAGTATACCATCTCTTACCTGTTGGAGAACTTTGGGTGTGCGGTGTCAAAATTGGCTGTTGCAGATGTAAAAGCTGTAAAGAAGACAAAAATCCTCCTGGCAGACTTTGGGCTGGCCTGGAGTGCTAACAAGACGGGAGTCCCTGCAGCTATGGAGCTGACCTTTGCCAAAACCAAGCAAAAGAAGAAGATTAGCGCTGTATACAACAAATTGTGCTAGTTTACAGAAGCCTTTGCTGGACAAAGGCTTCACCTTGTTGTTTACCTTGGGTATCTTTTCCTCTTTGGGATTAGCGCCAGTGTAGAGGACCTAGACGGGGTCCTTCTTGGGGTTGACAAGGCCAGGCTCTCACTGGACAGAAAGAAGGTCCCCCCTGGGTATGATTTGGTGGAGCACCCCATCCAGGACGCCCTGGTCTTGGCTGGCATCTTTGGGCTTACAGCCCCGCCAGAAAAGCTGCTCCTCCATTCCCACCTCACTATCCTTCCTTTTACCAGTAGGCGCAAATACTTTAATAAGGGTGTATCCACTGTCCATGGTGTGGAGGTGGAGGTTGTGTGCCACCTCTATTGCAGGGTGGGTACATACCGCCAAACCCATTATAGGCGCACTTAATTTTATCTCTATATCAATAAATATATTTATACTCTACTATATTTTTATACTATAAATAATTTTTCAAATAATATTTTAGCAAACAAGATTTGCAAAATATATTGCAGAAATGGGTTTCATAAAAGTATAAAATAATATGTTAATAAAATAAATTCTAACTTGTACATTTTACGTTATATTTTTAAAACTATTTTTATATTTATTTGACCAAAGTGATTTAAATCTATTTGTGTAATCCAGTATTGAGTGTTTGGGATTACCTCAGATGGCATAATAAAATTATATATAGTAAAATAAATAAATTACTTACATCTATTGATGGATCTTCTGAATGTGATTGCATGCTTGTAAACATCTAAATATAAAATGATAATTAATAAATATTGAATAGTAAATAAGAGAATATATGAAAATTGGACACACTAAGCCTTTAATTGATTGGCTGTTTGGCTAGGCACGCGGGGATGAACAAATCAGCGTGGCCATAGAATTTGGCCACAGTCTCAGATGGGAGGGTAGGGATCCTGGCCTGCAGCAAATCAAACAGGTCCTCAGTCCCTGCTGGGGTTCCCCACTTGATAACTTGCTTGAGCCACCCAAAGACTTCCTCAATGGGATTTAGGAAGGGCAAATAGGCAGGGAGAAAGAAAAGGCGCAAGTTTGCCGTAGCCAATTGCTGGGGGCCCACTGCAATGCTTGTGTCAATCATTGGGAATTCCTTGAGAATGTCAGCCCCCTTGTGGAGACCAACATTGTCCAACACAATCACATTGGTGAAGCCCAGGTTTGTGCGCCTCAGGTGCTCCTGGACCAATCAGAGGAATGACAAGAAGTTATGGCTGTTGTGAGAACCCAATATCATTTGATAAAGCTCAACCCCCTTAGGACCAAGGTGAGCCATCATTGAGTATGCTGTGGCGCGGACTGCAGCACACCAAGCCATCCCGTCATTGGAGCCTTTGAGGACATAGCCATATGCATTGTGCATCAACAAGGCAAATGCTGATTATCAATATAATAGAATTTCACCATCCCCTTGGCTTTGAGGGCAGTGTATGCCTCAGCGTAATTTTTCTGGGTCTCAATATTGGCTGGGCTGTTTCTGTTGTAGGGAGATACCCTGAGCTTTTTCCAGGAAAAGCGCATCCCCTTGAGCAGATGGTAGTAAAAGGAAATTGTGGCCTCAACCCCAAAAGCAGACTTGACTATGGCCTGTATATTTGCCAGTTTAAGATGGCAGTCCTGGGTGATCCACTGGTGGATTGCCCATTTGTGCTCCTTGGTGAGCATGGTGGAAACACGCAAGAATTTCTCCACAGCAAGGACTCGGCCAGTATCAATGAACTTGTTGAAGGTCTTTGAGGTGTACTTGGGATCCACCCCAACAAGAGCTGCAGCTGCCTTGTAATCACCAAGTTTCCTGCATGAGCCGGAGAAGGATGATGCACTTAATGTCAGGAATGCGCTTGTGAGCGGGCTTTTTAACGGTGGGGATTGGCTCGTTGGTGTTGGGCACAACACAGGGCATGGGCACCTTGGTGTAAACGCAGCAACTTTTTTGAGCACCAACTGTCCCTCATTGGTTTGGTAGAACTTGGGCTCCTTGTCCTCCTCCTGATTGCCATCACTGATGTAGGGCTTGTAGCTAGTATCAAGTACAGGCTTCACCTTCTCCAGCATGGCTGATGGGACCAAATCTTGCCGGTACACAATGTCAAACATATATGAAGTAAGTTCTACCTTCTTGTCTCTAACTTTCTTGGTAGTGGTAACCTTAGTGGGCTTCCGGGTCAGCTTTGGGACCCAAGGGTTTATACTCTGCACCCTAGTGCTTGTGCTCCTTGAACCAGCTGTGTCAGTGCAGCGTCACTATGGAACTCTCCTCTCCCGCCTCCCTCCTGAGTAGGCACTTGTGTTGCACTAAGTCTATTCTTTGACCTGCAGGGGCAACCACAACTGCGGCACACAACAGGTGCAATGGTAGTCTGTTGCTGTGTTCCTTCCATTTTGAGAATTTGATAAGATATTAAATAAAACTTAATTAAGTTACCCTAATTTTAATTTTTGCTTTTATCTGTTTATGGATATTTAATTAATATTTTTTCCCACTCAATATCCCAATCATAGATTTTTTATTTCTTAGTTGTTTTTGGTTTTACAACACCCATTTTAGAATATCCAAAATAATTTTCACCCATTTTCCCATATTTTATGCCAAATTAAGCACCCAACACAATATTTTTAAAATTTATGTTTCAGATCTTGTGTCTTATTTTATATACCTTGGTATCATTCATGATTACAATCCATTGCACATATTGCGTGAGTGATTTTGTTTACATAGTGAGTTGCTATTGTGTTTTGTTTTTGGTTTGCGTTTTGGCACACCTTGCTTGGGTGTATTTTGTCACCAATTCACATAGTAAACATATGTACACCAAAAGTCAACTCACACCATTTTGTTTGTGAATCAATCTATTTTGGATTTTATTTTGAATGGTTTTGCTTTGCATGTGAGCCCTTTGTTGCTGTGTTGACCCATTTTGCTCATTAACGCCAATAAACCCTGTTAACAGAGTGTATATTTTAACCTGAGAGTTGGATTTTGTTTAAATCTGAAGTATTTTTTGCTTGTTGCCATAGCTTTTAAAACTACTTTATTGTTTAGTGATACCACAAAAAAATACTAGGACAGTAGAATCACTTGCCACAAGCATGAGTGGGACAAGTGAGTTGCGCAGAATCAAAAAACCAAAAAGTTGAATTTCCCATTTGAAAATAGACTCATTTCAAGGAGCAAAAGCAGAAGCAAGGGATTTATCCTCAAAATAACCCAAAAAAGGACAAATCAATAAAGCGTGAATATTGGCATTCACAATAATTGCCTTTTTGTGGTGTTAGGCAGTAGATGAGGTGTTCTTTTGGGATACTTCCTTTGAGATCAATTTTGTGCTGAATATCCCTGTCAGGCGGAAGGCCTTACAGCTTATCTTGGAATACAGAAGGGTATTCTTGGATTAGCTGTTGTCAAATTGGGTCTTGTTTGAGTGAAGTTTCCACATTTTTAAATATATAATTGCATACATACAGGTGTTCCAATTGATTTATGCTGGGATCCTTTTCCTCTTCTGTTTTGATTATCTTAACAAAAATGTGATCTCTTATGAGGGTGTCAAGATAGATAGGGTAGATTTGATGATGTACTTCTCCTTGTTGTATGGTGAGGCTAGCATTTCCTAGTCAAAGTGAGGTTTTGTCTTTCTCATCCAATCTAGGCAAAGTACTACATTGTACTTGTGAATTAGGATAATGAGGTCACTAATGGTGGTTTGTATGTCCCCTGTTTTTGCTCTGAAAGGTATACTTTCTTAGTGATTGAGGTGCTTCTGTTGTCTTCCATAATAACCCTACTAATGTTTTCTTTTGACAATAGGGTGGTTCATGAGGTTGGCAATTTTTTTATCAACAAGGAACTGGTCTGCTTAGTGTCAAATAGTGCTATGCTTGGATATCTGTAAAAGCAGAAATAATAAGTGAGAAGTTTATTTTCAATTTGGGCGGCAAACAGTATGAGATTGCTGGAGGGTACTTGGATCATGGGAATCAAATCAACATCTTAATCCCTGTACAAGTGTGATGATCCGCATGAAGGCATTTTTGAAGGCAAGGGCTGATTTGGCCACAATAAAAACTCTATGCTTGAAGCTGGATAAGAATAGTGGCTTAAGACAGGTAAATTCCTAGTAGGTAACTGGTGGTTATTAGAGGTGGAGAGTGTTCCAGTCTAGTGGGTAACTGATGGCTACTAGAGCTGAATGGTGTCCTAACCTAGTAGGTAATGTATGGCTACTAGAAAAGAATAAATTCCCAATCCAGTAGATAACTTAAGGCTGGTGGTAAAGGATAGTGCCCCAGTCTAGTAGGTAACTGGTGGCTAATAGGGCTGGAGAGTGATACAATCTAGTAGGTGAATTAGGGCTGCTAGGAAATGATGAACTAAGGTAGCTCTAAGATTCTTTGGCCACTGTAGGGTTCCTGTTCACCAGTCCCCATAATGTGTCCTGGATCATAGCCAGGGACCAACTGGAAGGAGTTATCATTCCCTAGTAGCAATAGGTGGCTTTCTAGAAGTCTTTTACTTGACCTGCATTATCATAAACTATTCCAATATTTTTCCTGTCACTAGGCAGGCATCCTCACTATGCATTTGCACTTCAGCTGGTGCTAGTTTCTCTGTGGGCCTGTACCAGTCCTTTAACAACCTAGTAAACTCATTCCCAATAAACTCTCTTCCCCTATCTGTTATCTCAAGGTGTCTAGTTAATCTCTCTCACTCCTCTTGGGAAGACTTACTAGTGACAAAACCTTTGACAGCTTTTGCAATAGGTATCCTCCTCTTCTTGGCTAGGATAAAAGATTTTGGGAAATTCACTCATAAGGTCTCATTGTACTACTTGGAACTTTGAACAGGGGTTGTAATAGGCTTTTATTCACAGTCTGAAGGAAGATCCCTTTAGAAACCTTCTGATATAATTCCTGAGGGTCTGGGAAACAATAGAAATTTGACAATACCTTGAAGTCCTCCAACAATATCTTGGACTCCTTGTACTTGGTCTTAGACTCCTGAACTTTTCTTCTCCTCCCTTAGTCTTGGACTCCTGCTCCTTGATCAGCTTTGGTTTCTTTATCTTAAGCTTTAGCTCCTCAATCTTGGGCTCCTACACATTTTTCTTGGTCTTCAGCTCTCTTTTTAGCTCTAGTGGCCTTGCTATTTTACTTGATTCAGTCCCTGAAAAGTCTCAGATTGATCCTTCTTTTATATCTCCTTTTTTGGTTCCTGTTTTCTCTCAGATATCTGGTCTTTTTAGGGTTAAACTATCCAGTTTCTTCTGCTCTATAATATATTAAATCTTCTGACTTACTCCAGTCAATTAAAAACCAACTTTTTCCTGTCCATTCCCTCATTTTTAGGCTTAACCCCTTCTGTTTAACCACTGAAAACCTTGATCAAATAGGGTTTGGCCTGTAGCCAATCACACGTCCAGATTAAGAAATTTTGCCAAAAAGTTTCTCCAAATGACTTGCTCTTGACCCTGGTTTGAACCTGTGTTGTCTTGCTCTGGATAAACACTTGCAATGCATTTCAAACAGTTTTGCTGTAATTTCTTTCAAATTTCTCAGGGCAAACTTGATTGCTTCTGACTATATTTTACTTAAGGGATTCTTTCACCTTAATTTCTTCAATGTTTATTCTTATTTCCCAATGTTTCCTTTCACTCAGAAAAGTTTGAAACTGCCTGCTGCTTGCCGCTTGCTGCTTTTCATGGTTTTGGCAAAACTTTTGCCTATGTCCTCAGAGCTTACCCTCATTCTGTTCCCATCTGCTTTGGCTCCTCTTCACTCAATCAACCTTCCATAAATTCACTATTCATTCTCTTTTAACTGTTTCTTTCTTTTATATTTTATCTGTTAATTCTTTTTCTTTATCTCTTTTATTATTTCTTTTTAATTATTTTTCTTGATTTTTTCTTTAATTATTTAATTTTTTTACTTTTATTCTGTTCTATCTTCAACTTTCCAAGTCCATTCATTTTTCTCCTTCTTCTGCTAGACTTTCTCAGTCATCTTTCATTCCTTCTAACATTCCTTCTCTGTTATCTTCCACTACTTTTGCAAGTCTTTCTCTGTCATTTTCCTGTTTTCTTCCAAGTCCTTCTCTATGAACCATTGAGGCTCTGTCTTTCTCTATGAACCACCAAGGTTTTTTCTCTATAGTCTACATACCAACACCTCAGACTCAGGCAATAAGTCTACAAGTGAGTCAGTGTCTGACTAAGCCCCATCAGTGACCTTCTCTTTAGGCTATCAACCACAGAAATTTTCATGTCTGTGCAGTTGTTTTCACTCACTCAAGTGGTTAGTTTGAGCTTTCAGTCAAAAAGCAATAAACTTTACTTCCCAGAAATCTATTTATTACTAAGTTCTGCAGCTGCTTCCCCAAGCAACTACTTTGATAACGTTTCTGGGCATATTCATACCTCTTTAGTGGCTTCAGGACCTCCTCAAAGCTATCATAAAGACATAGAAAGTGAAATCTTACCCCTAGACTGGGTAAGATTTGCTAGCTGCAGACCTCCTGCAAGTGGCCAAAGGATCTCAGAGCTATTCCAGCTCATCCTTTTCTAGCATTCCTAATTTACCTACTAGGATGCAGCATCACTCTTCTCTAGCATTCATGCATTAACTACTAAGTTGGAGCACCATTTTTTTCCAGTAGTGTCAGAATACCAGAAGTACTGTGACGTCCCATTTTCAGGATCCTCCTTTTATTTTATCCTGCTGCTAGTATTTACAAGTACTTCAATTATTGTTTATTTCCCTATTATTTGGTTTTAAACTCCAAAATTCCAATCCCTCTATATATCCCCCTTCATTTCCTTGCTTTTTGGGTCAGATTAACCTAAAATAGTGGTTAGTTTCATCTTTGAATTTACTTTTTTGCTTTGCAAACAAGTTTAACCCCGGTACTTATACACTAAGTTTGTTCAAACAAGTCCAAAACCAATTACATTTTGCTTTTTGCTCTGATTCTCTTCCCGCCTACACCAGCAGTTTGAATTAAGTTTTTCCTGTTCTTTTGCCTCTGTTCTTCTTGGTTCAAGAAAACATTTAACCACTGGCTTTCCTGTTTCTCCTCTTTACCTTGGCTTAACTTTTTTAAGTTAAGATAAAAGAAAACATGTGCTTGTGTTTGGCTCTCATTCCTAAACCCAACTAACTGCCTTTGGTTAGCCACCCTCTTCCTTATTTTTACCTCAAAAACCCAGACTTGAATAAAAGCCTGAGTTTTACTCAGTCTCAACTTAAGCTGAGATTGTTTGACTTGTACCCCAAAAAGGTACTTGTTAGGTTTTTTGGCTTCTGTTCTCTCTTTAAATTTTATTCTTGTATTTTTTCCAGGTTAGTTTTATGATTTCATTTAACTACATCTTCCATCAGTTAGGAAATTTTTATAGTGGTACTCACACTTTAATTGTTGACAGTTTCAATCCCCCAGATAGTGCTGATCACTTCTCTATACTTAGAAATCAATTTTTCAACCAAATCTTCTGTCATTAATACTGGCCTTTATTTTATTTTCTTAGGTTTAATAAATTGTCTTAATCCCTATTTCACTTCATGTAAGCTTTTAGGAGCATTATTGCAGTTATTGTTTTAAACCTTGTATACCTTTTTATACTTAACAAATATAAACATTCTTGGTTTAAATGCCTTAGTTTACAATAATTTACCCCAAGCCTTCAGACCTTACACCCCTTTAGGTGTGAGAGAGACTGATGCAGGTACAGGCATGTTCCACTAGATAATGTGACCTAACTTTTTCAGGTAGAATAGGGCCTTCCCAGCCACAGCCCAGGGTCCAGCCGCCAGCAAGACAGAATCAATCAATTCTGTGATTGCCAGGTACAGAACTCCCAGAAATTGACTACTCTGGCCAGTGTCATCAGAAGTGGGGGGTTGAGATGATCAGTTTAGGTGTCAGGTGTGGTTTTATTTGGACTAAGTAAGCAACAGGATTGTTGTATTTTTTGCTGAATATCAAAGGGTATATAGTGATTTCTTTGCTGCCACAGACTATTTGATATGAGTTCTTGGGAGTGTCTGGACAAGTGTACCACTGCAAGTCTTTCAAAGTCCAGGGTTAGGGTTAGGCTTTAATTTTGTCTTTATTGAGAAGTGTTTATCAATGATTGCCAAGAAGCTCAAAGAGAGAGGGGAGAAGAGGCAAGGCCATTTGAAATTAAAACAACTTAACCACATCTACAGATGTTAACATATTGTTGAGAAGGGGAAGGTAAAGACAAGTCATTGTCAGGAGAGCATGATCAAATCCAAGGATTAGGAGAGGGTAGGTGCTGGGTCATGCAATGCTGTTGGTTAACAGATGCAATCACTTGTCAAGAGGCAGGTCTATGCAAGGCAGGCACAGAAGCAAGAGCTTTGCGCTTGGGCTCTGGGGAGCTAGCTCTACTAGAAGCGTTTTTGGCATCAGGCACTGGTTGTTGCAAACCAAGAGAACTCAAAATATGAGTAAGGCATTGCTTGAACAAGTAGAACTTGCCGTGGTTGAGAAGGCAGTCTAGCAGAGAGTACTCTGAACCAGCTGAAAAGACATATTTAGTCTAGTCACACTCAAGCAGAGTGTTAGCAGGGCCAAGATCAAGAGGAAAGTCTGCAAGCAGGCTGCAGCCAGCAATGTGAGAGAAGCCAAAGATCTTACCACAGCGGCAAGAGTATCAAAAGCCAATGATAATGCATCACCAGCCAAGAGCAAGAATGAGGGTGCCAGAATATTGAATACAGAGAACTCTGTTGCAGACAGGATTGGCACATTTGTAGAACTCACTGCCTGAGCTGCAAGCATAAGGGGTGATGGAGGCAGTTGTAAGCTTACGCAAAAACTTGGCGTAGTAGTAGGCTCAAAGACAATCAGTGAGAGTAGGGGCATCCTGACCGCAAACAATAGGGAGAACCCGGATTGCCCAAGCAAGCATGGCAAAAGAGAGCCTTTTGACCAAAGAACCAGGGAAGCTATCAGAACGGGAGCAAGTAATGATGCCACCTCTGGTAGTCCAGGGGCGTATGAGCTGGATTGAGCTTGTAGAGGCAGTGTTTTCAATGTGCTTGGCAAACCTAATGGCCAAGTGGGTTATATAATGTACAGGCTCAGCAATGGCTGTGATAGCAGATGCTTGTGTAGTATTTTAGGCAATATCAATACACCACGCCAGGGCGCATTTGTGAAGTTCCTTTAAGCTAGCAATAGCTTGTAATGTTTTGGGTGAGGGTGCAAATCTGTTAGCCAGCCAAAGAAGAGGCAGGTCATAATCCAGTTGGCTGCGGAAGAAGGTGTGGTACACAAACGTGCTCACAATGGCAGGCCAGTGCTAAGCAAAGCCAAATATACTAGTCAGTGAGGATGTAACCTTTACACACTCTTCTAAGGTGAGCTGGACAAATTTGATGCCCTCTGAAAAGTGAGGAAACCCAAGATAAGTGTATGATGAAATAACAGGTAGCTCTTCACCATCCCAGAGAAAAGTGCTCAAAAAGCGTCTGTTTTTTTGAAAATGACCCACACTTCAGAAGTTTGGCAGCCATGCTATTGTTGCAAGACCAGGCAGAAAGTATATCCAAGGCATATTGAAGCTGGACAGAATCTCAGTGCTGCAGCTTGATGTTGTCAGCAAAAAACAAGCCAACATAGTAAACAAGCTGATTATGAGGAAACAACTCTTCAAGCTGCCAAGCAATTGGTTCAAAAAAGACATCAAAGAGAAACGGTGAGAGAATGGAGCCCTGAAATAAGCTGTGCTCCTTTGAAACTGCCAGGGTAAGAGCACCATTAACAACAATTTTACTCCCATCATTCATAAATAGTGAGATAATGAAAGAGATGAAACCCAAGGGAGCATTGCGGTCAGCCAGAGTATGAAGAACACAACACATGGGAACATTGTTATAAGCAGCTTTTAAGTCAATAAAGACCTGGCGCAAGTCATTGTGGAGAGTGATCTTTTGGATATAAAGAGCATAGATTTGAGTTAAAAAGTCTCTTCTGAAGCCAGCTTGCATAAGGCTAAACCTGCAGGCCTGCTGCATTGCAAAGCTGTTTTCACAGCCAGTCAAAAGTTACTTTTCAAAGATGTGGCAAAACATCTCAGTCAGAGAATGGGGCAAAAGGCATCAATGTGTACTGATGTAGACTTCTTAGGGATAGGGCAGACAATAGAGATGTTCCAGAAAACATGAGTAGAGCCAGTCATGACACATATCTGAAAGAAAATTAAGAGGACAGAATCAATTCCAGAAGGCAGCAGTGCTTCAAAAATGTGGGTGTATATAGAGTCAGCACCACAGTACACTGACTTGAGGTACCAGATAATGTGCTGCCTGACGTTGGCAGCAGAGAAGTAACTAAACAGCTCAGCACAGGGTGAACCTATGGTAGCCATCAGGTGATCAGGGAGGCCGTAAAGGCAAGCATCAGGTTGACTAAACACCAAGATGAAGTAGGCAACTGTACCATTCTCAGGAGTGGTATCAGGACTGAAGCAAAGTCTGGGCAGTAATTTTGTTTGTGCGCTTAAATAGCTTTACTGCTTCTGAAGAGTTAGTGCAGAAGCTAAGCTGATTTTTGAGCTTATCAGGCAACAGACAAACATGTTCAACTTGATAGACACTAAATGCAGGAGTGCAGCATGAGGCAAGAGAGCAAAGCACAAGCTCATTAACTATGGCTTGTTTGGTAGTGATATTCATAGAGGAAGTGAAACTCAAGGTCAGTCATTGTGAACATTAGTTCAGAGCAATAGCTTCAAAGTGTTCTCTGAGTAAAGCGCAGGTGCAAGGGTGCTCAAGGCTCCTGATGTAGTATCACAAGCGTTCAAAGCCAGGTATTGTGGTTGACACGGCAAGACCAGCTGCTTCAATGAAAAGAATGGGATGACCAGTGTCAACAAGGGAAACACAAGAGATAAAGTTGCAGTGCACAGGCATTCTTGCAAACACACAGTAAAGCTTTGGAGAGTTGTCCTCATCAGGGCAGACATGACAGAAGTCTCAGTTGGTGCAAAAGCCAGAAACAGCTCTGAATCTGTCCAGAGAGCTCTGAAGTGCTTCATTTCAAGAGAGGCCAAACTTGACATTGATGTCACCAAAGAAAAATATATGTCAGGGTAGGCATTAAATGTTGCCTCAAAGACTTTTATGGGAGCGCTAGGAGGGATGTATGTGCCAACCACTTTGAGAGTGGTTGTTTCAATGATTACAGCATAGGTAGTCACATATGCATGGTATATGTTGGAGCAAAAGTGGCAGAAAAAGCAGACAATACCTGCTTGTTGATGGGTGTGGGTTTGGAGGTTGGCAATGAGAGTGTGAATAATAAAGTCAGGGTGATTTTGCATCTTGGCAAATGTTGTGTTCTGAGGCGCGGCACAGACACACAACAGGAAATCCTAACCTTAGGATTGGATTTGCACTAAGTCTTGGTTTGATGACAGGGAAGGCAAATGCATTTACCTTGCGGCCCTGGAAGAATAATCTCTACTAGTTGTGGCTAGAGAGAGGCGCGGAAATACAGAAGACACAAAGACAAAAATGTGAATAGAACTTAAATTTTATTGGGTATAAATATTGAAAATATATACTGTGTAGCTTTACCACAAAACACTACCAGGACGGTAGGATCACTTGCCACCAGCACTAATGAGGCAAGTGAGTTGCACAGGATCAAGAAATTAAACAATTGTATTTTCTGATTCAGTCATCAACTCATTTCAAGAGGCAAAAGCAAAATCAAGTGATTTTTCCTCAAAATAGCCCACCAAAGGCAAAATTGAAACACGGCAAATAGTGGGATTCACAACATTGCCCTCCCCTAGATTGGCCTTAGGGGGGTGGTATTTACAAAGGAACTTAGTGTGCACTCAAGCAAAAGGACTGCCACTGGACAGGAGCTTTACAGTATATTTGGACCCTTTCTTAAAGGTCACTTCTAAAGGGCCAATCCAAAGAGAGTCCAACTTATGTGTTCAACCACCTACTCTGTGTTGATAGTAAAGTACATGATCACCAAAATCAAATTCAGGCAGGGGGGAGCGTCCAGCATTATTAGAAGAGAGCTCAAGCATCTTAGTCTTATATGTGGAAGTGTAGGCTGTGGCCTGTAGATCAATTATGTGGTTGACTAGGTCCTTAATGTGGTTGTCAGGATTCATGGCCTTATTAGAGGTAAGCAGGGGGGCCCCAAGAGCAAAGGGGTAGTAGCCTTCTGCCCATACAGCATAGCAAAGGGGGAATACCCAGTGACATAATATTTGCTAAGGCGGTATACAAAGGGAGCAACAGGTAAGTATAGGTCCCAGTTGGCAGCGTCAGAGTAGGTGAGCTTCCTCATGATAGAGACCAGTGTTAAATTTGCACGCTCAACTGCCCTGTTGATAGACAGATTTTAGGGGGCAGAGAAAAATTGGTGTGATCCCAAAGCTTTGAAAACAGAGGTTACTAGTGATAAGGAGTGCCTTTTGGGGAAGCTTCAAATATAAAAGTAGGAGGAGAAGAGGTATATTTTATTGGATGATACTTTAGACTTATATAGATTTAGCTGTGGCAGGGATATTAGTTGGACCAAACCCAGGGGCTGGTCATGTGCTGGATGGGTTTGAGTCATTGGATACCTGGAAAGTCATGTGATATTGGTTTGTTGCCATTTCTGGTATGTTGAATGGTATATTGGAAAGGCACCAAATCAGACAATGACTGGATGTTAGGTGTGATGGCAATAGCTGGAATACTTGTACATCCTGACCCTTGACACACCCCTCCCTTAAGGGGTTACTCAGGTACATCAGGAGGAGCTTTGTCTTGACGGCTGCTGCCTGATGTTCCTGGAGTTGTTTACTAGTGGGCACCAACTGGGTCAAGTGTTCTCCTTTACTAGGGTGAATGCAAGATCTGTGGTACTTTTTGGTGATGGGCTCTTTGGCACCCTGGAACTTAATCAGGTAAGTGTTCCTGTCTGGTTGGTATCTGATTATTCTTCCTGGTCCCCTGTGTACTGAGTCTAGTTCCTTTCTTTTCCCGGCTAGGAACCAGACAGGGGAGTTGATGGGGAGTGAGTCCTCTGTTGAGGTTACCTTTTGAGTTTTGAGTCTCTTTATTTCAGCCAGTTTGGCTTTGAGGCGTATGTGTTGTAGAGCTGGTTTATGTTCTACTGTGGGAGGTTTCCCCAGGGGGATCTTTACATGTGGCTGGTTATTGTGGGTGACTATTTCTGGCTTGTCCCTGTATGTTAGTTCAAACAGTGAGTAGTCTGTCCCTTGATTGGTACAAACCCAGGATACTAGTAATGCATTTTTCACGTATAGTGGCCATGTGTCTTTGGCTTTGCCATCCATTATTTTCTCCAGGGTTCTGATAAGGCTGCTGTTAAGGCGTTCAACTCTGCTGTTGGCCTGTGGCCTGTAGGGCGAGGTTGTGGAGTGTTTGATGTCCTTTGTTTTTAGATTGTTGTTTACTACGTGGCCTGTTAGCTCTTTTGCTCCATCTGTTATGATGTAGTTTGGAGTGCCATAGTCTGCTATGATTGCTTTATTGATGAATCAATTTATTGTTTCCGCCTTGTGATCTTTTGTTGCTCAGCAGATGGGCTAACGTGTGGCAAAGTCAATGGCTACAATTAGGAAACATTGATTTTTTTTGGTTTCTGAGAAGGGTCCCACTACGTCCAGTCCCCAAACCTTAAATGGTTCAGGATCAGGTACTGGGTTAACTGTTGGCTGTGGCGCCTTGGTGCTGGCGTATTTTTCACATACTGTACACTTTTTTAGAACATTTATTATGTCTTTCTTCAGGTTGGGCCACCATACTATCTCTTTCAGTGTGAGATATAGGTTGTTAGCCTTTGTGTGTTCTAGCAGACAATGGTGTTTTAGTATAGTGTCAACTCTTTATGCAAGTGGGATGTATGGAATGTGTTTATCTTTGATGATTTGGTATACCGTGCCATTTGATATGTGAAAAAAAATTTCATTCCTTACTAGTGTATTGTGAGTTAGTTGATGTATGGAGGGACCCTTTCCTTTTGTCTTGTACTCAGTATTATATAGGTTGGGCCAGTCAGGGTCTAGGTGGTCAGAGTGATCCTCTCTTGGCTGGCATAGTCTAGAGAGAGCATTGGCTGTGACCAGCTCTGCCCCTTTTTGTATTGGATGTCCAGGTTAAGTTGTTCCAGCAAGGACATCCATTTGGCTTGGCGCCGCGTAAGTGTGTTCTGAGTTTTGAAATAGATTAAGGATTTGTGGTCAGTTAGCACTCGGACATTTAAGTGTCCTTCAAGATAACATCTCCATTTCTTGCATACGTGATATATTGCTAGCAATTCTTTATTGTGTATTGGGTATCTTTGCTCAGTGTTTGTTAGTTTTCTGCTTTTGTAACATACTGGCAGGAAATCTTGCTGCCCTGGCTGGCAGATGTGTAGGACTGCGCCAATGGTGGTGTCACTGGCATCTGACTCAAGCTTGTAGCACCTGTTGTTATTAGGGTATTGCAAGATTGGTGCTTTGATCAAAGCTTTTTTTAATAGTTGGAAATTCTTGTCACATTCTGGAGTCCAGATGAATTTCTTTTTGGCATTTCTTTGGTTAACTCATTAATTGGTGTGATGAGCTTTTTGCAGTCTTTGATGTATTTTCTTAGGTAAGCTACCATACCGAGAAAGCATCTAACTTGTTTCACAGAGGTGGGGCGTTGCATGTTATTTATGGCTTTTATTTTATCTTGGTCTGCTTTGATGCCACTGTCAGAGACAATGTGGCCCAAGAACAAGAGTTCCTTTTCCATAAATTGGCACTTACTAGGCTTAGTGTATAGTTTGTGCTTTGCGAGTTGATTGAGTGTCTTGCAGACATGCATGAGGTGTTCCTCTTTTGTTTTTGAAAATATGATAATGTTGTTGAGGTAACATAATGTGTTTAAGAGGCCGTTTAGTGCTTGGTTTATCATGGTGATGAACGTTGCAGGAGCGTTGATCATCCCAAAGTTCATTACTTTACATTCAAATAACACAAATTGTGTACAGAACGCGGTCTTTGGTATGTCTTTCTCTTTGAATTCAACTTGGTTATAACCAGATGTGAGGTCAATTTTCAAGAAGATTTTTGCTCCGGAGAGCCTTGCAAATAGGTCTTTAATGAGGAGAAGTGGGTATTTATTCTTTAATGTACTTGCGTTTAGTGCTCTGTAGTCAGTAACTAAGAGAAGAGATCCTTCTTTCTTCTTTACAAAGAAAACCTCTGCCCCTCACAGGAATTCAGACAGGCAAATGAATCCTTTGGCTAGGTTGTCCTTGATGTGGGCTTTAAGTGTTTGGGTCTTCATGGGGGAGAGTCTGTAGAGGGGTGCAGGTTTAGGCATGGCTTTACATAGTTCAATGCCATGTTTGACCTCTTGTTTGGGGGTAACTCTGTGAGTTCTTCTTTGAATACATGAGTGTATTCATTTAGGAGTGCCGTGAGTTCTGGGCATTGGATCTTTTGTGTTTGTATATTATTAAATTTAGAGTACCTCGTTATGTGAAGGGTACTGTCTTTGGTTAGATGTTTAGAGTCATCTTGATTTATGATTTGGACAAATACTGTATCTCTTAGAATCAGGTTGTTGGGTTCTTTGAGAATGTTGAAATTGACTTCATTGTGTTTTATTGTCATGGTTTTTGTTTTCTAACATACACTGGGATTCACTTGGGTGAACCAGTCCATGCCTGCTACAATGTTGTAGTTTATGTTGTTCATGACAAGTCCTTTGATGGATATTTGTATGCCTTGGAGGTTAATTCTGAAGGGAGTTGTTTTGCCTTTGAGTAGAACTTTTGATTTGTCTGCCATCTTGGCGTATTTGAAGTTGGATTTGAAAACTGTTATTTTGTACTTGGTTACAAAAGGTTTGATAATAATAGTGTGTTGTGCACCAGAGTCAAATAAAATTTTATGTGTATATGATTTATAAGTGCATGGGTAGACAAGAAGTTGTGAGCAATCTTTAATTTTTAAGTTCATAAAAATGGAGGATTGCGGGACACGTGGGATGCAAGCAGCAAAGTTTGTTCCTTGGTACAGTTTCTTGTCAAGTTGGGGGGAGACAGGGGCACTTAAGCCTGTTCCCTCTCCTCTTTTCCCTGTTTCTCTGTTTTGAGACCTTCAAGGTCAGAGAATGTGGGGTCAGATTTGTAGTGGGTTGCTACTTTAGCGTTGTTAACTTTGGTGGTGTCATCTTTCTTGGGACGGGAGCGTTTTGCGCTTTGCGCTTTGGCTGCAATTGACATTGTTACAATTGGATTTGTTGTTGTTATGATTGGTATTTTGGCATTTATTGCCATTGCCATTTTCTCTGCCATTGCTGTTTGAGAAGCAGTTCCCGTTGCATGCAGCATATTCCATGTTAGCGCGTTTTTCAGCGTGCTTGACTTCAGCAATGAGCGCGGGCATGGAGATATTTGCTTCTGGGCGGATGAGGGCAGCAACAGAGGGTTTTATTCTGTTGATGATTGATGCTCTGGTGTGTACGTTGTCAGCTTGTGCTGGGTTTTGGATTTTGCAATGTATTTCTTCAAATTTGTTGGCGTAGGCTGCAATAGTGTTCTTCTTCAGAAGATTACTGAGCTGTATTGCAATATCTTGAAGAGATTTGGTGATGCAGAAATTGTGGGTGATGTCAACTTTGAACTCTTCCCATTTTTCAAGCTGGTTTTTGGTTTGTGAGCCAACCCAGGTGGCAAACCAGTTAGCTGCGGCCTTGTATAGGCGCTTGCTGGCTTCCTGGACCCATTTCTCATGAGGAATGTGGCTGGCGCGGAGTTTAGCGGCTGTGTGGTCTAGCCAGTTGATGATGTTTTCTTTGTTTTTGCCAAAGAACTTGTCAATACCAATGTATTTGGTGTTGGCAACTTCACCTGTGATGGGTGGTTGTGCGTTTGTTTGTGGTTGAAGAGAGTGACTGTGTTGAATTATCTTGGCACATGCTTTGGGCATGACCAGACCTTTGTATACAGTGCATCCACTAGGAATATCTTTGTCAATGTTGTGAGCGCAGAAGTATGTTTTCCAGGTCTCCTGGGATGTGGCCTGGTTTAGTATGTGGGCGAAGGTGGGCAGGTTCTGTTCAGTCATTTTCTCTTTTATTGGCGTGGTCAAAAACCTTAGTGCTACCAGTGATAAGAAGCGCCTTTTGGGGAAGCTTTGAATATAAAAGTAGGAGAAGAAGAAGTATATTTTATTGGATGATACTTAAGACTTATATAGAATTAGCTGTGGGGGATATTAGTTGGACCAAACTCAGGGGCTGGTCATGTGCTGGATGGGTTTTAGTTGTTGGATACCTGGACAGTCATGTGATATTGGTTTGTTGCCATTTCTGGTATGTCAAATGGTATATTGAAAAGGCACCAAATCAGGCAATGACTGGATTTTAGGTGTGGTGGCAATAGCTGGAATACTTGTACATCCAGACCCTTGACACTAGCTTGGCATTAAAGTTAGTCCCATTATCTGAGAGCAGCACTTGAGGACAGCCATGGGGGTAGAAAACATCTTTCAACAGGAAGATAGCAGTTGTTTTAGCTGTGATGTCTTTTGTTGGGCAAGCCTCTACCCACTTGCTGAAGTGATCAACAGCAACCAGAATAAAGCAACCCCCAGAACGTGAGCGGGGAAGAGGACCTACTGTGTCAATGCTAACAGTGTGAAAGGCATGTTGCAGGGGAACTAATTTGAACTTGTGGGCAGCAGCTCAAAGCCTCTGTAGCTGGCAGTTGTGGCAGCTAGCAATGACGTCTGAGATCAGCAGACTTAGATTCTCCCAGAAGTAGTTTTTCTGAAGCCAGTCAAAGGTCTTAGCAATGCCTCCATGCCCAGTTTCTTTATGAGCTTGTGACACCAACAAGAGGCAAAGACTGGGTCGTATATAAGGCAGATACTGGTCCTGTACCTTTTTGAAGAGCTGATTGCCACGTATGAGGGTATCTTCAGATAGCTTGGACAAGGCCAGTTGTATCTCCTCTGTCTCACTTTTTCAAGAAAAAGGGTACCCAATTAGTTCGTATAATTGGTTGGCCTCTGCAGGATGCAAAGCAAAAATGGGCATTCTGGAGAGCCCATCAGTGTTCTGATGTTAAATCCCAGGGTGATGGAGCACCGTGAAGTTGTATCTCTGCAGATGTAGAGCCCATCTAGATAGGCGCCCTTCAGGTTCCTTAAGCTGCTTTAATCATTTAAGAGAAGTGTGATCAGTGACAACTGTGAAGTGGGGACTGTATATGTAATGACAAAACTGCTTGACTGCATGCAACACAACAAGGCACTCCTTCTATGTGACACTATAGTTCTTCTCATGCTTGTTTAGCACACAGGAAGTGTAAGCCACAGGATGGTCTACACCCTTGTTGTCCAGTTGGGCCAGAATAGCTCCAATAGCTAGATTGCTAGCATTGGTGTACAGGATAAACTCCTTATCATAGTCAGGATACACTAGGATTGGGGCTTCTTTGAGTTTTTGTTTAAGGATCTCAAAGGCTTGCTGCTGAGTGGCAGTTCATTCAAAAAAAACATTATGTAATAACTGGACTAATGGTTCACTAGTATTGGCAAAGTCAGAGATAAACTGTCTGTAGTAGCCCATCATCCCCAGGAAGACTTGTACTTCTTGCAAGTTGATGGGCAGAAGCATTTTGTCAATGGCTTCAACCTTCTTAGTCATTGGATGAATCCCTGTCTGGGTTACTTTGTGACCCAAAAATTCAAGACATTCTTTGAAAAAGGCGCACTTGGAAGAATTCAGTTTGAGGCCAGCTTCTTGAATCTTTATGAACACCTCTTTGAGATGAGCCAGGTGATTGGTGAAGGTAGCGCTGAAAACTCTTATATTATCCAAGTATACTAGGACGCACAACAACTTCAAGTCATGAAGGATGGAGTCCATTGCCCTTTGGAAGGTGGCCAGGGCGTTGCAAAGTCCCTGTGGAATGCAAGTAGGCTCAAAAAGCCCTTCAGAAGTAATGAGTGTGGCTTTCTGACAATCCTTGGGAAATAGATCAACTTTCCAGTATCCAGACACCAGATCCATGGCAAAGAAAAACTTAGAGCCTCCAAGACGTCAGAGAGCATCATCAAAGCTCGGCAAGGAATATGAGTCCTTCTTGGTCAAAGAGTTCAATTGGCAATAGTCTATCACAATACAATGACCCCCATCCTTCTTCTTTAAGATGGGTAGCAGAAATGCCCAAAGACTTTGGGAAGGCGCCAGCAACCCAGCGTCTAACAGTTGTTTGAGCTCTTTAGATACTTGGGCGTCTTTTACACAACTGCAGCAATATAGTTTAGCACAGAAGGGGGGTGTCACCAGTGTCAATCTGATGGATAACGCCTTTGATAACCCATAATTGATACTGCTCTTAGAAAAGATATCGGAAAATTGGTCTAGTAAATCTAGCACTTCTTTCTGTTGAACCGGGGACAGTTGTGGGAAGTCTTGTGCAGTGAACAAAGATAGGACTTGCAGCTCATCCTCTGATAGGTTAAAATCTTGAAACATACCAAAGGGATGAAGAAACAGGAAGTCAGGAGCGCTCAACAACTTGCCATATCCAACAATCTTCTCCCTAGATACGGTCATGGGGATTGCAGTCAGGTTGGCTACCAACAACTGAGCAGGGTCTTTATGAGAGATATCTAGGATTCCAGGACAGAGATAAGGTTTGTTGCGTCCTAAGGTGTCAGGATTGTCAATTCTCTTCCTCTGGAACCCCAGGCCCAAGAGCGGGAATTGAACCCAGAACCTGAATTCCCCTGGGCCACTGGGTCTATGGACCGCAGGACTACCTGCCCGCATTTTTCTGGGGTCAAGCCCCTGCAAGCTGACGATGAAGATGATGGCCCGTTCATTGATACAAATCAAGTCAAAAAAATTATTTCACCAAGTGAAGCACCAATCATGGCACCTAATGGAGGCAACCAGGCAACAACTATTAGCTTCATGAGTTTGAAGTCTTCACCAGTAACCAATAAAGAGCCAACCCAAAGAAGAGGCACTAGCCTGAAGCCTGGCCCCATGACCACAACACTAGAGAAGATAATCAGGTAGCTAAATTGGGAGTCACAACCAATGAAAGAACTCCTGGGATGAGTGCCATTTTGCTGCCTTTAGACCCAAGTCCCCAATTCCCCCGGGCCCTGTCTTTCTCAATGCCCTGATGACCCCTCATGAAAAATGATTAAGTTTGAAGGTGGGGTGCTATATAGACCCAAGGACCCCACACTCCAAACTTATTGCCATTTTTGAATAAAGGTTATGTTACTTTGGCTTACACAGCTACTGCCATATTTTGTATTTGCTGTCTATCAGTTTAGTTCAAGATCTCCTGGCCCACCTGCCCCTCCTCCTGTAGTTTTCTGTCCACCTGGCGTCCTCTTTGGGCCTGTTCATTTTACTGAATATTCATTAAAGCCCAAATATAAAGATTATACACCAGAGAAGATCATTGAACTTGACCCATTAGCCCACATCCAATCTGCCATCAGATACAACCGCCAAGGCCCGTGGATATTCTCTACCCCCAAGCTATTTAGAGAAAAATTCAACTATCTCCCGGCCTACAACATCTATATGAAACCACCTGTAACACCCAAACCAATGCCAGCCTCCTCTCCTGACCTCCCAACCAACCATACCAGTAAGATTTTTGGAATAGTGTACATCACCCTGGCGGGGGTGGTGGACATCATTGTTCTGGCCACCGGCCCATGGTCTTGGATGAGGAAGTCTACTTCTTACCTTCTAAAGTTAGCTCCTCTCTTATGGTGGGCCCTGCCAGCAAAAAACCTGGCCCAAGTTACCCCCAAAACTGGCGGGCCAGCTGCCCAAGAGTGGATCCCTGACATAAGGAGGGGGAGAGTACAACTCCAAGAAGGTGTGTTCAGGTAGTTCATAGGATATCTGGGAGTCCAGGATAGCCTGGGAGCCAGGTGAAATGATGACAGCAGACGTGACTAGAAGAGGGATCCCTTCAGACGCAGGACAAGCCATAGGTGGACACTTCATGTTTGAAGAGTGGGTGCAATACTTGAGGTTGAAAACCCCAGTGGGATATTCCAAGGCACAAGTCTTGAGGTGTTTCCCAGGAACTTTAACTGGCTCTTTGAAGATTAAGGGGACTTCATAGCCTAGAATAGAGAGATAGCCATCTTTTAAGTTGATTATTTCATCATATTCCCTAAGGAACTGGGTGCCAACTAGGAAATTTTAACTCTCATTTTCCAAGACAACTGCTGACGCAGCTAGGAGAAGCTTGCCAAGCCGCATGGGTAGAGCGGAGTAAGCCCCTATGGCGCAGGTCATAGACAGTCCAGCCGTGTCATACAACTGATGATAATTAAGGTCAGGGGCAAGTTTGAGTTTCTTCACAAGCTTGGAGGATACAGCATTGACTGGCAAGCCAGTGTCTAGAACTGCCTTAATCTTCACTTTTTGAATGGATATCTCTACTTGAGTGATAGTGCAGCCAAAGGGGGAAGGAAAGCCAGGATATCTTGAGCCTCTGCTAGTTCCTTATCCTACTTCTCAATCATGTATCTCAACCCTGGCAACTCCTTATAAACAGTTTGGAGAGAGAGTGAAACAGACACATTCTTGAAGACAGTGTCAGCAACCTTGGCAGCTTCTTCTGACAACTCCACTAGCACAGGGGAACTCTTAGCCTGAGTGAGGTAAGGGCAAGAGACAATTTCTTTGGCTTCAGGCAAAGGCTTGGAAATAGTTGTAGTTTTTTTCTGAACGCAATTTTTAGGGAAATGTAATGGTTTTGGGGACAGCCAGAACAGAGTACCCATATGCATTGGCGTTGTCAGTATCAGAGTCATCAAGGTCAGAGCTGTCAGAGATATTGCGGAACAAGAGGAGGATAGGAGGAGCCTCATTATTAGCAGTCTTGTTGTCAGATATAGAGGGAGAGATTGAAAGAGACTGGGAAGAATTGTCAACCAAGAGCGTCTCTGCCTCTAGGTTGACTGCTCTTTTCCCGTCTGTTTCTTTGGATCAGCTCCTTCAACCCATGAGTTAGTGCAGACTTGAGAATAGTGACCTATCTGACCACAGTTGTGGCAACCTTGGCGTTGGGGAAGATTTTGCAAGTTCATGGTAAGAATGTGAGGACCATGAAAAGACAAACCAGAGTTATAAGTAGCTCAACCTTCCCTAACAACTGCTCCAGAATGAGTAAGGTACATGTCCTGCAACAGTGTCTTTATGCTTTTCATAGAGGAAAGCATAGCCTTATGGGCTTTTAAATGAAGGCACAAAAGCTGGTTAAATTTGAGAGCTTGAGAGCAAGCCATGTAAGCTTCATGGGCTATCAATTGTCTGCTTATAATCAGTTGCTGTCTTTCCATGTAGAATCTGTCTGCAAACTTGGCTAGTGTCTCTTTAGGCTTAAAAGCAATATGCATGAAGGCATCTTTCTTTACTTTCAGGCTAAGGTCACCACCAAACTCATCAATCAGAAGCTGCTTCATATTTTTCCACGTCTTAATAGAGTGTAGTTCTGGCACAACTACCTCTTGGCAGGCCAGGTGTAGACAGGTCAGAATGTGTTCCTTCTTGACTTCATCTGAGGCTCTTTGCATGGCAGTTTCATAGATAGTTAGGAAAGCTGCCATAGTCAAGGTTCTGGGGTCAAAGACTTGCTTAAAAGTAGGCTTGAAGTGATTTTTGGGAGTTAGGCCACCATTGTTGCTATCAAGTACGTTTATACGTGGGAAAAACTCTGCCTTGGATTCTGAGGGAGGCTGTCTAGCCCATAACTGGCAAACACTTTCTTCAAGGGTGTTAAGAGTCTCAACAGCGCGGCCCCCAGTATTGACAGCTTGAGTGGTCTGTTGTGCATTAGTATCTAAGTGTTGACCTTGGGTGGTCACTATTGTGGAGAGTTCAGCCAGCCGTAAAATAAGAAATGGCCCCACTGAGAGGCAAGGGGCAAATATATCATTTACAGATTTGATTACTTCATTCATTTCTTGTATGTCTCTATTCAGCTCAGTGTGGTCTTGCTTTAATTGATCCACCTTGTTAGCTAAGACAATTAATTCCCTAGCGCATTAAATTCAAGATGCTCCAGATAAACCAGGGCAGCAACCATTTTCATCAACCACCCCAACTGGACTAGCAGCAGTTGCCATCATTTCACGTAGGGCGGCAAGTTCTTGCTGTAGCTCCACAACTTGGGTAGTCAGTTCAAGAACCTGGGGGTCAGGTTGAGGCACCTCAGCAGGATGTCCCTGACTGCAAGTAGTCAAATGTAGTTCTCAAATGACATCCTATATTCTCTGTTCTCTATCCATCAAGTCATCAGAAGTGAGAGGGCAGAACATCTGGCTTGAGCATAGATAGTTCATTTACTTGAATTTGAAGTTTGGCTATTGTAGCAGCAGTGGCCACTCTCTCTTGCTCAAATGTGGTACTGAGTTCATTAAGGCCTCTAGAAGCAAAGTCCATTACCTGCTGTAGCTGCTCAAAGGAGATATGTACTGAAGGCATTGAGCTGTTGCACAAGTTGCTTGAAGTCAGTGAGATAAGCGTTTAAGGTGGAACCTACCTGAGCTTTCCAGGGTTGTTCTAGCTGATGAAACTTGTGTAAACGTTCTCTCACGTATTTGGAGATAAACTGGCGCATTTGTTCAATAAAATTAACCAAACAGGCCTAGGAGGTGACAGAGTTGTGTTGATTTTCAGATACCAATGAAAAAAGGGAATGAATTCACTGTTAATAGGCAGCAAATTTGTCCCAGTGATGAGTAACCACAGCTTGCAGAGACGAGATTTCTTGGACGTGGAACCTCAACACCATTTGATGATGGGCTAAGGCAGGCTGCACAAAGTATGATAGTAAGTGCTCAGAAAAGCCAGCTGCTGAGAGGAAATGTTGTGAAAATTGAGGAGCCACAATTAATTCATATTATTCAGCCCGACTAAACTTCAACTGAAGGCAAGAAATGACTCTTTCACGGGCTATCCCAAGGGCTACTGACATGACTTGTTTTAAGTCAGTGGTACCCATGGGGTAAGCAACTAGGCGGGGACCATTCCTGAGGTTCAGTATAGTGGAAGTAATAGTCTGGTTGGCAATATCTTCCTCAATAGAAGGACTGGTTATTTCAAGTGAAGTCAACTCTTGTATAAGTGAAGGCAAAGGACCTGAAAACATGAATGCAAAGGGGATAACCAAGGGGCTTACAGCCCCTGTAGTGAGCATCATTTTTGTTGTGTTCTAAGGCGCGGCACAGACACACAACAGAAAATCCTAATCTTAGGATTGAATTCATAATAATTCTTGGTTAGATGACAGGGAAGGCAAATGTGTTTGCCTTGCGGCCCAGGAATAATAATCTCTACTAGTTGTGGCTAGAGAGAGGCGCAGAAGTACAGAAGACACAAAGACAAAAATGTGAATAGAACTTAAATTTTATTAGGTATAAAGATTGGGAATATATACTGTGTAGCTTTACCACAAAACAGTACATGAACGGTAGGATCACTTGCCATTGCATTAGTGGGGCAAATGAGCTGCGCAGAACCAAGAAACCAAACAATTGTATTTCCTGATTCAGTCATCAACTCATTTTGAGAGGCAAAAGCAAAAGCAAGCAATTTGTTCTCTAAAATAGCCCACCAAAGACAAAATCAAAGCACAGTGAATAGTGGTATTCACAACAGCAAAGTTGATAAACCACGTCCTGGAAAGAAAAATTAGGTTGTAGGTGTTGGCATAGAAAATAATGAGTTGCTCAAGTTTGTCAGTCCTGAGCGCGCGTACATTAAGATAAATAATGAGTAGTGGACTTTTTAACATTGAGTTGAAGAATATGCACTAGCAGTAACCACAAGATTAGAAGGAGAAGATTTCTGCAAGAGAGGTGTAGCAACTGACAGTGCAGATGCAGAATTAGTGTCACAAGTGACAAACTCCTATCAACTATACTTATCAAAAAGCCTCAACTACAAAACTCAAACCCCGGCATCTTGCGGGCCGCCAGCCCGCAGGGCCAGCCGCCTGCAGTTTTTTGGGCTCAAATCAGAACAGGATTTGACTTTGAAAAATTCTTTTAAGCTTGATGAACCAAATGTATCTACGCCAATACTCTCCACACTAAAGGTTCCTGATAAAACAACCAATCAACGGGCAGGCCCAGCCACAGATTTCAAAATAACTTGGGTCCGCACAAAAGGAGAAACAGAGAATTTTTTCATAGAACACAGACCACCCAGAGGCAACTAATCACACAACCTGATTAGGAAATTTAAACATTCTCAGTTCAAACTAGCCAATGAAATAACCCCCGCAACTGATGCCATCAAAGACTGTGAAGACCTGGTAATCAGAAAAACCCGGGTTGACAAAATTTTTAAAAGGTTTACCATGACAAATGTGCATACTTATACCCTGGGCCGCCAGAAAGATGCCCATTGCCATTCTTGCAATAAAGTGACATAAACCTTTAGTTCAACCAGATCATATCATACTTGTTATTAGTTTTAATTCATTTACAGTCTACTCCTTGCGGCTCTGCACCCCGTGCTCACCTACACTAAGAAACCACGGACCAGCCGCCTAAACTTTACCGTCCACCAGGAGCTCCTTTTGGCCCAGTACATTTTACTGAGTACCCACCCAACCCGGTGTATTCAGAGTTTACTCTGGAAAAGATACTCATACACAACCCAAAGCTAGAACTAGAGAGACAGAAGTTCTTTACAGTGAAGACATTAAAATTATCTGACCTCCTCTGCTATTCTGAGACAAGTATAATTTCCCGCCCGCATATTTGGTTCCAATGACACTGCCCCTCACCCCATGGCCCAATTGCCCAAAAAAATCTGTTGCCACTAATGAATCCACTTCCACTCAGATATTTGGGGTGATGTATACCACCCTCACCAGATTGATTGATTCTATGGTGCTTGTAAGCGGACCTTAGGCAGTCCTTGGAAATTTTTTATCTTATATGTAAAGATAGATCCAATCTTGTGGTGAGCACTCCCTTCTGGGCCCACGGGCTGTCTGCCCACAAGTTCTCAGGAGCCTCTCACAGATTGGATCCCTGAAAATCAGTTATAAGGGCAGATTAAGTCTCAGAGACAGGTGTAGTCTCATAAGAAGGGGCTGAAAAGAAGGTTTTTCCTCAGGAATAGCTTGAGTGGGATCAAGAGTGATTTCATCACTGTTAGCTGAAGCATCTTTTTTCATAACATCAGGCTTGTATGCTGAAAAAGAGTGATCAGCCAAGTACTTCTCAAAAAACTTTTTGACAGATGGAAAAGCATCATTGCAACCAATAATACTTGGTTGCAATTAATGAATGAGGCTTTAACATGCTCTTTAAGAGCCAGTAAGGCAGAAAGGTCAGCTGCCTTGCAGACCTCAAAGTTTTCTAGTAGGCAGAGCAACAGGTGGTCAAGCTCAGTGATGTGTCTCTTAAAGTAGGAGACATAGTGAGGTGCAAGTAGGAATTCACAGGTAGAAGCACCCAGAAAAGAGATGTTGGCAATGACAGTTGACCAGATGTCAAAGCTAAGAGATAATAGATTCTTCTTAACCTTGGAGATTGCCTTGCACTGTATGCCACCAACGTATACAAGAGTAAGGTTTTCAGCAGAAGCAGCTTTTTGCTGGTGACTAACAAGACCACAAAGGTAGCAGATAGCATCAGCGTGCTTTTCAGGGACAATGCCAGCTTGTTTGACAGCATCAGAAAAACTAGTACTTTTGTCAGGACAATTAGAGTTAGATGCAGGGTCAGGACCAGGTGCTTGAGCTTTAAGAGCAGCTTTAGAAGAGGGTGCACTACCAGTTGTGGAGGGGTGCTCATCAGTTTCCATCTGATTCACAGGCTGATAGGCAGTAGAGGACTGAGCAGCAGAAAAAAAGTTGGGCTATGTCAGGTTGGCGAGCAGCAGATGCAGGGTTATTGGAGTGAAGTCCAGCAATAAGTCTATCTATCTTATCACTGAGTGTTTTGTTATCAGCTCACAGCTGAGTAATTAGCTCCTTAAGTTCAGCATTTTTCTTCATGAGAAAAGTCTCAAGAGTAAAAGAACAGAGGCTCTAGGAGCAGAGGCCTGGTGAGACGCATGATACTGACGGGAAGTACCAGAGGCATTGCAAGCATAGTTTTCTGGATTATGCATGCTGGCGCAGACGCCTTGATGAGAGGTGTGTGCGTGTTGTAAATTCTCGCGGTAATGTGCAGGAGTGGGGGCATTAAAAACTTGTTTTTCATCTTCCATGAAGTCATTGTCATACTCTTGATGCTCAGGAGCAGGTGCACTACTAGCAGCAGGATGAGATTCAGCCATAATTTTATCCTAATCTTCATTTTTTACTCCCTCAAAAGTACGTTCTGTGGGAGGATAAGGTGAGCCTAGACAACCAGACAGATCAACAGGCGTGAAGATGTGTGTTGTAGGCTGAGCATAAGAGGGCTCAAGTGCAGGAGCAAAGTTGTTGGGTTAGGTTGGCTGTTACACAGGATTAAGAGGTGCATCAGTGTATGTGACAGGCTGCTGTGCAAGTGATGGGAGCACAGTAGAAGAGTTGGCAGGCTGATTCTGGCAATGCACAAGACCGGCAGTGGGAAGGGTGGTACAAGAAGCATAGCAATTACGCAGGCTGTCAGTGGGCAAGTGAGCAGAAGTATCAGCAGTTCGGCGAGCAACAATGTTTGGTTGGTGGCAAGCAAAGTCAGCTTGCACAGCTGGATTGTTGAAAGGGTCTATGCCAGCATCAAAGAGAATGATGTAGTAGAGCCAGCATGGTGAGTCCTTTTTCCACATGGTGGAAGTCCAGAACAACTAGATGCAGATTTACAGAAGCCTACAACCTGGCCATGGCCGGCTGTACCAATGTTATAGGCATATGAGCAGCCACATGCAGAGCAGCGCAGGTGTTGACGGATCTGCAGATGCTTGAGACAGTAGCAAAGTAGGTCACAGTCCTCTATAGTGTACCAATGGTTGACTCAAAAGTGGTCAAAGTCCGGTCAAATACCAGTGTTTGTCCCCCTCCATTGCCGATAAAGAGAGATGATTTAAGTGAATGCTTATATACCTGAAAAAGGGTCAGATCCAAATCAGAAAGATGGATAGAAGAATCAAAAAACAGTAAAGTTGGATTGAAAATTAAAAGTCCAAATTAAAAGGTTGAATTTGAATATAAACTAACTATGACGTCAGAAACTACTACTATGACGTCAGATACACCAATTATGACGTCAGAAACAAGGTTAGGGTTAGGCTTTAATTTGTTTTTATTGAGAAGCATGTATCAATGGTTGCCAATGCTCAAGTGGGAGAGGGTGGAAGAGGCGAGTGCAGGAAGAAGGGGGTATGACTTAACCATGTTTAGGATCGTTGGTACAACGTTGAGAAGAGGAAGCCAAGGATGTTTCATTGTCTGAGGAGCGTTGTCAAACCCGTAGGTTAGATGAAAGTGTGCGCTGCAACATGCGAAGTCTCTGAGACTGAGGGACTGTCATCTGTTGGGAGGCAGGTCTACGCAAGACAGGTACTTGCTCATGAGCCTCCGGCTCAGGTTCAGGGAAGCTAGCCCTACTGGAGCCGCTATTGTTGTCTGCCATAGGATGGCGGGTGCCAAAAGAACTCAAGATGTGAGTGAGGCATTGTTCAAACAGATAGAACTTTCCATGGTTCAGGAGACAGTCAAGCAAAGAGTATTCTGAGCCTGAACGAAAGGCATATTTTGCCTTGTCACATTCAAAAAGAACATTGACGGGGCCAAGGTCAAGGGAAAAGCCGTCCAGAAGATGGCAGTTAGAGACATGTGAGCGACCAAACATATGACCACAGCGGCATGTATACCGGAAGCCAATGGTAGTGCAGCGCCATCCAAGCGCAAGAATCAGCGTGCCAGGGTCTTGAATCCGGAGGACCCTATCACAGACAGGGTTGGCGCGCTTATAGAACTCACAACCGGAGCTACGGGCATCTGGTGTGATGAAGGCAGTAGTTGCCTTACGAGAGAACTTGGCGTAGTGATATGCATGGAGACAATCTGTAAGTGTGAGAGCATCTTGACCACAAACAATGGGGAGAACTGGGAGGGCACAGGCAAGCATGGCAAAGGACAGCCTGTTTACCAGGGAGCCAGGAAAGTTGTCAGAGCGTGAGCGGGTAATAACACCACCTCTGGTAGTCCAGGGACGGATGAGGCGAATTGGATTGGTAGAGGCTGTAGACTCTATGTGCTTGGCAAACCTAACTGCTAAGTGAGTCATCCGGTGTTTGGGTTCAGCAATGGCTGTGATAGCTGATGCTTGAGTAGTATGCCGGGCAATGCCAATACACTAGGCCAGCGCAAGCTTGTGCAGTGCCTTAAGGCTAGCTATGGCCTGTGTTGTTTCTGGTGAGCAAGCAAAGCTATTTGCCAAGCGAAGAAGGGGAAGTCCATAGTCCAGCTGGCTGCAGAAGAAGGTGCGGTATACAGATGTGCGCACAATGGCAGGCCAATGATCAGCAAAACCAAATATGCTTGTCAGTGAAAAGGTAACCTTTGTGCACTTTTCCAGTGTGAGCTGGGCAAAGTTGATCCCATCAGGGTAGTGAGAAAATCCAAGATATGTGTAGGAGAGCACAACTGGGAGTTCATCACCGCTCCAGAGAAAGGTGCGTGGGAAGCGACTATTCTTTGAGAAGGAGCCACATTTGAAGAGGTTGGCAGTCATGCCATTGTTGCAAGACCAGGCAGAGAGCACATCCAGGGCGCGCTGAAGTTGGACTGGGTCACGATGCTGCAGCTTAATCACATCTGCAAAAAACAAGCCAACATAGTAGCCAAGCTGTGCATGTGAAAAGAGTTCTTCCAGCTGCCAGGCAACTGGGTCGACAAACACGTCAAAGAGAAACAGTGAGAGAATAGAGCCTTGAAACAACCCACGCTCTTTTGGAACCATAGAAGTGAGAGCACTGTTAACAACTATCTTACTCCCACCATTCATGAATAGTGAGATAATAAGAGAGATAAGGCCTGAGGGAGCACCACAATCAGTCAAGGTCTGGAGAACCCAGCACATCGGGACAGTGTCATATGCAGCCTTAAAGTCAATGAAGACCTGGTGTAAGTTGTTGCGGAGAGTTATCTCATGGCTGTAGAGAGCATGGCTTTGAGTTGAGAAGCCTCTTCTAAATCCAGCTTGCATGGGGCTGAACTTACGGGCAAGCTGCATGGAAAAGCTGTTTTCACAAGCAGTCAGAAGACATTTTTCAAAGATCCGTCGGAACATCTCAGTGAGCGCAATGGGGCGGAAAGCGTCAATATGCACTGAAAAAGACTTCTTAGGGATTGGGCACACAATCAAGGTGTTTCAGCGTGCAGGTGTTGAGCCAGTCATAACACATATCTGAAAGAGCAGTGAAAGAACAATGTCTATACAAGAGGGTAGCAGAGCTTCAAGAATTTGAGCGTGCATGGAGTCAGCACCACAAGACACAGATTTTGGGTAGCGGATGATATGTGTTTTAACATTGGCAGCAGAAAAGTAACTGAACAGTTCTGAGCAGGGGAGCCAGTGACAGCAGCCAGGTGAGTAAGAAGGCCTCAAAGATGTGCATTGGGTTGGCTAAACACTGAAGTAAAGTAGGCAACTGCGTCATCCTCAGGAGTGAGGTCAGGATCTCGCGACTGTAGAACAGTCTGTGCAACATTCTTGTTAGCGCGCTTGAACAGCTTTACTGCTTCGGAAGAGTTGGTGCAGGAGCTAAGATGAGAGTTGAGCCTATCAGGAGACAAGCAAACTCGACTAACCCGGTAGACGCCAAGCGCAGGAGCACAGCAAGAAGCAAGAGAGGTGAGTACAAGCTCATCGAGCTCATTGATCATTGATTGTTTGGTGACAATGTCCATAGAAGAGGTGAACCCCAAGGCATCAGTCAGCAGTGACTTCAGGAAAGAGGCAACAGCTTCAAAGTGACCCCTGAGAGAAGCACACATGTGAGGATGCTCAAGACTTCTGATGTAATACCGTGAAAAGTCCAAAGTCAGAAATCTCAGTTGAGATAGCTGGGCTGGAGGCTCAATGAAGAGGATGATCAGTATCTACAGGAGACAGCACCAGAGACAAAGTCGCAACGCACAGGCATTTTTGCAAACACATGGTCAAGCTTTGGAGAGTTATTGTCATCAGGTCGGACGTGACGGAAGTCTCGGTTGGCGCAAAAGCCAGACACAGCTCTGAATCTGTCCAGAGGGCGCTGGAGTGCACCATTTCAGGAGAGGCCAAACTCGACATTAATGTCACCAGAGAAGATCCACATCAGGACAGGCATTAAGTGTGGCCTCAAAGACTTCTATGGGAGCACTAGGAGGGATGTATGTGCCAACCACTTTGAGAGTGGTTGTTTCAATGATTACAGCGTAGGTAGTCACATGAGCGTGGCGTATGTTGGAGTGGAAGTGGCGAGAGAAGCAGGCAATACCTGCTTGCTGATGAGTGCAGGTTTGAAGATTGGCAATAGGAGTGTGGATAATAAAGTCAGGGTGATTTTGCATTTCAGCAAAGTTGATAAACCACGCTCAGAAAGGAAGATTAGCTCGTAGGTGTTGGCATAGAAATTAAGGAGCCGCTCAAGTTTGTCAGTCCTGAGCGCGCATACGTTAAGGTAAATAATGCGTAGTGGACTTTCTAACATTGAGTTAGGAAAGGTGCACTAGCAGTAACCAGGGTATTGGCAGAAGAGGTTTTCTGTGATGGAGGAGTAGCAACTGATGGCGCAGAAACAGGCTCGGTCACAGGAGCGGAGTACGGCCTCAGGGCAGTAGCAAAAACAGTCTCAGGAGCTGAAACAGTCTCAGGAGCAAGAGTTGGAGCAGACGCTTTCTCAGCGAAGCAGGCTGAGTGGGATCAAGGGGATCTCATCACTGTTGGCAGGAAGCATCTACTTGCATGGCGTCAGGCACGTACGCTGGAAGAGAGTGGTCAGCCAGATACTTTTCAAAGAACTTCTTGACTGAAAAGAGTGCACCATCACGGCCAATGATACCGTGGACGCGGTCAATAAGTGAGGATCTAATAGCCTCCTTAATGGCAGGAGGGCGGCAGGATCAGCAGCCTTGCAGGCCTCAAAGTTTTCCAACAGGCGGAAGCGAGGGTGGTTAATCTCTGCGATATGTCTCTTAAAGTAAGAAACATAGTGAGGAAGCAACCAAGAACTCACAAGTAAAAGCATCAAGGAATGAGATGTTGAGCAATGGCAGTTGACGGGATGTCAAAGCCAAGAGAAAGGTCTTCTTAACTTTTGAAAAAATACTAGGTCTACTGATAAAATGATTTGCAGGGTTGTGCATGCTGGTGCAAACACTTTGATAACACAATCTAATAATATGACGTCAACAAACAAGATAGGGTTCCCAAAAAATTAGGGTTAGGGTTAGGGTTAGGGTTAGGGTTAGGGTTAGGGTTAGAGGTTAAGGTTAGGTTAGGTTAGGGTTAGGGTTAGGGTTAGGTTAGAAGAGGTAAGAAGAAGTTAGGGTGAAGAAGAAGAAGTTAGATGAAGAAGTAGTGAAGAAGAAGAAGAGCTAGAAGAAGAAG